>CM070479.1:52394647-52917147 GCA_036324585.1 Champsocephalus esox | reverse complement strand
CAGGGGAAGAAACATGTTTATTTCTGCTGTAAAGTTGGGCATTTTAACACGGGGTCTATGGAAATTGCTCCTTTCTGCAGTCATGCCCTATCGGCCAATAGATGAACTGCAGTTTGTGGCACTACCTTATTGGCCTCCCGGTTCTGCCCCAGAGTGCCACTTGGGTTTGACGCTGTAGGAGGTTGGAACAAAACCGCGGCACAGCCGTAACGCAGAACAGACGGACCCGGTGGAATCCCAGCGTAACTCCCTCTCTTGTATTTGAGTATGTGAAGGACATTGTTCAGGAACTAGTTGTACCAAATGCTCTGTATCTGATGACTACTGTTATGGAAATCTGAGACCCAGTCAATACGGTGGAGATGCACAGGTCAGAATGATCAACAATAAATGGTGAAACAAACAGAGTTGTCTTTCTGGTTATTTATTCGAATATATTCAAGGACACAGGTCTCACAGAATATAGGATAGTCTGCAGGAGTGTGCACAATAGTCATACAATAGAAAAGCTTATATACAGGAAAGGGCGGGCAGACAGAGTTTGCTCGGACATCTGCTTTCACACGGTCTCATATTGTTATGCGAGTTACAACTGTGTGTGAGACACCCGTGTCCTTGAGCTGGAGCAAACTTTGTGTAAAAAGGAGTAGTTTCAACATAGTCTGCCAAATCAGCTCTGTGGCCTTGAAGCGCTTGGGAATAAAAACCCTCATTTGAGTATGCAGAGAAAACAGCACATATCAGGAAATATATACAGTAGTGTAAGACAATGCTTTTAGAATCATTTGGTTTTAGCATATCGGGTAAGATAAAGACATTTCCACTACACTACTTCCATTTTACAAATACATGTATCCTGTTTTGAAACTCAAGCTGGTGACGAGTGAGATTTTTCTAACAAAAAGTATGTAGGTACAGCTTCCAATTATCTTTCCACATCAAGGCAATGCAAAGTTTCCCCATTCATTTTTTTTCTCAACAGACATGCAAGAGATACATATGAGCAATCTGAACAAACGATTTAATATGACTGATGTATTCATTCATTTGTGCATGAATATAAGTATACATTATAATAAATAATGCTGAATACATGTATGTCTTAGATTGCACCTTTTCTTGTCCCTCAGCCTTCCCCCCGGTCGTATTCAGGCTCTCACAATGCTCCATCACCTGGGCTAACAGCCAGTGCAGCGCTGAGGACAGGAACTATGAATAGTAATAATGGCTCAGTTCACACATTACTCCCCACATGCCTGTGATAATCACATCAGATCAAACCACTGATGAGATGTTTCAGTGTGGAGCCACAGGAATGCAGGAAAAGCTTTGTCCTCTGAGTTCTAGCCCATTCAGCTGACTCGCCATGGGTGAATACCTGTGGCCATGTATTATGACCCCATTCAGTCAGCCCGACTTCCTGCCAGCTCTGCATCCATTTCCTCTGCTCACAGAACCGGAAAAAACCACAACAGCTCCTAATCATTGCCGTCTGCTGTTACTGCAATCTGCTGAGAAGATCATGTCTTTCAAAGCAGACAGGAAAAAAAGAAAAGAGCAGTGTGTGTCCAACGAGAGACATCACAGAGGAAACTAAAGAACATGACCAGGTAAAATATAGCATAAGGCGGCGCTAGGGGGATGCTGCAGCACCCCCAATAAATGTATGTCTGTGAAATTCATAATTTGAGAATAATATGCTACGGTACAAGTACTTCTGGGTCTCTGTGTGTCATTCAAGCTCGGCTCTGTGTGTGTGTGGCAATAGCGCATTTAGTGTGAGAGAGAGAGCGCACCGTGTTGTTAGCATCTGGTTAGCTAGCTGCACTAACGGATACAAGGAGCTGTTTCCACAACAAGGTGGAGGAGAGTCCTCTCCTGTCAGACTGAGAGACTCAGGTGAGCTAAAGCAAGGGTTCCCAAACTTTTCAGCCCGCAACCCCCAAAATAACAGTGCCAGAGACTGGCGACCCCCCACTATCACGTGGTGACTGGAAGAAAAAGAAAAACGTGTGCACAGGACGCACACACTAATAGGCGTATCCAAACACGCGCATAACGACAACACACAAGAACAGAACACCATGATATGATTTTACATATAGCAATTTAATATAAGATAACAGCAGAACTTGTGAGTCAAAGTAATTTTCATGTGAATTAGGAGAACATTGTTGCGGTGTAAACTTTAAAGACATAAACTGTAGTAAACATATGAACATTGTTGCGGTGCATATTTACATTTGGGGAATAGGCCTACGCTATGTTTCAGCGTTAATCTCACCTAATGACATACTTGCCAACCCTCCCGATTTTGGCCTTGCAATTCTATCTGCTGGTTTACAAGCAAGAGAGGTGCTTCGTGTTTAAATGTCTGAGCATTTTTACGGGCTTTAAGCTCTCATGTGCAAGATCCTCAGTGCACACTACACATTGGGGATGTTGTGCTTCATTGATAATGAGGCATGTGAATCCGTACTGGATGTATTCCTCTCGATACTTGCGACACTTGGATGAAGGCTTGTCTGACTGCTTATGGACCGCCTTACGGTTGTTGTCTCCTCCTCCTCCTCCTCCCACCCAAGAAGTAGACAGCCTTTGTGATGGCGGCTCTCCGCTCTTCTCCGCAGCCTGTATTAACCAACGTTTCATTTTGAAAAATGTATTAAAGATCTGTTCAGAAGAACTATACTAGTATAGTTGATGTGTGTTTTACTGATATTTACTGGTGCTGTAAAGTGACCTTTGAGCTGCAATTCTGTCAGAATCCAAATTACTTTATTTGTCCCACTTACCTATTAAACAGACTTACATTATACAAAATGTCTATGCACACGTTATTATTATTAATATTACAAATTATTATTATTTAAAAATATATTTCAAACACATCAAGAGGATTCTGAAAACATCTTGTGACCCCCTGTCGGGGTCTCGCCACCCCCGGGGGGGTCGCGACCCCCACTTTGGGAACCCCTGAGCCAAAGGACTCTGATTGTTAACTTTAGTCTAAGTTATCTCAGTGGGTCTCAAACGGTTTGGTCACGAATTATGTAAAAGATTATTTCCAAGACACACCTTCATATGATCATTATAGTTATAAAAAAAAGAAGAAATGAAAAACAGTTATGAAATACTATGACAGTAAATCTACGGAACAAATTATCTAAATTATTATCTAAAGATATACTAACTATGGATGGCATTAATTTGGCCTCCAGTGAGACTATAAGGAATCTTGGTGTTATATTTGATCAGGATTTATCCTTTAACGCCCACATAAAATCGATTTCAAGGACCGCCTACTTCCATCTACGTAACATTGCAAAAATCAGGCATATCTTTCCTCAAAACGATGCAGAGAAACTAGTCCATGCATTTGTTACTTCTAGGCTGGATTATTGTAACTCTTTATCAGGGAGTACCAAGAAGTCAATCAAGTCGCTTCAGCTGATTCAAAATGCTGCGGCTCGTGTACTAACCAGAGTTAGGAAAAGGGACCACATTACTCCTGTTCTGGCTGCCTTACACTGGCTCCCTATAGAACACAGGATATAATTAAAAATTCTTCTTCTCGCCTACAAAGCCCTTAATGGGCAGGCGCCATCTTACCTTAAAGAACTCATTATACCCTACTGTCCTACTAGGGCATTGCGTTCCAAGAATGCAGGGTTTTTGGTTGTTCCTAGAATCTCTAAAAGTACAATGGGAGCCAGAGCCTTTTCTTATCAAGCTCCACATTTGTGGAATCAGCTTCCAGTTTGTGTTCGGGCGGCAGACACCCTATCCGCTATCCTTTTTGATAAAGCTTATAGTTAGGGCTGATTAGATTCAGCCCCTAGTTTTGCTCATATAGGCTTAGTTTGTCGGCATAGGCTTCCTTCTCTCTGTCTATACCTGTGTACTCTCATGTTCCGATTAACCCAGCTTCCCCAAATGCCTTTCTTTTTGGTGTCTATATACGCTGGGATCCGGAGTCATGGATGATCCTGCGGTCCTGTGTCCTGGATCGCGAGCGCTGGATCTTGAGTCGTGGCTGTGGTCCTGGATCATCGGTCCTGGATGGATATCCTTGTGGATTCATCTTCCTATTATACACACATGCCTACCTATGTTGCAAATGTATTATCTTTTCAATGTACACACGGCATCTATTGCACGTCTGTCCGTCCTGGGAGAGGGATCCCTCCTCTGTTGCTCTCCCTGAGGTTTCTCCCATTTTTCCCTTTAAACTGGGTTTTCTTTGGAAGTTTTTCCTTGTACGATGTGAGGGTCTAAGGACAGAGGGTGTCGTATTGTCATACTGATATTCTGTACACACTGTGAAGACCACTGAGACAAATGTAACATTTGTGATATTGGGCTATATAAATAAACATTGATTGATTGATTGATTGAAAGTGCACCATATTGATGCTTTTAACTTCAACATTTAATACAAAATCTTCCCGGGGGAGCATGCCCCCGGACCCCCCTAGAGGAGGTTAGGTCCACACACCACCGATAAAAAATAGCACTTTACCCCTGCTTACACCTATATGCCCTTAGCTGATTATCGAGCCTTCATTGTAATAGTCGCGGGTCTACTGTGTGTGTGCATGTGGGGAGTGTTGCTGTCGAACATTCCACCGTAGCGCCCGGTACCTTAATGGGAAACCCTACATGTTTAAGCACCCTCTATGAAACGTCAAGCTACCCCACAGCACCCCCAAAAAAAAATCTGGCGCCACCACTGCTATTAATGAAGTGTTTCTAAATATTCCCCCTCTACTCAGAATAAGACTGAATAAGGGTGGAAGAAATATTCTCAGAAATGTGCAGGTCCGCTGCAACTCTTACTACTTTTAAATCCAGGCAGAAGACTTTTCTTTTTGTCGCTGCTTTTAATTGAACTATTCATATCTTAGACTGCACTGTAACTTTTATCCATGTATTTTTTCTTTGAATGTTTCTTTTATTTTTTGTAAAGCACTTTGAATTGCCTTGTGTTAAAAAGTGCTATATAAATAAACTTGCCTTGCCTTGATGAGCTAATGATTATGCAATCAACATGTTATTATCTATTTACACATACCATATGCATATCCCTGCTAAATACTGTCAATTCAGAACTGCTGTAGGATCAGAGTGTGTAATTGAATGCGTAATAAATACAGGTGAGTCTGTGTGAGGATGGCTGCTTATTACAGATTTTCAGGCTGCATCAATTCACATTTTTATTTAAATTTCTTCCAGAAATAATCTGTGTTATTAATTACACAACTAAAAAAAAACAGCTAGCGGTGTTGTGTGTGTTAGAGTAATGAGCAACTTAACTTCCATGTTTTGGCCTGGTTACGACCCACAGTAACCTGTGTCAAATAGAGTTCCTGTTGTGAGATGCTACAATATATTTGCTGCTATGAAATAACTGTAGCATACTGTAGGTCTTGCTATATCACTCACACATCATATATTTACATAAAGAAATAAACGGTTAAATATTAAAGTTTTGTAGAAGCCACAGAACTTGATGTGCATAGGCAATAATCTTAAAGGTCAACTATTATGCAAAATCCTCTTTTTCATGTGTTTTATACATAAACATGTGTCCCCTTCTGTGTAAAGAGATTCTGAAAGTTTCAGGAAAAAAGATTCTCTCACTTTTTGTCGTGATCCATTTATATAAAAACCTGTCCGAAAATGAGCTTATCAGATTTTGGCCACTTTATAATGTCATAACAATTTTTGGGCTTGTGTAACCATTACACAAATCTAACTCTATAATCAAGGGTCATCCTTGATAAACATAATAACCACAAGGGGCTCTACAGCCATCTGCTTAATGAGAACATTATTAGACTTGGTTCTGTGTTCAAATGTGGGCTGAAACTTCCATTGAAACGAGTCCAGTGTACAAGTGTGCGTCATATGCGAGGCCCTGCCTTAAATGGAGCGTGATTTCCGCCAGAGGTTTGCAACAGAGGAGGGATCCCTCTCCCAGGACGGACAGACGTGCAATAGATGCCGTGTGTAAATCGAAGAGATAATACATTTTACAGCGTAGGTAGACGTAAATGTTTGGAAATGCATGTGTCTATAATAAGAAGATGAAGTCAGCAATCCTGTGGGAGCTATCAGGAAGGTAGTATGATGAGAGTCAGGCAGGACCGCAGAGACTACCATGTCACTACCATGGTGACGACGTTATCAAACACCTGTGTGTGTGAGCCCAGAGATCAAAGGTTACCATGGTGATGTGCAGTGAAAGGAGAGCCTTTTCATTGTTCTGAATGAGAAATAAACCTCTTACATTTCTAACTATAGTTTAAAAATGGTAGCTGCTATCGGTAAAATGTCAAGGCGTGAAGCATGTCGAGGAGCGTCTCAGTGTGCTTTTTGTGTACTTTCGGGTACAAAATGTGGCATTTTTGGCAGATTTACTAAAGGTACTAAAGCTGGTGCTCCGAGGACAGGTCAGGCTGAATTTACGATGGGCCTTACGTCCACACGGCAGCGTCGTGTTGAAGCTTGCCGGTGGGCGTGTCCGGCGTACGACCAACAACCAATCACATGAATCTCCTGCCCGGACACACAAGCACGTGGTTTGATTGGCTAGAGCTTGTACTGGTATTTGATTGGCTGGCCCTTTCGTCGACGCTTAAAAAGTTGAACTTTTCTCAACTTTCGAAATGAGCAACGGAGGCAAAGTGACGCGACAGAACCACAATGCAGTTCGGCAAAGCGTGACGTCATCCCATTCAAAGTGAATGGGAAGCGTTTCTGTTGAAGCACGCAATGCTGCCGTGTGGACGTACCGTTAATGGAGACATGTTGAACGTTTTTGTCACTGCATGCCCTCAAGAGGCATTTTGTTAAACATTTTTGCTGAATTTGTTTTTCTCCAAACTAAGAGTAAAATATATCAAAAGCTGAATTTCTTGTGACCGTTTTAAAGTTGGAGTGAAGTCTCTAGCTGAAAGTATGTGGAAGGAGTGGTATTTGGCGCACGGTATAGGTAAAAGAGCGTTTGAAGGTTCCTCCCATTGAGTTACATGTTAAAAAAATATTTCAAAAAGTATAAAATATTTTGAAAAAGTTGAAGTTTTCCTATCATGTTCTGAAAAGGCTGCATATTGTGATGTTTGAATGGTTTGTGTAGCTGAAAGTATGCTTAAGTTATTGAGAGCCAAACTTTTTTGTTGAAATAAGCAACACACTCACTCACTAAGCATCCAGGAACGATGCGGTCAGGGTCCCGTGGCGTCCAGTTGTGACGCACCAAGGCTCCTTCAGCTTCATAAACGGACGCAAAGAGCTTTCAACTGATTGCAATGTATTCCCATCGGCGGCGGTATTTTTTACGCTTAGGGAAGCACCGCATCCATTTATGTCGGCAGCTTACCCCTTAAAGACCGAGCGAGCTGCCTGCGGCTTCAAAGAGGGAGAGTTCTAAAATGCTTAATAACTTTTTAACCGCTAATCCTATCCATCTGATTGAAAAAGTGAGGTAAAGCGGCTATTCTAGGCTTTTCGCTGGTATCGATATGTCCTTTTCCGGGATTCAGAGGCGCCGACGTGATCGGGGCAACATCATCACATTGTACAGCCTTGATTCATCAAGGAGACCCAAGCGGCCCCTCCGTCTGAGCCAAACAGCAATGGTTTTAGACTAAGTCCCACCCCCCGGTGTCCGGATAGGTTTGAAATGTAAAGGTCCAGGCAAACCTCTGCCGAAGCTACCATCTTCTCGACCAATCAACATAGGTTGATGTCTATATCTTTTTGGCGGCGGGAGAAAAACAAAGAGAAACAGAGAGACGAAAGAGTAATACTGCCCTACAAAGGCAAAATACCTTAACTCGCCAGAGTGTAGAACTGAGAAAAATGACTTTAAAGTTGTTTTGTTGTCCAGCCAAATGAATTATTCGCAGAATATTGAAAATGTGGCAATTCTTTGTTTTTTTAATGAAGTTAAATATCTACATAAAAATCTTGAGCTCAAACTTGACCTTTGACATTTTTTCGGAAGTTAATGTACTCTACCTTTGCATTGTCTGCAAAATAACAAGGGGTAATACCAAGGCAAAAGGCATTAACTTCCATTTAATCGCTCACTTGGTTGCTGATCACAATATAAAATCAGTTTGTTACTAATGATAACATCTACATAAAATGTAGTGATCATGGTGCAAATTAGGGTCAATATAATATAAACCTAAATAAAATATCATGTAAATGAGATGGAATTAACATGTATTTGAAGGTGACAAAGTTGCATTACCAACTCACATCATTATGACCTATTGTATAAACCCATTGTTGTATTGAATTGAAACAACACTAACACTCCTCTTCTTATTCCTTAAATTGCAAGTTACATCTGATTTTGCAATGGCAATAATAGGTAACAATGCCCTAGGTTAAATATCAGTTCACGTTTTCAGATAAAACGTAGAGGGAATACAACGTGTTGTTGATGATGTAGTGTGTATGTTTTCTAATAGTGTATAAAAGTCACATCCTACAAATAAATTCACTTGCATAGAAAGTAAAATGTATAGTATTTAATACAAATGCTGATGGTATACAAAATTAGAATTCATGTTCTTTCCATAAAGTTCTCTCCCATAAATTAGATACTAGATTAAATCGAATGTGATGCAAATGCCTTATTGGTAACAATTAATCTTATTCATATATTAGTGATGGTTATCCTTCTTGTTCTTCCTCTCATTATTCTTCATCAGTGTTGCTCACATGCAGGGAGCTCCAGAATAGCCTCCTGTTGGGTGGCATGAGGGGACCAAGCTTCTTGAGGATATCCCTCTTCTTTGCCTCCTCTATGCCCTTGTCTTGTGGCCTCAAGGTGGTGGGTATCTTTAGCTGACATTTCTTTTGTAGGAAATCCAGTTCTGTGAAGTCTTCCTCCTCATGGGATATTTTCACAAACATACTCCTTGATCCACGTCGCAACTGGACAACTTTAAGGTCTGCCAGTTTGGGTAATTTCTTCGATTTGACTGCAGAGTCGCCATCCGTTCAGTCCCTGCAAAATGAACCATTGTAGGGTCTACCATGGTTAATGTAACCATGGTATAACCATGGTTGACCGTGGTAGACCATGGTTGGGATAAGGCACCACAGTCAACCATGGTAGAGCACTGATATAAACCATGGACATAAACCATGGTCCACCAGACTGGAAATAATATAAATTAGTACAAGCTTTTCAATAGTTTCAAGCATTTAATTTTCAAATATTTGTATAGATCATGTTAATTGCACTTAATTTCATCCACAGTACACTGTCACTCTATAGTTGGACACACACTCATTAAACAGTTGGTGAAAATGTAAAGACTATGTTATATACATTCATCAGGTGACGGTGCCTGCATGAGCCTCATTAGAATGATTGTCGACCATGGTTTCTTGAGACCATGGTTCAAATATTCAAATGGATGACCATGGTTTCTGGAGATGACATTGTGACCATGGTAGGCTGACCATGGTTGACCATGGTAGACTCTCCAGAAAAATGCGGGCAAAAATCCTTGATTATGTGGGCTAAAATCCTTGATTATGCGATCAAACATGCGGGGTTTTATGTGATTTTATGCGGTGAAATTGCGGGAAGTTGCGAAATGTGCGGAAAGTTGCGAAATATTGTTGGAGTAGATATCTCTTCTCCGCGCCGATCCTATGAGTTTGCTTTAAAAGAAGGAACACTCAAAACAACCAGGACGAGGGTAAAACAATAATCTGTTTTAATTAAAAAAGGTAATAATGCAATACAATATAAAATAATATAACGTAATGTAAGGAGTACTCCTGCCCTGGTTCACGTGCTGCTTAGACCCTTCGGTCTTGGCAGCCCGAGAAGAGAGAGCGAACCCAAGGCCGAACAGGCTTTCATACCAAAACAAACAGGAGGGGTTGGGTCAGCTGGTCATCTTTTCAGGTCATCTCATTGGGAGATGCAAAATATGCTGTATCACAGTGAATCAGCGCGTACCAGCAGAGAACCAAACTGTTTCAAGCAAAACACATCTTATCATGTAGCTTATCACACAATAGTCATATGTTTTTCTTTATGAAAGCCATACTTGTTGGGAATTTACCAGTCATCATCTCATGACCTCCTCAGGACCAGCTAACTAACAGAGCTTAACTGTCCTCATACCCCCAGGCCCTCTCTGAACTTCCATCCACCTGAAGTCAGCTCACCCAGAATCAGAATGACCATTGTCTCTCTAATTGTGTGTGACCCAATCTTCTCCTGCTCTTTAGGAGTCTTGAAATGAACGCACATACATTTCTCTCATTAACCAACACTTAACATCCCATATATCAGGTGACATACAAATGAATATACCAGAATTACGCTATATTAAACTTTTTGGCATAATACTTTACATCAATTTCCACAATATGCGGAAAAAATAAATATTGTCTTATTTATTTATTCTCTCTCACACACAACCTGCCACTAACGTTCCCTTTACTATTAAATTAACCACATTCAATGTTTATTTATTGTTAGGGGTGTAACGGTATCCGTATTCGACCCGTGACGTCACGGTTCGGCACATGCAGTCACACGGCGAATACGCCTTTTTTTTACGAGTGGGAAAAAAATAATTCAGGGCAGTATCCACTACACTATATATAATCCAGGGGGCGGTATTGTGCCTAAAAGCTGTTTGCCAGCCGCCCTTAAACAACAAATGAAGAACAAGAAGAAACACAACAACAAAACGAACTAAATACAAGAAGAAGAAAAGTTAGTATGGTGAGTTCAGATAACGACGAGGACGGTGTGTCGGCGTTGTTCTACAGTGGTGCGGTATGCTAACAGTTAATTATTCAAAATGTCAGAGTTCTTTATTTTTAAACTGAAACTTGCACTACTGTTCAAACATAAATAACAACAAACCTGGAATTATGCATTTGGGACTTTTTGTTGTTGTACCGAACCGTACCGAACCGTGACCTCCAAACCGAGGTACGAACCAAACCGTGACTTCTGTGAACCGTTACACCCCTATTTATTGTAAAAGCAATTGGGCTATTTTAATCTCTCTCTCTCTCTCTCTCTCACACACACACACTTCTCCGCCTCATTCTGTTTTCATTTACTCGTTAGTTATCTGACCAGCTTCAATCTTGTAGACTTCTCACCTCGTTTCTTGTAGCCCTCAAAAGGGTTTTGGAGGTTGATGCCTCGGTGAACGTGAGTTGTTTGGCTTTCTTGTCCGCAGCAGCAGAAAGCATTTTAGAATGTTTGAATGGATCAAAGTGGGTCGTCACCGTGGATTTTCTCTTATGCTCCAACACAGTTGCACGGGGTTTCCCCCCACTTTCGTGCAAGACATCGGGGTACTGCAGAGATGTTCGTCGGTAAATGAGATGGATTCGATTTTTTCATCTTGGTGTTTTCTCTCTCGTGTGAGCTCCACACGTTCACTCTACGGTGTTGATTACCTTCTGTGATGCGCGAGCTGATGACGTCGCGTCAACATCATCACTTCACGTCAAGAGGAGTTAACTTTTTTTCCCTCAACTTTGTGTGGAAAAATGCGGGGATTATGCGGCCTTTTGATAAATATGCGGCCTTTTAAAAATCTGCGCCATTTTGCTGATTATGCGGCAAATTCTGCGATCGCAGAATCGCGTTTTTCTGGAGGGTCTAGTAGACCATGGTTTCTGGAGTTGACATTGTGACCATGGTTTCTTCCCCATGGTACTGTGACCATCATGGTATTTTGTGGAATACCATGGTGACCATGGTCAACCATGGTTACGTTTTGCAGGGGCGATGCCTTCATTTTTTAGCTCCACCACCTCAACTTTCTTAGAATTAGAGTTTCCCACCACAGAGAGGAAGTCGTCAAAATCATAGACCCCTGGTCTGCTCTTCATCTCCTGCTCCACGCCATGATGGAAACTGTCCGCACTCATAAATGTGTGCCCTGGCTGGAAAAACTTAAGGGTGATTTATTGAGTTGAGATGGTCTGTGAGTTGACTATGGACACAAGTGAAGATAAAAGGCACCAGTTTTTATTTTGAGAGCTACATTTGTCTTCCCAGTAGACAATGTGCTTGATGTCCCGCTCCTTCTCCAATGCTGCTGTTATTTCTGCAGCACTCCACCCTGCAATCCCCTCGTGCCAGACAACAGAGATGGTATTCTTTTTGTTGGTCTTTTTCCCAACTGACGCGAAGGTTTCATGATAAGCCACCATCCGTCTTGTGAAGACAGCTGTCTTGACATCAGGAGGCGTGTGGCGCAGTGGATAGAGCGTTGGTGTTCGGATCAGGGGGTCACAGGTTCAAACCCCACTGTAGTCAGCATGTCCTTGTGTCCCTGGGCAAGACACTTCACCCCAAATTGCTCCTGTGTGCATTGTCCACAGTATTGAGTATGTAAGTCGCTTTGGATAAAAGCGTCTAACAAGTAACATGTAATGTAATGTTGACACCAGGCATTAGTGGGAGCATGATCACCTTCTGCAGATCTACACTTCTGGTCGATGTATCTTCAGGCCAGTCCCGTTCTGCATCTCACTGGTAGTGTAGCCTGCTCTCTGTTGCGGAATCTTTATGTATTTGCCACTTCTCACACTGCGGGCAGTTCGCTACAGCCTTCAAGTCAAGTCAGCCTTCAAGTCAAGTCTCTAAAAAAATAAAAGTCTCATGTCTCTTCTGGTTGTAATAAGCCTTCAATTGTCTGCTGCTATCCAATCTGTTAAGAATACTGCACAGCTATATCTAAGAAATTCAAAGCATTTACTGTGTTATTATCACTCCTATATCTATTAGCATACAGTATCAGTACTGATTAGTTGTTTGTTATATGATCACTTTAAACAGGCTATTGCAATGCAATATGAGGAAAAACATCACACTTTAGCTAAATGCAAACAACTTATAAGCAAAACACTTCAAAATCAGAAATCAGTATCACAAATACTTTATTAATCCCCCGCAGGGAAACTGTTAAAAGTACTTAAAAGCGGGTAATGTTTAATGTTACCGACCTTTTTTATGTCATGTCAAGAGTTGGATGTCAACGCCACTCAACTCAAACAAGTGTGACAAGCAATTCACTAATCTTTTCAAATATTCAGTTCAGTTCAGCAAGCTAAGTTAACATTACATAGCTGATGCTGAGCTAAACATGCTAACCGTCCATGCGTTAATGTGACTGACCTCTCCGGGTGAGTTTTCAAGTGCCTGATGAAATTCGACGTTGTTGCGCCAGCATCCTTGATTTTGATATTGCAGACTTTGCAGTGTGCGCTCCTTTTGTTGGTGCCGCCGGCGTTTTGTTCGAAGTTTTTGTAGTTGAACCTAATTACAAGCGGTACAGCCGCAGGTGTGCCGCCGGTCACCATTGTGTTACTACGAGGTAGTAACAGAGGTGCGCACGTCTGGATAATGAGCCCGGCTAAAATAACTGGATGGCCTACCTGCCTGTCAGCCTTCCATCTGGGCACAAACTTATCTCGTGCCCTCATTGGTCATGTGCGCATTCGTGTGTGTTGGAGGAGGCGGGCTCTATAAGGAAGTAGCAGCCTCTAGTACAGTATTTCTCAAACTTTTTCATACCAAGGACCACTTAACCAATAAATAATACTCGCGGACCACCTAACTCCACAAATATCCAAAAACATATCGTTTTTTACAAATCGCCTGAAAATGGTACAAACAAGTGGCCACATGTGTGATGAAGGTGTTGCGCTGGGCTATATCATGCAATCGAAAGTGAAACTTAAGCTCGCTCCATTGCGGAGATATTCCCGCGAGAGTGCGGATAACTTAAATGTATTTATTTATTTCAAATGTGAAATGTAACCAATATACTCATGGACCACTAGGGGGCGCTCACGGACCACCAGTGGTCCGCGGACCACACTTTGAGAAGCACTGCTCGAGCAGATTATCTCCGGTTGTGTATTTTCAAATTCTAGCGATCTCGAGTCGGTTTCTCTCAAATGTACCTACCCCACCTTTAATACGCCAAAAATAGAAAACACAATGATTGTTCACGAGTCCAAGTCGAGTCTGAAGTCTTTTGGTCACGAGTCCAAGTCAAGTCTGAAGTCTCTGTGTGTGCGACTTAAGTGCGACTCGAGTCCCCATCTATGGTTGGGTGGTACCCTAAAGTTGAAAGAAAGAACATTTTGCACACCTGCTGTGGGACCTGGTCTTCATCTTTCAGCCTGTAGATGAAAGACCTGCCCCGCCGACTTGGTTTTCCATCATCACAGACTTTAGCGGTGGGTACCTGGCATACACTGTGAAACATGAAGGAACGTTTATCAGGGTATGGCATATCCCAGTACTTGCCCCAGATTTCTCTTCCTCTGTCCTCTGAACATTTCTCAGAGCATTTTCTTCTGCATTTGGGGCCACATGTTTGTCTTATTGGTGGTTTATGAGTGGGATCTGGGGGAGGAGCAAGAGTGGGCTTTTGTACAGTGGCTTCAGCAATGGCAGGCTCTGATGCAGTCAGTGGAGTAAGGGTGAGGTATTCTGGGGCTGGAGCAATGGTGGGGTCTGGTGCTGTGGCTTGAGCAAGGGTAGGCTCTAATGCAGTCAGTAGAAGGGTGGGCTCTAGTGCAGTCAGTAGAAGGGTGGGCTCTAGTGCAGTCAGTGGAGGGTGGGCTCTAGTGCAATCAGTGGAAGGGTGGGCTCTTCAGGGGCTGGAGCAAGGATGGAGTCAGGTGTGCTCAGGTGATAAGCAGATAATCTGCTCTGTAAAACAGCTCATCATCAGTACTGATGTCATTGGAATTGTCTACTCCTTCTCTTCTAGTTCTTCAGCAGGGGGCTGCATTTTGGCTGCATTTTGCAAGGAACATCCACACAGAAATAAAAAAAGAAAGTAATAATTGGAGACATGCATGGACAATGTATATTGTAATAGGCCTTTGTAAACATACACCCATCTGTCACCGTTCAGTTTTTTTTTCTAAATATGTATACATACATATAGTATATTGAACAATGCAGTGTGGGCTACTTGATAGAAATTCACATTAATTAACCGGCACCCCGTTCTTAATCTTACTGTTTTGTGACTTTCAATTTATATCAGAGTTCCCGTTGACCGGTAAAATATGCTGAAGACCGGCAAATCTAAATCTCTCCGGTCAAAATAATATCCCCTTAGCGCAATACCGCATCAATCAATCAATCAATGTTTATTTATATAGCCCAATATCACAAATGTTACATTTTTCTCAGTGGACTTCACAGTTTGTACAGAATATCAGTATGACAATACGACACCCTCTGTCCTTAGACCCTCACATCGTACAAGGAAAAACTTCCAAAGAAAACCCAGTTTAAAGGGAAAAATGGGAGAAACCTCAGGGAGAGCAACAGAGGAGGGATCCCTCTCCCAGGACAGACAGACATGCAATAGATGCCGTGTGTACATTGAAAAGATAATACATTTGCAACATAGGTAGTCCAGATGTTTGGAAATGCATGTGTGTGTAATAGGAAGATGAATCCCCGAGGATATCCATCCAGGACCGATGATCCAGGACCACAGCCACGACTCAAGATCCAGCGCTCGCGATCCAGGACACAGGACCGCAGGATCATCCATGACTCCGGATCCCAGCGTATATACACTGTAAAAATCAACCTATAAGATCTACTCAATAAAATGGGGGTAACAATTTGCACACACTTCTTTTGAGTAGATTTTACCCAATGTTTTTAGGTAAAGGTTACTAATATTTAATTTTTAAGACTTACTTTAAGAAATTAAGTAAAATCTAACTCAATTACTTAATAAAACATATTATTTATAAATGAGAAATATTTACTCTCAATCATAGGCAGCTGGGTAAAGGTTACTAATATGTTATATATAAGACTTACTTTAAGAAATTAAGTAAAATCTAACTCAATTACTTAATAAAACATATTATTTATAAATAAGTAATATTTACTCTCAATCATCGGCAGCTGCCGGCAGGCAATTGCTAATTTACTTAATAATTGTAAGTAATAATTGATCCATATTACAAATGAATATTACTTTATTATAAGGTTACCAGTAAACGATATATTGCCACACACAAGATGTTATTGATCATGGTTTTTTTATTTATCAAATGATAAAGAATTTAAGTGCACATACATACACATATATTGATATTATTTGAACAATATTTCTTCAAAACAGTACAAAAATAAGATTCTTTTAACAGTAAAGTGCATGCAACTTGTAAACACTTGACACAATCTTAAAATACAGTCAACGAATTTCTGTGAGATGTTCGTGGGCAAAAATACTTATATATACACTCAAAGAAAAACATATACTGTGGAAACTGATATGGATTATTTCACAAACACTTTTGTCTGTGATCTCTCAATTTTGTTATTGAAAACCTGAGACACACATATGGACAACATATACATTTACAGCTGATAATTGGGGCTGGGTCTAGAGTTCTTATGCTGCTAAAATAAAAATACGATAATCTATAACATTTTATATTGAGTATTCTTGTGGTTCATGTCTTTGATAGTACAGTACATAGACTTGCTGCTGTTTATTGTTTCTATTGTTATTTTTCGTTCATTTAATTTTACTTTATTATGTTTTTAATTTCTTCCACCATTAAAGATTTGAAGATTGTAATGCCTGAAAACAATTTCCCAATTTGTCTATGTATCTATCCCAGTCAGATAAAAACAAC
Organism: Champsocephalus esox; assembly: GCA_036324585.1. Classification (NCBI taxonomy): domain Eukaryota; kingdom Metazoa; phylum Chordata; class Actinopteri; order Perciformes; family Channichthyidae; genus Champsocephalus; species Champsocephalus esox. Next base: position 52,900,437 of record CM070479.1, on the reverse strand, counting down.
CAAAACATCACCGCCAAACGCAACCAGAGCACGCCCCCCCCCTTTCTGTGGGTTGTCAATATATAATCAAAACAGCAGACGTGTGTATGTGTGTTTCATGCGGAGTTTCCTCCTCTTTTCAAAGGGAGGTTAATGCTACAGACCACCATAGCTGGTGCTTAAAAGAACATTATTTTAACAGTAAAGTGCATTTAAACTGTTCACTCTGAGCAGAATCTTCAAACATTTATACAATAAGATTCTTTTAACAAAGTGCATGAAAACACTTGAGCAGACTTTGCACTAACATCCACATCAGAACAAATAGTCTATTCCATGAGCTTGCACTTGAGGCTCTGGATCTTTTTGAGCAGCTTGGCTCCATCAAGCTCCAAAAACAGTTTTTGGAATACATCGAATGTATATTTCAGCTTTTTGGGGTATTCCAGGTTGAGGGCTGTTGGAAAATTCTAAAGCCCCGAAGGCAGGAGAGACTGAAAAGAGTCAAGGGAAGCTTATAAAAGTTAACAGCATTTAATTACACAAAAGATGCGGTGGTGTACATTACAACATGTAATGTGCGAGTGGAGGCGGCTCTCCCCATGCGTCCGGTCAGCCGGAGTCCGCCGGAGGAAGAGGTCAATCTTTTGCGTGCTCTTCCTGTTGTCATCTGAGGTCTTCTCCTATTGGCCGACGTCGTCGGGGGGCGGGTCCAATGCAATTCCTGCCTTGTTGTATTGTGAAATTACATCATTCTGGTGTCTGTGGTTATTTAAACATTCCCTAATAAACGTTATTCAGCGGCAATAGATGAGTGCTAAACCCAGTGTGCTCTGTGTACAACACCACATGTCATTTCACCTTCGATTCATGGTTTGAGCATGTGGCGAACCGGAAATGAAGCATTTTCAGAATAAAAGTATTAAGTTAATAGTTAGTGAACTTCAGGTTTTTCAGAATAAAACTGATTTAAATTAAATAGTGTATTTAATTCAAATTACGCCATATCAACATTGATTTTAATTTCTAACAGGGCGTAGATGAATCCCATCAACAGTACACAGGCCTTTGTTTCGTTTCCACACGAAGTCAACACTTTGTCTCCCTCTATGACAATGGACACATCTGCTGGTCCCCCGTCCCTGGCATCATGGATAACAAGCACCTTCATTGTTAGGTCCATGATGTTCTCATGCTCGTCCTCCATGTAAAAAAACAAACAAAGCATATTCACTTTAAATTAGGCATATTAACAAGAAGCTAGTATACAATATAGGCTTTGTGGTCTAGCTATTAATCTTATTTCAATAAAACCAGGGTTTGACTAAATGATTTGAAAAAACGAGTGGTTTTTTCCCCCCGATTAAAAACAAAAAAAGGTCTCACTAATACATTTTTTTCAGGCCCAGTCAAATTGCCCATCTATCTAATCAATGACTTTCATATACATGACTTTTCAGTGCATGATTTAAATGATCTTATTTCACTTTAACACCAAAAGAAGGGGTTTGTGTTTAGTTAGTTTTATATTTTTAAATAATGGTAATAACCATCTTAAAACAGACATGAGTAGCTAAGCCCATCAGTAAGTTATCCCTAAATAATTTCCCTGTGAATTCTAAACCTTTTATAAAAACAATAAGATGTTAACAGATGTAAAGCAATAAATTGCATATTTATTTGTTAGGTGTAAGAGTGGTTAATCACAGAAATTAAACAATGGTATCGGAGCAACCTCCGAAATAACTCCGAAATAAATCTTGAATTGATCAGTTTTTAATGACATACCTGGCTGTCTTGAAAAAGGTCTTCTTGGTGTTCCCCAAGGTACTCAACCATGCACCTGACCACTGCATTCCTTCTTTTTTCTATACTCTGGGGCTGTGAGGAAATGCATTTTAGTGAGAAGACTTATTTCTGCATTTTCATATTTTTGAGTGAAAAATGTAAATAAATGTACCTCATCAATTGTGCTCAGAAGAGGGAGCATCCTGGAGCCAGCATCTCCTCCTTTGCCACGCATCAGCTGGAACAGACGTGGTGTGTACCCATCCAGTTTCCGCATGAATGTCTCTTCCAGTGAAAGGGTTGTAATATGTCGGAACTCCTCCTTGATCTAATAAAAAGCATAGGGGACAACACTCATTACTCACAACTCTGACATTGACAAAAGTGAGTTGAAATGACCGTGGTGATTTTTTTTTAAATAAACTTAACGTTCTCACCTGAGCCTCATTGAATAGACCAGGCCATCTCTCCTTGAACACACTGACACGTGGGCTGAGGGTCACCACCTCCACTCTACGAATGGAGAAGGTTTTAGACATCTTCTCCCTGATTATTCTTGCGTTGTTCCTCTTCTTTGCTTCATCAATTAGGTCCAGCCTCTCCTTCTCCAACGTGTCCTCATCTTCTCCAATGGGATGTTGAGGGAGATAATTTACCTCTGCTTTCTTTGGCCTTTTAACATTTTTGGCTGGGGCAGCATCAACCGCCTGCTTTCTCTTTAAAGTGTAAACTTCAATTTCAGGAAAGGCATACTTTCGGGATTTTAGCTTGGCACGGTAGTTGTGCATCTTATATTTTAAGCGTTGTTGCCACCCATACATCCCTGAAAAGGACCCTGGCTCTTTAAGGCATGGAAACTTTTCAACCAGGGCGTCAGCCACAGAGGATATCTGCAGTGTTGAGGGGTAGGCTGTGTACGAGAATATAGCTTTCGCAAGGTCTTGCATTATAGCCGATTTAACACTTGCATCACTGAAATGTATTCCAGAGTCATGGTGTATCTTGTTTGCCTCTGCAAGGATAAGTTCAACATCACGTGAAAACTGTGGAACTTGAAATGACACTGGCCATGGTACAGAGCGGCATGACTCAGGAAACATACTTGAGCCTTGTGAGCTTGTCGAGGCCAGAGAGGTGTCCGCTTCACTATCATCCACAGGGATAGGCTCTGCTTCACTTGTATCCCCAGGGAAGATGTCCACTGAACTTGTGCAGAGGACAGTCCAGACTCTACTGGAAGCATGTTCAGAGTGATAAGAGGTTCTTTTCTTACTAATTTGACAGTGGCCTTGTCATACAGATCAGCTGATGAGATGACACTGAAGAATTGGTTTCCAAAATCTTTGTCTTCATACAGTAGTGCAAATTCCCCATTTAACTGAAATGTGTCAGTGATAATCGAGATAAGATTTTTGATGGAATTAGGGATTCCTGATGGAAGATTGATTTTTCGTATGTCATGCTCTTCGACGATGACTCGCAACTGGACTGACATTGTTGTGTGGGAAATCTGTCGAGTTTAGCTGTAGAGGGAGAAAAGAAGAAATTACAGTTTGTTAAAATGTGATGTTCAATTGCATTATACAACACATGGTTCATATAGCACAATATCAGAAAAAATAATGATGGTGCTTAAAGTGTGAAACCTACTCTGATGTGCAAATGAAGTGTTTCAGGGAAACCATTCGACCTTCTGCTGTGTTGTATGCAGCCAAGGGGTAGGCATCTTCCATTTCTTCATGATGAATGATTGTGATATCTCCTGTGAGCTCTACTTTGTAGCTCCTAAAGTGCTCATGGTACCACCCACTAAGCAACCTCAGAACAAAGATAGGGCTTTCGTGCACAATGAGTATTTGAAGTATTTCTCCAAAGTCAGGCAATCCACCCGTTGATCCAAAAGGCAACAACATCCCAACACAATAGGTGGTGCCTAAAATTGAGACCTTGTTTGTCATGTTCACAGTCACTGCCTTGGGAAACTTTTTTTCAATAGCCTCCTTAATGCGGTCTTTCAGAACCTCTACTGCTACTCGAGTCATTTGAGAAACAGACAGTGTAGGGCTATGAATATTATCATCATGGATGTGATATGCAATCATTGACTGGTGTTTTCTTGCCAATGTCATCAGAATGTTTCTGAAAGATCCAGTCTGTCTCACAATCCTTTTAAAGAATCTGTGTTTGGCTTCGAAACGCATCGTCCAAAGAGCCACAAGTGGTCCAAAAGCAGTTGTTAGCCATGGATAATGTTCGAGGAAGTGATGCTTAGGTTTTAATGTCTCCTCTGGAAAGACCTCCAAATACCTGCACCGGTGCTCGCTGATCTTGCTTTCCAGGTATCCCAGTGACTCGACTGTATGGACAGGAGCCATGACAAGTTCCAACACATCTTTAAGGTTCATCAAAACTTGCCATGCAGTGTCATCTTCTGGTACTTTGTCTCCCACCATAAAAGGTAGCATCCGCAGCAAGCACCAGTTTTCATGTGCATTGCCTCCTACACTCTTACGTGCTGCAAAGGTTATGGGTATCGCTTGTGGAGAGTTGGTTTTGTCATTCCATTTGTAAGGAAACTGACGAATGGCACAGTTAAGCTCAACAAGAGAAAAGTATTTCTTCTTTTTTATAAAAACATTGAGACACAGGGCCAGTTCCAGGGGTACAATTCCCTCAAGCAAATCATGCAAAGCATCTGGGGGGTAGCCTGATGTGGCATGAAAGTGACTTAATCTGACTGAGATTGGACACTGTCTTTTTACACCAAGATGATGAGCTTGAGCCGTGTCAGACAATGCAGCTGTACAGTGTTCGGTGTAGTTTAACTTGGTTCTTGGAAGAAAGAGTCCTGCTCTTACTTCATGCTCCTGGATCTGTGAACGCTCTCCGAGTCAAAAGCGACAATAGTGCGAGGAGGAAAAGCTTTCAACGAACCCAGCAAGGGAGTGAGCTCCAAGATTGTCAGCCACTACTGAAAATACAGTACCTTTGACTACTTTTCCCAGACTTGGCACAAAAACACCATCATCTTCAAATTATTTCAAATCTCTGAGCAGTGGCTCCAACACTTTCGAGTATAGTAGATCGCAAGGTAGCAGGAATGTCTGCAAACACCCAGTACACAGCTGTGACTTTATGCTTCTTGCGGGAAGTCCCCAGAGGGTTGCATACTTCAAAGTCATCTATGTAGAGAATCAATGGAAATGTAAGATCATCCCCAGATAAAAAGCTGTTTTGTCTGTGGTAAAATCCATCATGCAATGATTTGTATCCAGAAGAGACATCAGATTGAGTTTTATTCTGCAATATTGTGTCTTGAATGTGTTTGTTGTCCAAAAGCTGTGGCATTAACGAGAGAATAGGTACATACTGGAAGGTCTTTTTTGCCCTAGAATCAAGTATGTACTCAACTGGCTCTGTCAGTGAAAGGTGCGTCTTGAAAAACTGATCTCTCCTATAGTGTGTGCTTAAAGGCCCATCCAACCCGAAAGCAACAGCTAAAGGGTTTAGCTGGCAAAGATCATCTACTAGTTCTGAAACCATCGCATTTTCAAAAGCACAGCCATGCTTCCTCAAAGTGCTCAGTATTATGTCTCTAATAACTGGGCCAGAGGCGGATGATGTCAGGAAATCAAGTTCCTCTACTAGTTCATCTAGGCATGTATTTGGCACATTGAAAACACATTCCAATTTAAGGAGGAGCAAACCTAATCTCTTGATTATAGTTTTGTTTAAGTCCTCATCCTCCTTAAGAACAGTCACAACGGTCTTCAGTTTCCAAAAAGTCCCTTTCTTCACATGCTTGGCTTTGGTATGCATGAAAAACGGTGGCCTTAAAATCGTCCTGTGAATGAGGATTGTGTTTCCTGCTTTTGTGACTGTGGAATGTAGTGTATACATTTGTCTTGTAATCACAGTCTCTAAAGACACAAGACACAGTCTCGTACTTCTTAAGGTGGGAACCAAGGTGTTCAAAATATTGTCTCTCAGTGTTGAAATAGCATGATTTACACACTAGACATGTGAAAGAGAAGAGCTGGCCAGGCTCAGTGGTCTGTGGGTGATGCCTGGACAAATGTGTCCGTAATGCACCACATGTCCTAAAGGTGCAGGGGCAATCTGAATGGAGACAGGGAATAGACTGGTTTCGACCAAAATGTCCATGTTGTAATCGATAGTGTTTGAATAGGTCCAATCGTTTTGATGATATAAAGCTACATATTTTACACAACCAATTCATTTGTAATAAAGTGACAAATTCAATCCCTCAGAATTTCTCTATTTACATTTCAGTTCAGGTGCCTAAAGTTCATGGATCTGTGGATCATGGATGTGTATACCTGAAAGTTTCTCCGATGCTTATCAAAAAGGTTTCAAATGAATCCACCTGTGGAAGAATCAGAAGAAAATCAGATATTCAAGAATATAAAGACAGGGTATATAAAAGTACATACAAAACTTTAAAAAAATCCAAAAAATAAGTGCGATTAAAATGCGTTCATTTTTGTGTAATTCATTAATCTTAATTAACGCGTTAAAGTCCCGGCCCTAGTTTTTAGTAATATATTTTTCAAGAAGCCCGTCTCTGCAAGTTACTGTGAAGACAGGAGCTGATGAATTCACGTAAGTAATGTCAAATGACTGACGTAATAACTCTTTTTATCGAGGGAAGGGGTCAGAGGGCCTAGGTATAAAACTCACGGCTCGCCACTGATATACAGTAAGCGTTGGCGATAATGTAAACATACTGTCTATAGGCTATTGCTGCAGTTATACCTCAGAAAAGACAAATGAATCATAAATCATGATAACTGGGGCTTGGCTGAATATACATGGTTATTTTTCACTAAGAGATCGCGAGATAGTTGTCTCAGTATTTATCATTTCATGCACGCGCATGTGTCCCGTTCATCAAACCGGACAACAAAACTGTATTTCACTCTCACCATTGTTACGCACAGAGCGACCGAACACAACAATATATGTAGTTATATTACCCGGACAGACGGAGGAAACTGACGGCCAACGTTAGATAGACGGAGAGAGATGCTACAAGCTAGCTTCAATTTAACCTTGTGCATCATTTGAATGTGTCCCCCGCAAACCGTTACTCAATACAACTCAACCGGGTGGCAACGATGTTTTATTTTTTTAATACGGGTGCATGTCACGGACCCAATGTCTAAACTCAAGCAGCGTTCAGAGTGTGTCATATTATTTGAACTGACATGCTAATTAATAAACGCTACTGATTTTGCAGTGTGCATCACATATGCATGTCCATTCGAAACAGTGTGGAAAATAACATTGGATAAACACACCTTATATAGCAGACGACCAACTTCAAAGGTTGAATTTAACGAATGCCGCCTTCCGCGTGCTGTTCTTGTTGGTACGTAGCTAACTAACAATAGCCTTCTGTGCTTAGCATGCACGATGCTAACGTGAAACACAACTTGGCTGGTTAACCCACATTAACATACAACTGTTGCTGTGACACTCATTTCAGACGGGATGCCGTCACATGCACATTATTGCTGTTGATAAGAATTATTAAAAATGTGGAGCTATCATCATTCTGCTCTACTATTAGCTCCTACGTTAGCTACAGCTATCTAGCATACAAATCAGTGACCGACATCCAGTGAGTAACAGATAAAAACAAACTTAAATCCGTTGTCTAACAGTGAAGCAAGCACACAAGTATTGTGATTAACTTGAAACTACCACAAAAAAGTGAACATTTATATGCAAGACATGATAGACAGTAATATCTTACCTTCCGATATGTTCGAGGAGGGAGGCGCAAAAGAGAACGGTTCCTCTGGTCTGCAGTCAAGAATCACCGCAGACGCATGCGCAAAGGGGCAGTGTGGGCCTAATGTCTGCGAGTAGATTTTACCCAGATTATTTGTGTTTCAGTTGGTACTGTCAGAAATGAGGTAGTGTAGGTAGAATTTACCCATTCATATATACGAACAAAGTTCACTTATATACCTTGAGTAACATTTAAATGATTTGCTTGGCTAATATATTCCACCCTCCAAAATCCTTTTTTATAGTGTAGACACCAAAAAGAAAGACATTTGGGGAAGCTGGGTTAATCGGAACATGAGAGTACACAGGTACAGACAGAGAGAAGGAAGAAGTAAGATGTCCCCCGACAAACTAAGCTGGCTGATTAGATTCAGCCCCTAGTTTTGCTGATATAGATCAGGAAAACTAGGGGCTGAATCTAATCAGCCCTAACTATAAGCTTTATCAAAAAGGAAGGTCTTAAGCGCACTCTTAAAAACGGATAGGGTGTCTGCCGCCCGAACACAAACTGGAAGCTGATTCCACAAATGTGGAGCTTGATAAGAAAAGGCTCTGGTTCCCATTGTACTTTTAGAGATTCTAGGAACATCCAACATCCCTGCATTCTTGGAACGCAATGCCCTAGTAGGACAGTAGGGTATAATGAGTTCTTTAAGGTAAGATGGCGCCTGCCCATTAAGGGCTTTGTAGGCGAGAAGAAGAATTTTAAATTCTATCCTGTGTTCTATACGGAGCCAGTGTAAGGCAGCTAGAACAGGAGTAATGTGGTCCCTTTTCCTAACTCTGGTTAGTACACGAGCCGCAGCATTTTGAATCAGCTGAAGCGACTTGATTGACTTCTTGGTACTCCCTGAAAATAAAGAGTTACAATAATCCAGCCTAGAAGTAACAAATGCATGGACTAGTTTCTCTGCATCGTTTTGAGGCAAGATATGCCTGATTTTTGCAATGTTACGTAGATGGAAGTAGGCAGTCCTTGAAATTGATTTTATGTGGGCGTCAAAGAATAAATCCTGATCAAATATAACACCAAGAGTCCTTATAGTCTCACTGGAGGCCAAATGAATGCCATCCATAGTTAGTATATTTTTAGATAATTTGTTTCGTAGATTCTTTGGGCCAAGTACAATAACTTCAGTTTTGGTCGTGTTTAACATCAAAAAGTTTAAGGTCATCCACATTTTTAAGTCCTTAAGGCAGTCTTGAATTGTATTTAGATGATTGATTGCATCAGGCTTGATTGATAAATATAGTTGAGTATCATCCGCATAACAATGAAAGTTTACAGAATGATTCCTTATAATATTGCCTAACGGAAGCATATATAATGTGAACAAAATAGGTCCGAGCACTGAGCCCTGTGGCACTCCATGGCTAACTTTGGTTTGTGTTGAAGATTCATCGTTAACACGTACAAACTGAGAGCGTTCAGATAGATAGGACCTAAATCAGCCTAAAGCAGTTCCCTGTATGCCAACTAAGTGCTCTAGTCTTTGCAATAGGATATCATGGTCGATAGTATCAAATGCAGCACTGAGATCGAGCAAAAGAAGAATAGAGACAAGTCCCTTGTCTGAGGCTATTAGAATATGATTTGTGACTTTAACCAGAGCTGTCTCTGTGCTATGATGTGTTCTAAAGCCAGACTGAAAGTCTTCAAATAAATCATTGTTTTTTAAGTAATCACACAACTGTTTTGCGACCGCTTTCTCAAGAATTTTTGAGAGGAACGGAAGAAATAGGTCTATAGTTGGCTAAAACCTCTGGATCGAGGTTGTGCTTTTTAAGAAGCGGTTTTATCACTGCTACTTTGAATGATTGTGGAACATAGCCTGACAATAAAGACATATTCATAATATGTAATAAAGAAGTGCTAATTAATGGAAAAACTTCCTTCAATAGCTCAGTTGGAATTGGGTCTAACATGCACGTTGATGGTTTAGAAGAGAGAATCATTGAATGTAATTGTTCAAGGTTAATGGCTGAAAAGCATTCTAGTTTACTATCTAGTGTAATATTAGAACTTACGTTTCCGGTAGCTGTTGATATCACTATACTGGTCGAAGGCAAGAGGTCATTAATTTTGTTTCTAAGAGTAACAATTTTATCGTTAAAAAAGCACATAAAATCATTACTACTGAGTGCTATGGGAATAGAAGGCTCAATCGAGCTGTGGCTCTCTGTCAGCCTGGCTACAGTGCTGAAAAGAAATCTTGCATTATTCTTATTCTCATCTATTAATGAAGAGTAGTAGGCTGCTCTCGCTTTACGCAGTGCTTTCTTATATTCATTGAGAGTAATATGCCAAATTAAACGAGATTCTTCAAGTTTAGTGGAACGCCATATCCTTTCAAGTTGTCTAGCATCAGTTGCGCCACTTAGCCTATGTGACAGACAAGAATAGTCAATTATAATGTCTAACTTTTAATGTGGAGAAAGAGATGTCCTGTATGGGTTGATTGTGCAGTGATCTGTTGGTAATGCCTCAGGGTTCGGGTGGGGATGTAAACAAATGCTATACTCTGTGGCCTCACCCGGTTGCATAGCGACGCTTATTGTTTAGGTGTCTTTTAATAAGCAGGTATTCATATAATTAGCTAGATCTGATTGATATGGACATAAATGCGAGTGAAGTCTAATCTGACGGGAGAGAGAGATCAGCTGTCGACACGCAGCTCTTCATGATCACCTGCAGCGGTGAGCAAAGAAACACACTTCGGGTTAGAATATCACACGTAGCCTAGATATTTTAATGACCTCTCAAACTAGGCTACCTAAACTAGTTATAGATATGTTTAGTTTTACTCTCGGGTCACTCATTACTGGATCCGCAAGCTGCATGATACTGGCGGGCTGTCAGGAGAGGGATACTGTTACGCCTAAGCTAGCTAACGCTAGGTCCTCTATCTAGCTATCTATTTATCTATCGATCAATCTTTCTTGTATTCTAATATTTTTCTTACCTTGATCTTGGTGTCTGCGTTTCAAAGCCATCTCCACCAACATTTTACCTCAAGAGCAATGAGCCATTCTTAAAAGATAAGTTAAAACAACCACTGCAACAATATTTGCTTTACATTTTATTGAAAATACTGTGTGTGTCAAATGCTTTGATGACAGAAGGCATAACACTGTAACTCCAGCGCGGTAAAACAGTAACTTCAATTTGAAGTGCATCAAAACAAAGGCAGAGTACCGTAACTCAATTTGAGCGTTCTGGGGTGCAGCGAAACAAAGACAAAGAACCGTAACTGATGTTATGGGATTCTGCCTTGGCTTCTCTTGGCTTTTTGGAAGTTACGGCAAAGAGCACACACTGTTTTCTCCCAAAAAACAACAACATTGACTCAAGATATTTGTCCACATGATAAAGCAGTTCTTTAATGTTCCAAAAATGACAATAACTCATTTTCGACCAAAATCGAAGTTACAGTCTTTTGTCTTTGTAGGGTAGAATACTAAAGAAGAGTAATTTTGCCAGCGTAAGAGAAATAAATACAACACGAGATATCTAGATACAATCACAACCACACACACGTCAAAACGGCGTTACACTACGGAAGAAGCCGTAGAATTTATTTTGTCTGGCGGACCGCTTAGCGATGCAGCGGTGGATTCCTCATATTCTGAAGCTGACAACTGGCAATGAAGAGGAGTATGATCACGGGATTGATCCCTTCGAAGATAAAAAGTGAGTAACTTTGCTTATTTCTTATTGTTTGTGTTGCATTTATCGGTTGCTATTTCTGTATAACGCCGAAAATAATTAGTCCCAAGAGTTTTTATAATGGATGGCCATTTGCCGTAATTGTGTCAAAGTGAAGTCCTGGGGCCTCATTTATAAAGGGATATATGCTCAAAAAATGGCGTACGCCAGTTTATACGCAATTTTTGCGATTTATAAAATACTAACTTGACGGGAAAATGTGCGGCCCTCCACGCAAACTCCAACACGGGAGGGATGAGAAACTGCGACACCGTTGGCAGAAGGAAGAATGGAGAGAAATATGTGGAAATAATACCATAAACAAAATGTTACCTCTCATTTATCATATATGAATTCATTTTCTTAAAATTTGATTAAACAAACGCCTGTTTGCGACTCCTCAGTGCACACACAAACATAACTTACAGATATGTTCTTTAAAACCACCGTGAATATGTTGTGTTAATGTTATGAAATGTTTTCTCCTAAATGATGCGGTAAGCAGGAGGACAGAATTACGTCTAAACTGACGCTGTTTTGCATTTCTGTAGGTTGTAGATACGAGCATGGTTTTATATACCATCACGTTTAATCGTGTTTTATGCCATTTGCCAAGACTTGATAAGTCGCTCGTAAAACACAGGAGCTATGGAAACTAAGAACACCATATGTGGTCAATTGTACAGCTAATATAACAACACATTAGTTGTATTTCCTTTAACTGGTGGATTATGGATATATAGTTGCTGATCAAAAGCTGGAACTCAAACCACCAAAAAAATTATTCAGATCCAGGCGTCATGACTCCACTCCGGAGGGATTCCCCGATCATTTCTTATGGTTTCTTCCTGCCTGAGGAAGGCTATGTGTATTTTTTTTGTCATTAACCTTTTTCGGACCACTTATTTATTTTGGTGACGATCCGACCTCCATGCGGCTACTCTGGTTCAAACTGCATCCACCAAACAATGTGATTTATCTCGACCTACCCAAAAGAAACAAAATCTGACACGGTGTGAGATGTCTTTTGTAGCTGTTCTGTCGTCATTTCCTGCAATCTTCTTCATGCAGTCAGTCAAAATGAATGAATGAATGGGCGTTTCTTTGACTATTTATACATATTTGGCAAATATGGGCGTTACGTGAAGCTGCGCCGCATTTCGAGTCGATTGTGATTTATAAAAGGGAAACAGTCGTAGGAAGTGCCGTACGCACTTCCCTCGCCGGTACGCAATGTTTTGTGAATCGGAAAATGTCGGAACATTTCTGTACTTTTTTTTTGCTTTGTACTACGTAAGCAACCTTCCCACGTCAATCATACGCAAGGCGTTATAAATGAGGCCCCTGAGCTCAAGATTCACTATCAATAGAGGCTACTATTTATTTCAATAAAAAAACGTCAAGCAATATCCTCTCTCAAACTTTTTTTGCCAGAAGAAACATGATCAGTCATTTAAATATGGAAATACATTTCGTTTGAATTATTCCATATTATTATGATAATATTGTAATAAATAGCTGTAACTTGCTCAGGGAACATAATATGCAGATCACATTTCAGTTGAAAGGCTAAAACATCTAAATGCTGCTTTGTAAATAATAAAAAAGAAAATGCCTGTGTTCCTGGCGGAGTAAACGGTAAAAAACACACAACATTTGTACTGGCGTTTTTGAAAAGTACTGGTAAATTCAGCCATTATCACACAAAATTAAGTGGGCTATAAAATGTGGACTATAAATGAACCAGACTTGAACTAGAGCAGGGGTGGCCAAGCTCTCGAGCCGCATGTGGCTCTTTGCCTAGTTTCATGCGGCTCTTCAGTTCATATCGAATTGTATAGCCTATGTGTGAGTTTGGGGGAGAGACACTGACTCCTGACTAATGTTGCACGGTGTACTGATACTTGAAAAGTACCGCGATATCCTGCCGTTAAAAACGTTACGAATCCTCCGTTTCATTAGTATCGGTACTTGACGGGGGGAAAGTCCTCCGGTGAGAAAGCGCCGTTTTGATAAGAGCCGTGTGTGTTCAGCGCTCTGCTTCCACTCCCTGCACTGCAGCCGTGCCTGCAGTCCTGCCCCTCAAGTGCCTCCCCTCTCTCGTGCACGCGCTAGCTGCCAGAGCATGTGAGAAAACGAGAAGCATGGCTGCAAGTGGGAGTGCAACTGCCGCTGCGCCTCGGCTTGTTGACAAAAAAGACGCCAGAAGCTAAATTGACGTATTTTAGCTATATCTCTGACAGTGAGGGCAAGCCTACGGACACCACGAGGCCTGTCTGTGAGACATGTATTCATTTTATTTAATACGAATTCTTGTCATTTATTTTGTTTATTGTTCTCATTGTTTAAAATGTTGTGTTCTGGTTCTGGTGTGAAATAAAGCACAATAATTACATTTAAGACTGTTTCCCTTTTTTTAAGAAAAGTATCGAAAAAGAATCGGAATCGCAATTATTGACTTGGTATCGTCAAAACAAAGCTACTCCTGACAGTTAAACCTGATATTTAGTAGGTCTGTTCAGTATCGAATGCTGATCATTCTGACGGTCAAAGTTATTTGGGCTCGGATAAAATCGCTCTGTTACTTTCGTCCCATGTTACTTTCGTCCCAGCTCTCCCTACGTGTGGTATCAGGTATGAGAGGATGATAGCGCGTCTAATTTTGATGTGGCCCAAGAGCCAATCACAATAATACTTGCGATGCAGTGAACCAATCACCTTTGAGGGGGGGAAAACCTATCGTAGATTAAACACTATCCAGTGTTTCCCCTACCATTGTCTTGGAGGGGTGCTGCACCCCGCCAACGGAGCCCGCGCCCCCCCTGGAATTCAAGGTGTTTCAAAAATATATATCATTTTTTTTTAAATATAGCAACAAATTGCAAATAATCTATACCTACGGTCACTTTTCACATTGAACATGTGCTCTTTTATTAAATAAAGTAAACGCTTTCATTTTAAGTTGTGAGTTTAGTGTTTTTGACCCGAAGAAACACTGATGCATTAATCAATAACAATAATCCACAGCTGCTCCAGAGGATTTAAAAAATATATATCCCAATGCCACAAAAATGCATCAGTGACATGGTTGAAATCTTGTCTCCAGAAAACAAAAAACTGTTTGATGTGGCTCTTTGCAGTAACATAGAAAAAATCTGGCTCTTAACCTCTGACTGGTTGGCCACCCCTGAACTAGAGGTTCTCCTGAATCAAATGAGGTAAGGCACTTGATGCTGACTGCTAGAAAAGGTTAGAACAGGTTAGGAGAAACAAATAAATACAGGAGAGTCAGGCAGGCGAAAATTCTGTTTAGGTCTTTAAGGGTTAAAGGCAATGTGACATTCCCATTGGATAACGGAGAATTGTACACCCGGAAGTAAGTATTCTCCTTACTGTCGATTGATTTGACAGTGATATCTCCACTACTCATCAACTCAAAAACACCATATTACCTTTGTTAATTAAACGACATTGATAGGTTTAAATTGTGGACAATGCTTTTGTGTTTTCCCCCTTAAATTCTGAGAAACAACTTGTTTTCTCTAAAATGTGGAGCGCCAAAGAGACGACACTACCCACAATCCCCAGCTATTGTTGTGACGACGCCTGTCCGCTTTGAGACAAACCCCGTGATTAATCTTCAAGCTCTGGGATTGGATGTTGGAGTGGCAGTGCGCCAAGGTTAAGCCGAACGTCAAGCTCTTTGAAATGGGACGAAACCACGGCAGACGATTCAAAACTGGACTCGAACGCCCCCCCAGAACTACACATGCTGGCTATTGTGTTTCGCAACATGTTCTCTATGGCACGTCTCTACTGGGAATTGTAGTTTTAAAAGACGTTTTAGTTTTTCCCAAAATTAGAAGTTGACAGTATTAAACTGTGTACAGCCCTGGAGGTTTAGGCGATAGGAAACAAATTGGTGTGTACAAATGTAAAACATGTAATTACTAAATGGGTGAAAATTGCTTGTATCCATAATGGGCAGCATTAATATATACCCACATGACAGCTCATTGTTACTTTGTAATTCTACTCCACTACAATTCAGAGGTTAACAAATGACATTATTCAACAACAATAATTCAATAACGTGCTTTAACCACTAGGCGGTGCACACAGCATACTCATAACGTTGTATTATTAGTGTAGGAACCAACCTCAAGTTCTGGGGCGACAGAGCCTTCTCCGTTGCTGCACCCACCCTCTGGAACTCACTACCCCAATCCAACAGAGATTCTTCCTCCCTCACAGCATTCAAACATCACTCAAACCCCACTTGTTCAACACTGCATTCAATCTCTGTCCACCCCCCCCTATTTTCTGTTCTGTTTATGGCTATTGTGTATTTCGCAACATGTTCTATGGCACGTCTCTGCTGGGAATTATAGTTTTAAAAGACGTTTTCATTTTTCCCATAATAAGAAGTTGCCAGTATTAAACTGTGTATATCCCTGGAGGTTTAGGGGATAGGAACACTCACATTTAAAACATATAATTAATAAATGGGTGAAAATTGCTTGTGCCCATAATGGGCAGCATTAATATACCCACATGCCAGCTAAGGTCAGAAGAGCTTTATTGAACAGCTGGTCTTATGTCTGTGACCCCTCCTGTTGTTAATAAACCTGAAAAATGCACTTGTCAAGGTTCAGAGGAAAATATTGCAAATATGGCAGTAGCCATCGATCATCTTAAGATAAGATATACTTTATTGATCCCAAGTTGGAAACATTTGCTTTACTTCAGCATGTGTAACAGTTGTAAATATGCAGTGGTGTTTATTTGTAAATCAATTAGTATAATCA
Organism: Champsocephalus esox; assembly: GCA_036324585.1. Classification (NCBI taxonomy): domain Eukaryota; kingdom Metazoa; phylum Chordata; class Actinopteri; order Perciformes; family Channichthyidae; genus Champsocephalus; species Champsocephalus esox. The sequence goes on along the minus strand of CM070479.1, from coordinate 52,884,339 downwards.
CACAAATTATGTGTTTTATATTTAAGAATTCTGTGTTATTTATTTATTGAATGTTCAATACCTGACAAGGATGAAAAACTTGGGTTGCAGGTTCCAGTGCATTACAAGACATCTATCAATATGTGTGTATACCTCCACCATTAAACTCGTATTCTGCACATTTCTTATACTATCTGCATACGAGTATAATACATATGTCTAAAATAAGTGCTTCAACATACAGTAGTTAACATTGCAGGAAAGCAATATATTGGTACTTTGTCAGGCTTAATATTTATAACCCCAAAGCTTTTTTCTTATTCAAAATAAGACCTTAACCTAAAGTATTATTTAATGTTTAAATAAAGCCTTATTAGTTTGTCTGTGTCTCCTATTAATATCTAATAATTCATTTCCATAACTTGCTTTAACCACCAGGTGTCCTTTTCTATCTGCTGTGCACCGTTATGGTGTAAATATACCGATTGGATCAAATATAAAAGTCAGCCAAATTAGTATTGATACTGCAAGGAGACTTATATCAGGGTTGCCAACTTGCACGCATCTGGCGTGTGACACACGCTTTCACTCTCAATCTCACGCTCTCAAACTACTCTCACGCCAAAAACAAGATGAAACAGAGATAGTTTTTGGTTGGTTATTTACAATGTTGAGTTGACAGCTGCTCAAGCTGTCGACCCGCTCCCTCCCCGCCCCCACCACTCTTAACAACGTTAACAGACAGCAGAGCAGTGGGAGCATCAGTGGGAGCCGGTTGGTCAATCGCCGACCTGTATTGCGCATACGCAGATCTAAGATCCAGTAGAAATAATCAAAAGTCAAAGTCTGCTGCTTATTGTTCTACTAGGCCATAATAGAGTCAAAGAGTATTTGAGAGTGAGAGTGTGTTAATTAATATATTTGGCCGTTTGGAGTAAGTCTGTAGATTTGTTTGTGTTTCATGTCTCACGATAATTAATTTTGTTGGATACATTTTCCCGGAAATTATTGCGATAAACGATAATATTGTTGGCCCCGTTAGACCACTGACAAAATGATAATATAAAATAATAATTCAAGTATATCCTTTCAAACCGCTTGTCACATCCTCATGTAAATGGCAATTTATCGAGGTCAGAAAAGTTATGGAGTTCATTTTTATTTATCGTACGATAAGTCAATCAATAGCTTATCGCGACAGGCCTATGCACACAATAAAACAGTGGAAACAAACATGTGTTTGACTTTCATTTGTGAATGAAACTTTGTGCCCTTTATAGTCTGTGTCCAATATTGTGTATTAGCATATATTGTATATTTATAAAACGGACAAGTCAAATCAAGCAATCCGATTGGTTCTTAGCCGTGATATACTGAGCGTATACCACGGGTAGAATTGTAAGTTACTTTTCACAACAAGTCAGTATCCCTCCGCGTCTGAGAAAAACAGTATACCGTTGGGCTGGGATTTTCAAACTGGAACAAGAAAGCAGCGGAGAAGTAACGGGGCAGAAACCCTCCTTTTTACGCAGCGGTCCAGACATAGTGTTATGGAAATCTAGGACCCAAACACGGCTGGAGAGTACAAGTCAAAGTGATCAAAACAAATAAATGGTGAATCGAGAAAAGCTGTCTTTTGGTTATTTATTTGAAGCTTCAAATACACGATACAATAATTAAATATGTCACAAGTCGAACAGAGTGTAAGAAAGTCTGCCCGAGAGTGAGCAGAACAATCAAAAGCAAAGGTTATATAGGAAATGAGTGGGAACGTGAGAAATCTGTGTTCACACACAGTCATATTGTTATTAGACACCTGGCCTTGAGCGGGAGATAGCATAACGGTTCTCAGAGTAGGGAAGTTCGTGTGTGACTGTGTGAGTATCCCAGTAGCCATAGCAGCTCTGTGGCCTTGAAGAAGAAGAAGAAGAGAATATAATATAATGATAATAGTAAAAGCACAACAAGAGGAAATAAGAAGCATTTGGTTTAAGCATATGAAGGATATAATAAGAATGATATAATATAAATGTCCACTACATTCTCCCCTTTTGATCATACTTGATCAATAAAAAAAACAAATGACAGGATAGACTGATATAACACATCAATGAATACACTCCATCGCTGGTTTAAGTAAACACATCACAAATATATCATAGACAACTGGCTGTTTTTGTGGAGGACAGACTCCAATATAATGTAAGCATGAGAGAGGAGATACACACATGATTATATTGATAAATCGGAATCTTCTGATTCTAGCTGGTCTATCTCACTGTGGCGCAAAGGATTGTCGTGTAATGGAATAGTAGTATACTGAACGAAAGCTGAGGATACCATGCTGGAAACGCATTTCTTCAGTATTGGGATAATCAAACAGGTACAACTGATTAATAGGCCAAAAATGATCGCCAGGGGTGTAACTATCCTAGCCAGCCATGCTTCCCACCCGCCTGATGTAAGCCAGGCCCACCAGTCTCAGCCACCTGCGTTGGATATGTCGTCAGCTAACAGGTTGTTAAGATGCAGCACGGTGTCAGTGATGTTCTTAGTGACGTCGGGAATGTAAGTGCAACAGGAGTCACCGATCACATGACACAGGCCACCCTTTGAGGCGAACAAAAGGTCAAGAGCAAATTGGTGCTGCATGAGCATGTTCCTAGAGGCTATTATGAATGGGGGCAATGCCTGGAAGCCTTGCGTCGTCTCGTAAGTGAGATTCTCTAGCCGGACGTGTAAGGTATCTATTTTATGGGCATTGTTTACTGTACCCCACCATGGGAACAGGCCACCCATGAATTTAGCTCCAGCGGACGTCAGATCTCTTTTTACCTTGTGGTGGTCGGGGTGTTGGAACTCTGGGTAATGATGTGTCGTGTGCATTAAGGACGTGAGTACAGTGACTGCTGGATTAAAATCCACTTGAGTGCATGTACCTTTCCAGAGGGGAGCCAGAACTTGATTGAGCTTGTCGCCGCACAACCAAACGTAATCTTCTGGCACGCTAAACCCAGCATCACTGGGCCACGCCAGTTGGAGGGAAATATGTGTAACATCAGGGAATGCTACGTTAGAAAGGATTATTTCAGGGGCACCAGATATGTGACAATGCGAGATTTTGTAAGCACCGTAACTGCATGTGTTCCGTAGGATGCGGGTACAACCAGTAGTAGTGCCTAGGAAAAAATGTTTGTGGTAAACTCTCTGGATGCATAGGCTGTGTTTCATCCCTCTCAAATGACTGGGGTGCACATGGCTGACGGGTTGGTACTTTGCGTAGGTGGTGTCAAGCGTGGATGCACGCAAAGAGGAGTTAGACCGATTACTGCATGGTGGGGGAAGCTGCCTAGCATAACGCCACTCGGTTACGCGGTCTTCACCCTTGATGGGCCTTGTCAGAGACATAAACGCGCAGAGGTGTTCAACCTGGGTCAGAGAGCGCGGACGAACTGGCACGGACATTGATGAGTCCTGGGGGAAAAGAGTGCATGCATAACATGACCCATTTTGTCCTGCGGCCTGCAAGAATGATCTCAGTGTGCCACCAGACGTTACCGGTGATCCCATTACTGGTCTGAACCACATCAATGTTGCTATGGTCGCCTATGTATAGATTAAATGTAGATGTACTATGGATGTCAACAGTTGCGTCAAAGGTTGCTTACGCTTTTCCGGGGTCTGAGTTTTGGGCGCGATGTCTATGTAAAATGTGCCACATGGGTCGGCGCCGGATACATACATACAGACAACAAAATAAAATAAATGTGGTTCGCCCTGCTTTCCCCATGTACCTCTTAGATACCTCCATTTTGGCTGACATGCTGAAATGGATACATAAAATATAGGACTAGTCCTAACACAACTATCATGGCAAGTATGCAGAGGAACCATTCTATGAGTGTCCAGGCTCTCCAGTAGTATTCACATTGCTCACGGTTGCGTTGTCGTCTCTCCAGGCGAGCACTCATCACGACGGGGAAATGTTCCATGGTGTGTGTGAGTGTATTCTCTCGGTCGATTTCGTGACACGGACAGTCAGACTTCGCACACTGATAACACAAACGAGGAACCAGAGAGCATATGAAACCGCTCAGCTGGCACTCGCTCGTGACACCTTGTGTTGTCGTGTGTTTTGGTGTATGTAGTGCAAGTGTGGTGCTGGTGGTGACTCGGACACGTCACTTGTTGTCATCTGTTGGTGACTCGGACACGTCACTTGTTGTCATCTGTTTCTGTTGGTGACTTGGACATGTCACTTGTTGTCATCTGTTTCTGTTGGTGACTTGGACATGTCACTTGTTGTCATCTGTTTCTGTTGGTGACTTGGACATGTCACTTGTTGTCATCTGTTGGTGACTCGGACACGTCACTTGTTGTCGTCTCCTTCTACCGTTTCTCCTTTCCTGTGACTACGACCTTGCAGTGGCTGGCGTGGACCCACGTAGCTCTCTCGGCGACCTTGACCGCTGTCTGGGTGACGAGAAGCACCTGGTAGGGTCCTTGCCAACGATTGGATTTCCAGCTCTTTCTCCGGAAATCCATGATCAGCACGAAGTCGCCCGGTTGAAGGCGGTGAAGCGGACCAGTGGCTAAAGTGGATGATGATGATGGTTAACACAATATGACAACATAGCATCCTCACACAAAGTTGTGGAGGGAAGAGGACATCCTGGAGCCTTGAATCCAATCTGTGGAGGAGCCCCAAAAAGGATTTCAAATGGGCTGAGTTGACTCCGTGTTCTTTTCCGCATCCTCATGTACATCAGCACAATGGGCAGAGCTTGTGTCCATGACAGACCTGTGTCTGCACAGCATTTTGCTAGTTTGTAGAACTGTTCTACCAGAATCTTGCATAATGCAGATTAGGCATACTTCACAGTGCTTTTGAGTTGTTACTGTGAAGCCCCTTGTGAACCACTCCTGATTGATAGACTCTAACATCCCTCCTTTTGACACATGATCCAACCCATGTGTCAACTTAGCAAAATGAGGGAAAAAATGTCTGGGAAGACATGGATTGGAATTTGGGCCAACCTAGGTGCTGGATTTTGGGTCAAAAACAGCCCCAGCAGCCTTCCATTGAGCCTTCTCAACTGGCGTAGCTAGCTGCTGCATGGAAGTCAGTGATGACATTTTGTCAGTGAAGGAGGAGACAGGGATTTTAACAAATGAGTGTGCGTGAGGTGCGAGAGGAATCAAAGCCGCTGCCTTTGCGGCCTTTACGCAGACGCATTTCCGAGGGAAACTGGGTCTGTACTGCTTGCGTGTGCGGCACATTTACAGACTGCAACCTCAGATGGGAGCAGAATGGCGTCTAGTAAGCCTGCAACCAGTACATGGTGAAGTACTGGTTTGCCATCAGATTTCAGAAATTGTCTACACTTCCAAATAGCCCCAAAATCGTGTACTACCCCGAAAGCATATCGTGAGTCAGTGAAAATAGTCACGGTTTTGCCTTCTGCAAACGTGCAGGCTTCAGTTAGTGCGATGAGCTCTGCTGCCTGTGCTGAGAGGTGACATGGAAGCGGTCCAGAACGGAGTACAGCAGAATCTGAAACAACAGAAAAACCCACCCGATTAGTGCCCCCTTGGTCGCGAGAGGCAGACCCATCAACATACAAAATGAGGTCAGCGTTGGTCAGAGGAACGTCTTTTAAGTCCAAACAATAAAAACCTGTCTGTCTTTTAATTCTGGTCTAGGTGTGCACACAATGGAAAGTACGTCAACCGTCTTCAGGCAATGTTCAAACTAAATGAAGTCTCTCCTTTTGAAACATCATGTGTTGAAATAAACACCTGCAGTCTAAAAATAAAAAGTGAATTGCCTAATATTTTTGTTGTGGAATCAATTAATTTCTTTCTTTAAAGGCAAAAACATGAAAAAGCTAAGAGAAACCCTATTGAATACAATATTATTTGGAGCAACTTAATTTATAAATGGTTGTCAACTTAACAACATGTGTTCATGTTCAACATGTGGAAATTAAGTACATACAATTTAAGACTACATTTAAATTATACGGTAAAACAAGTTGGAAGTTTTGGAGTAATCAACTTAAAAACTTGTGTTTATGCTACCAATTATTAAGTAAGTGGTAATTGAAAACACCTCTGATTGTTGAGGAAAAGCCTTCTCCCCTTTCCCAAATAACTTTGTTGCTTTAACAACATTTCAATAGAAGTTGTCTTAACTCAATAACCATCAATGCAACCTATTGCCTTGATTGAGGTACATGGTGTACTTTTCCTTCACTACATGTATTTAATCCCTTTAGTTACTTCTCAGATCTGGATGAAGGATGTGAAATCTAATCAAGTGTTGAATCAGACTTTAGTTCCACCTGGAGTAAATCCACAAGCTACCCTGTAGTCTACAAAGCCATTCAAACTAGCTGCACCTTCACCAGCTTTGAGAACACTTTCATGATCAATCATTATAAAACATATCATATATATTATTCTGAAATGGACCAATCTGCACAACGACTACTTTTACTGTCTTTACTTTCACTATATTCTGATAATACTTTTCTACTTTTACTTGAGGAACATTTTGAATACAGGACTGTTACTTCTACTTTTACTCAAGTACAAGATCTGAGTACTTATAATTTCACTACAAGATCTGAGTACTTATTCCACTTCTGGTAGTGTATTAGTCTGAATTGTAGCTACAAAATCACACAGAGCTGCATAAAAATAGAATAATATGTACACGTGTGTACAATGATTTGTAGGTAATTTTGACAACTCAAGACACCTCACTTATACATCTTCAAAGTATTGGCTTTCAGAATATTAAACTTGTTTCGGCAAATTCAGATGATAAATACAACTTTGAAGCTTGTAACGGCATAATTACAAGCAGAGAACGGACTAATGTAACATCACAGCAAGCATAACAACAGCTGTGTGTTATGAACACATACGCAAGATGTCTCAAATGCATTTGAGACATCTATGGCAGTAAATATGTTGCAGAGGCTGGAACTTTTGGAGTAATCAGATAAGAATTCCGGACGAGCGTGCACAGCTGCATTTACATCGTAAATCCTGGACAAATCTCCACTCGTCAGGAGGTTTGTCTCTGATCTTTTTGACAGGAAACACAGGAATCGTTACACGGAATAATGACCCCTTGTTAAAGCAGAGAGGTAAACACTGGCCGAATGCCATCAACAGCTTCACGTTTCAATGGGTACGGGACGGAACGTGGACATTAACCCTTCGTCATATCTGTGAGCTGCCCAGAGTGAGTATGGCACATCTGAAAGCGCGGCAGGAAGCTCAGAGATATGAGAATTACTTCATCATCCTATGTTGCAGCAATGTTGTATTGAGCGCCGTATCATTTGATACACGTCACGTGACATAGAGTACATGACATATTCTGTGGGTGTAGGTGCCCAATCAGTGACTGACTCCCAATCTTTAACGATTGGACCCAAATCCCTCCATCTATCAGTGGGCCCCCTGGCTAGTGAAATGTGTGGACCGCCCCTGGGATTTGACACAGCTGGTTGTGTCTTGTGTGTGTGTGTGAGTCTAACAGAGATAGCGCTACACAGCGAATTCCAATACATTGTTTTGAACATGAGCTCATCATTCACATATTCTAACAGAACAACTCTCATCATAGCATTTACACGGATCTTTCAACCACGTTAGCAGTACAATGCAAAATGAGAAGCCTCCACACAGCAGGTGGAAAAACACGTTGATCAGTCAAACGCAACAACTCCTGAGAATCAGGATATGTCAGCAGCCCATTGATACACATTCACCAGTTCTTTATCATCAAATGACACTTTTTTGAACCATCGTAGGAGATGGCTGTCGGACTTTAAGACCCTCATTTGTGGAAAAATGAGGTCCAAGCCGAACCGGAGAATCAGATCTCTGCCCAGTAAATGTATTGGGCAGGCAGATGATAAAATAACTGTTTTTTACTGATGTGGGAAATGGATGAGCTCATCACCGTTATCTTTACTCTGAAGTGGTACAGAAACTTCTCCTTTACAGTTACCCAGCACATGAATAAATCTATCACTACATTTGCATTCAGGCAAATCTACCCTTTTTTACCACAGAATGTGTAGCCCCAGACTCAACCAAAAATGTGTGGGACATTTCTTAATGCAAACATTCACTGTCATATTTCAAATATGTACCCTCTTTAACTACAGACATGTCTTCTACATTGCGTGAGGTGTGAGGTGCGCGTGTGTGTGTCACTTCCCTGGTTAGATGCTGCTGGCATGGGTTCCGTCTCCCCCGACCGAATTCCTTCCTCCTCCACTCCCTCCCTCGACTGTCAGTTTGAAGAATTTTCTTTGTTGTGGTCCGATTTATCCGATCAAAAGTTATTTTTCTGCTTCTCGTGTGGGCATTCAGCGATCCGATGACCCATCTCTCTGCAGTTAAAACAGCGATTGTGGTTATTGCGGTCTCTTCCCCGTCCTCTGCCTTTTCCTCCCCGGCCACGGAAACCCCCTCGGTTCCCTCTGCCCTGGCCATCACTTTGGGTCCAGGGGGTTGTAATAGCCTGGACCATGGTCAGCTGGCCGGGGAAAGGGGAGCATGTAGTTATTCCTTTTTGGAGGTGTTCTTTTCTGTAGAGTTCAGCTTTCTTCGCGTCTCTTTTCTTTTTCTCTCTCTTGTCATGGATCTTTTTCAGTCCTGCTTCTTCTTCTTCTTTTTCTGTTCTCTGTCTCTCTTCGTCTCTGCTCCCTCTCTGTGTGTCTTGCTGTGCAGCTGCTCCAGTGGCGGCTGGTATGTTGACCTCTGGTCCAGCAGCAGCAGCCCCTCCAGCAGCCTCCTCAGCAGGTAGCAGACGGGGGGAGGAAGGGGGGAATGGGGATGCAAGGTGAGGGAGAGGGTCCCGTACGCCTGAAAACAGAGGATAGAGGGAAGCATGTGGTTTATATTGTGGAGGAAACACAAAACACTTTTTCTCTTCCTTTTCACCTCTATCCTCAGCCTGTATCTTTTTTATTGCCGCGGCCAATTGCCTTCTTTCACGGCACTCTGCTTCATCCTCCCAGTAACACTTTCTATGAGTGTCCAGTTTTTCCAAGTCTTTTACTTTAATTGTACTCTTCTTTTTCATCCCATCTCCATACTCTTGTAATTTATCTCCCAGGTTTTTGATTTTTAATTTACTCAAAGAACCTCCCTTCGGAAATCCGAACATTTCCGTCCATATATTTAATTTAGACAGACTTTCTTCACCATATTTTGCTCGCATGACATCCACAATCGGACCCTCAGGAGAATGTACAAATCTCCTACCCTGCTTTGCTCCGATAACAAAGTCTTTAAAGTGTTACCAAAACACTATTTTTCATCCGTCGATGACCAGATATTCCGAATATCCTACTTTCGAGCAGTCCCTCTCATAAATGTCATGTCGAGTTTAATTACGTTTAAATTTAAACAGTTTAGACTTTGTACATCTCACCCAGTATTGAAAGCCCCTTTTAGTTCGTTGGATCTCGTGAAGTCAATCGGTTCCACCCCTCGCGCTGGTCCCCTCGTCCCGTACGGTTTGTGTCGAGGTAGAGGAGGATCCAAAGATCCCGGAGCAAGCAGCCACCAGCGTCCAGAGGTGTTCCCAATCAAACATACAGAGATCCTGCCGACAACGCCATTTGTTATGGAAATCTAGGACCCAAACACGGCTGGAGAGTACAAGTCAAAGTGATCAAAACAAATAAATGCTGAATCGAGAAAAGCTGTCTTTTGGTTATTTATTTGAAGCTTCAAATACACGATACAATAATTAAATATGTCACAAGTCGAACAGAATGTAAGAAAGTCTGCCCGAGAGTGAGCAGAACAATGAAAAAGCAAAGGTTATATAGGAAATGAGTGGGAACGTGAGAAATCTGTGTTCACACACAGTCATATTGTTATTAGACACCTGGCCTTGAGCGGGAGATAGCATAACGGTTCTCAGAGTAGGGAAGTTCGTGTGTGACTGTGTGAGTCTCCCAGTAGCCATAGCAGCTCTGTGGCCTTGAAGAAGAAGAGAATATAATATAATGATAATAGTAAAAGCACAACAAGAGGAAATAAGAAGCATTCGGTTTATAATAAGAATGATATCATAAAAATGTCCACTACAATAGACATCAAACGGCAAAACATATTCAGTGTGCAGTTCCTTTGGCATCAAGGCAGGGATATCTAGATACTTTCCAAGGTTTGACATAATGAATTGTGCTATTTTTAAAGCAAGCAACAATGTTTTCAAATCTGTAATCAAAGAGGTCCGCAAAAACACTATCGACCAATCAGATTGCTTGATTTGACTTATCCGTTTATAAATATATTTACATTTCTTCCGTTACGAAACAAACTTAAAGCATAACATGGAAACATTTAAGATTAACTGGTGGTCTTACTATGGAGGAGTGGCTCGAGGAGGAGTGTCTATCTCCAGAAAAAAAAACGCCCTGCTAAACGACGACATGCAGAGCTATGTGATGAGCAGGTAGACCAACTAGAAAAAAAACGAAACGAACACATCACTGTGAAGCAAACAAAATGGGCAGTTAAGTGCTTTGAAGACTGGTGTCAGTATAATTCTGTGGTCATAGACTTTCAGACGTCGACAAAACCGCAGCTCAATAACATCTTGAGAGATTTTTATACAACTGTCAGAAACGGTAAAGGCGAACTATACGGCCTGAGCAGCTATATTGGTCTACGTGCTGGACTCAACCGGCACATAAATGACCCACCACTCAGTCTATCCTGGTCCCTCCTCAAAGACACCGAGTTCACAACTTGCAACAATGTGTTCATCAGCGTTGTGAAGATGTTGAGAAAGAAGGGACTCGACACTTCAGTCCATCACTCTTCCATAACAGAAGATGACTTCAAAGCTATCAAGCAAGTACTTGATCCAAAAACTCCGGAGGGGCTAGTAAACAAGGTGTGGTTTGACGTTCAACTGCACTTTGGACGCAGGGGAAATGAGGGTAATCGGCAGCAAAAACCCTCGTCTTTCACCACCAAAACAGACGAAAACGGGTTTAAGTATGCCACGCTGACGTACAATGAGCACACAAAAAAACCACAAAGGCCCGCAGGCGAGAAATAAAGAGAGCACAAGGGGATTTATGTGTGAACTGCCTGGTGATCCTCTCTGCCCCGTTTCTTCATTAGAAAAATACATCTCCCTCCTACCCCCGGACGCACCTGCCTTTTATCTACACCCAAGAAGACAAGTGAACTGCGATGTCGATAATGTTTGGTAAATGATGTGTAGTGCATATTATTTTTAATAGATGAGGCTAGCTACTAAAAATCACATTTGCTGTGTTACAGGTTCACTCGAGAGCCAATGGGCGTGAATCACCTTTCGACAATGTTGCCTAGAATGTGCAAGCAAGCAGGAACACAGCAGAAATACACCAACCACTGCCTCCGCAGTATCACCATTCAGAAGCTTTCTGATGCGGGTCTTGAAAGCAGAGAAATCATGACCGTTAGTGGCCACAGGTGTGAAAGCTCTCTCCAGAGCTACTGGAAGCCGAATCTCGCAGACCGGAGAAAATGGAGCAATATTCTCTCCACGCCAAGCAACAGCCGAGTACAACCTCAGCCTAGTACAAGTAACCTTGTAAGCCATTCTACGGATGCTGCACAGTTTTTCAGTGGGTGCACAACATACAAATTAATGTAAATAAATAGCCAAATAACCGATCAACGCTGTCTGTCTAATATGTTCGCTAGCTGTTAGTGTTGTTGCATAGCAACCACCTCGCACTATGTTTCGTGCAGAAGGCAACGCAGGGACTATTTTATTTTTAACATCATTATTTACGAATAAAAACTATTGAAATTAGAGTGTGTATTTTTCTTTCATATTGCCACACTTGTTAACCGTTTTATAAAAGCAATAGCTCACTTCAGGCCGTGATATATGCTCATTATATCACAGCTAAGGGGCGTGGTTCAGCCCGACGGAGAGCTATTGCTTAAATATCCTATATGCTAAGGTCCCGCTACTGACACGATAGCAGTCATTTAGTGTGCATATATGTAATCAAACCCATGATATCAAAATCTCACAACAGCCAGGTACCCAAAGTTGGGCAACCCTGCTTATATTGTGAAGAGAAATTGAAGATTTTGTTTAATTGCTGATATATTTATGATCCACGTCACATATTCCGGATTTCACATCAACAGGAAGTCCGGTTAACTAAAATGTCCGTGCGGAACAATACCCCAACCCATAGATCCGTGGGTGAATAATGTCAATCACCACATTACACACATCACTTCACATTTGAATTTACATTAAAGTATTTTGTGAGGCCTTCTAAAATGTTTTTAAATATAATTAGGGTTGTAGTTGAAGAGTTTCGCACAACGGCACGTCCATTAATTCCACAACCACACACATGGATTAATATCGATTTAATACATTAATGTAGCCTTTGTTTCTGCTAAAAGAGGTGTCAACCAGCTGGGGCAACAAGAAAATCGGCGAAATCGAGTGACTATTACAAAATAAATAATTATTATATTAATATTGACTCTCAAGGGGTACCCTGTCCATAATAGAGTGACGGGGAGGGGCCCTGACCGACCGTCAACATGTGACGGGTTGGGAGTGAGAACGTGTTGATCAGATCTGTTGCAGCCCCGTTTTTAGAGATTTGGGTATGGAGGAAAAGAGAGAGGGTTGTGTTTTCTGACACTTGGTGAGATCCCTGACACACCGGGGACACATATTCATGTATAAAAGACGTACAAAAGTGCATTTTGCATGATAGGTCCACCCCCTACTTAAAGGGGACCTAACATCCTCGAGGGCAGGGGTGGGGAACCTACGGCCCGCGAGACAATTTGGTACGGCCCTCGAGGTAATTTCTAAACACACGCAAAAAAAAATTCGAGAAATCTAGACCGCAAAAAATTAAACAAGCGAGTGCCTGTTTTTCCTGGCCAAGGTCAGGGTCCTTGAACACAACACGAGCCTAACGTGTCATCACCATATCATCACGTGGTATATGTCTTGTCTGACAGGGGTGCAGTTCTGACGGAGAGCAACAGAACGCCGCTCTGGCACTTCCAAAAATGTCAGTACCCATAAGGAGCCGTACAAATGCCGCAGTTTTTGCATGGCTGTGTCTTAGTTGTAAGCCCAGTGGCGATCTGTTCATCTGACATACTGATCATACAGACAGTCAATAACTTTCTTGTTATTAGCATCTGGTTAGCTAGCTATGCTAACGAATATAAGAAGCTTTTTCTCCAACCAGTGAGGTAAAGGCACATCTTTACATGATCATTATAAAAAATAAGAGAATAAAGTAAACAGGTATAAAATACTAGGACAGTAAAAAAAAGTTATTATAAACAAGAATACAGTTTGAAAGGGGAGTGATTTGTAAAATATCCAAAAAGAAAAATAAATCTGCTTACAGTTCTGTTTCACATGGGTGTTGAGAGATGTATCCATAGATCTCTTAATGTTGCTCTCAAAGAGCACCAAATTGATGCTTCTAACTTCAACATTTAAAAAATAATCTTCCCGGGGGATCATGTCCCCAGACCCCCCTAGAGGAGGTCCACAGCTCTCCACGAGCTGTGGAAGCGAAATGCTTGATGGGAAACGGCTCGCTGGTATCTCGAGCTGAGCGCTCATTGGTGGTTTTTACCCCGTGCTGCTGATGAAGCTCTCCCATTGGCTGGCAAAAGTTTGTTGTTGTTTTGTGTAAGTTTTACGAGTCGCCACATCCATTCACATTTTCATCATTGTTCCACAATGTTTATCATCATGAAATTAATATCTATATATTTGATACTATACTGCTTACCGTTTCATACTTTATATATCTTAGCATATTCATACACACTGTTCATACTGCTCTCAGGCTGATATCTAGTGTATTCATACACACTGTTCATACTGCTCTCAGGCTGATATCTAGTGTATTCATACCCCACTGTTTATTCATCATTCAATTCATTCTATATGTTGTGTACATTACTTTCCACTTCACTGCTTGTTGCACCTGGTTAGAAGCTAAACTGCATTTCGTTGTCTCAGTACCTATAATGTGTGCAATAACAATAAAGTTTCCCTTTAAGTTAAACCAAATCATTAAAATAAAATCTATTGTAATGTAATGATTTGGTTTAACCTTATTTATTGAATACATCATTTAAAATGGCAAGATTAAATCAAATGACATCCATGTTGTACACATCATAAAGCTTAAAGTGGCAGCTAAAGAATGAACACAGCAGCAGGTCTGTTCAATTCATGCTCATTCAGCCTCATGTGTGCGGATCTGAAGGGACTGATCATTTGTAGCCTGTCCACCTATCAGTTTGCAAACGCCAACGCAATTTCCGCCATTGCAAACCCAGCCAGTCAAGCCGACTCCGAGTCCGAGCTGTCCGACTTAAGACGAGCTTTTTGACACCTCCCCCGGCTGCGATCGGCTACTCTTGTCTACTTTCGAGGCGAGCCGCAATGTGTCTCAAACAAGCCTAGTGTTACGTTCCCTATTGGGCGAGGGCAGGGGTGGGCTCTCGAGCCGCATGCGGCACTTTGCCTAGTTTCATGCGGCTCTTCAGTTCATATCGAATTTTATATGTGTGAGTTTGGGGGAGAGACACTGACTCCTAACTAGTGTTGCACGGTGTACCAATACTTGAAAGGTATACCGCGATACTCTGCCGTTAAAAACGTTACGATTCCTCCGTTTCATTAGTATCGGTACTTTAAGAATGACGGGGGAAAGTACTCCGGTGAGAAAGCGCCGTTTTAATAAGAGCCGTGTGTGTTCAGCACTCTGCTTCCACTCCCTGCATTGCAGCCGTGCCTGCAGTCCCGCCCCTCTCAAGCACGCTCTGACGGAGCGTCCACACTACAGCTTCAAAAAAAGCTTGAAGCTGGGCGTGTCTTGAAGATCATTATCATCTGATATTTAAAGAGCCTGTGACACGAGTTTCCCCCATCATCCAAACCCATCAATTTGAGTAAATATTGTCCCCTTGAAAACCGTTACTGAACTGATTTTGGATATTTGTACTTTGATAACCATTAATCTGCCCTTCAATGTTGACAATTTTCTGGATCTTCTCGGGGATTCTTCAAGTCCCGCCAAATGATGGGTGACGTCACACAGTGCTTCAGCTGCACCGTTCAGGATCCCAGCATCTGCATGTAAACGCACGACGGCGCACACAGTAGCAAGCTCAGACAGCGATGACAGTTTAATTTTGAACGTGTCTGAGAGCTCATATGAGGCTGAAGGATCGGTTTATGTTGTATCTGTTAGAAGTTTAGGAATGAGGTGCGTCAATATGGGCGATAATACGGTCATGTAGCCAGTGATGGACTGGGACTAAAAATCATCCCGGGACTCTCGACCGGCCCACTTCGGTGCCGCTAGTAAATTGTCAACGTGGGGAGTGGGGGATGTCAGGGGCGTAGTAAATATAAATATGTAAATATTTGTGTCACTGCATCTTGGTAAAATACAAATATAATGTTTAATGTCTGTGTCTTTGACCTTAGCGCTGCTAGCCACCTGTGCCCTGTACTACGAAGCCAGTTCAACAGACCCTGGATATGTTTGAGTAACAAACAAACTAACACACGAGATCCCGCTAAGTGGTCCTACGACGCTGGTTATCAACTCGGTAAATCGAGCCAGGGTTTTTCTCTCCAGCTGAGAGCGCATTCACGTCTAAGACACGAGTGTTTCGTCAACATAATGTGTTGCTTAAAATAATACTTATGCATACAGTATGTGACACTGTAAGTGTTGCACGGCCAGATACGGCTCAGCTGACTCAGATAAGGAAATATGATATATTATGATATTACATGATCGATGATCTGATTGATGATGTAATATGAATGATAAGTGCGACACGTCGGCGTGTTCTCTGCATACGGCAGTTTAAACTGTATTTCCTTTATCCTGTCATATAACTTGAGAGATTTAAACTCCGCACACTGAGTTGATCTCTTTTCTATAGACGCCGGAGGTGGGCAGCGTCAGGTAAAAAAAGTTATTTAGCCTTCCCAAACCTGAGCCTCACGCGGCGCCTACGGGGGATGTGCTAGTGACTTATCCGACCGACCCACTTCGGTACCGGCCCATCGGGATTCGTCCCGATGACCAGTCCGCCACTGCACCCAGCTCACGTAAACTGTCAACAGGGGGAGCCTCGCTGCGAGGAAACGGTGGACCTAGTGTCCCGATCGGAGTGGGAATAATAATAATAATAATCCGTGCATTTTATCCATTAATTTCCCCAACATTGTGGTAAAAAAAACACGTTTAATCCATGTTGGTGTACTACAACAACAAAAAGCATCGGTTTGTTTTCTCATCAGGAAATGCAGACCGGCTCAAACTAACGATTTTTAATCATCATCCTCACGATCATCATATGTTCGCCGCATTGACATGAAAGCACTAATAAATGTAGTTTCATCCACTTGAGTTTACAACTACAAAAATAATCGATTTGTTTTTATATCACATCCTACGGGAGGAAATTCAGTAGCTCTCACTACCGATTTGTAATTATAATGTAATCATCATCTTCACCACGATCATTTATGTTTATGTCGCCAAATTGACATGAAAGCACTGACCAATATGAATATACTGTAGTCAACTTCATTAAAACGTTATTAACGTGCCTAATCTCAGTAATTCACCATTTCTACGCATGACAACACACTTTGTCCGTGTTTGGCTCTTTCGCCGCACAGTGAAGCGTTCCCGCATTGACGTCACTTCCGGCTTCCCCAAAACTTCAAAATGAGTCGAAGGAATTTCCCCGCGATGTTCGAAATTATTGATATTTAACGGAACGGTATCGCTTTTTCTTTTTTAAACTGACGGTTCGAGATGACTAGTAGCCCAATATTCCATTGCACAACAGTTGTTGGGATGCTGTCACAGGCTCTTTAAGAAATGGCAGAAAGTCTTGTTGCAATTTCCAGATATTAAAAGAGGTCCCTTAAGTTTCTCTGGTAATTATCAATAGTAGCAGTTAAGTGAATAATGTTCAAACAATACCTGTGTTTGTGTTTTATCCTTTCATAAATGTGAGGACTAAAATGGCTATAAACATTCTGGGCTGGTTGGAGTAAACAGGGTTTTATTACTCTGTGGGGGAGGTGTAGGTATGCAGGACGGGGGGATAGGTGGATGAGAGTATATTCTGCTTAAGATCTCTAGCATGTCATGTTTCAGGGAAGTCTACATATCTTGAATAGTATATGTGTTGGTTTGATTACTTTGTATTAATAATAAGCAGTCTGTGTAACCAGAAGTTGGAGATATGAGAGATGAAATCTTTGTGTTATCTTTGTGAGCAAGGGAAGACACAACTGAGCTGCAGAAATATGAGACAGTGAATGCCAGAGGTGTTTGTTTTGCTTCAAACTGAAACAGTTTGGTTCTCTGCTGGCACGCGCGGATTCACGTTTGCATCTCCCAATGAGATGACCGGAAAAGACGACCAGTTAACTCCACCCCTTCCTGTTTGTGTTGGTATGAAAGCCTATTCAGCCTTTTGTTCGCTCTCTCTTCTCTTCTCGCGCTGCCCAGACCGGAGGGTCTTGCAGCACGTGAACCAGGGCAGGAGTAGGCATACTCCTTACATTACGGATATGATTTGATATGGTATGGTAATGTATAATATTGTATTGCATTATTACCTTTTATAATTAACAGATTATTGTTTTGAGTGTTCCTTCTTTTAAAGCAAACTCATAGGATCGGCGCGGAGAAGTGAAAACCTACTCCTTCAGTCTGTAGCTTGGGGATTTTATTCAATCAATCACATGAATCTCCCGCCCCCGACATACAAAGCAAAGACCCCCGGGGATTATATGGGAGCAATATATATATATAAACTCCCCAAACAGGCGAAACCCTACCAGTTTCACCCACTGTCTCTGCCACCTCCCTCCAAGCCTGGTTCCTCCGGTTTGTATCCCGGTAGGTGAAGAGGGTCTGGTCATACAAAACCGGGTGATTTGCTCCGGCGATAATTAGTTTCTCCTCCAACTTTTTTTTAAATATAGAAATGAACGGCGGGATATCTCTCCCAGCTTCTCTCCCGTTTGATTAGCTACGGCTTGAGCTGTCAGATTTTCCGAAACGGGATTTGATTGGCTGGCGCTGGCTACTCCGGCGTCTCCGGCGTCAGAAGTTGAACAATGTTCAACTTCTGACGCCGGAGACGGACTGCTATGCTACCCACAATTAAGTTCGGCGAAAAAGCGAGGCAACGTGACGTCACTCCATTGAAAGTGAATGGGCAGATTGGAGTTGTCGACGCTGTTGTGTGAACGGGCCATTAGTGCCTCCCCTCTCTCGTGCACGCGCTAGCTGCCAGAGCATGTGAGAAAACGAGAAGCATGGCTGCAAGTGGGAGTGCAACTGCCGCTGCGCCTCGGATTGTTGACAAAAAAGATGCCAGAAGCGAAATTTGGTAGTATATTTAGCTATATCTCTGACAGTGAGGGCAAGCCTACGGACACCACAAGGCCTGTCTGTAAGAAATGTATTAATTTGATTTAATACGAATTATTGTCATTTATTTTATTTATTGTTCTCATTGTTTAAAAGTTTGTGTTATGGTTCTGGTGTGAAATTAAGAACAATAATTACATTTAAGACTGTTTCCCTCTTTTTAAGAAAAGTATCGAAAAATAATCGGAATCGCAATTCTTGACTTGGTATCGAAACCAAAATGTTGGTATCGTGACAACACTACTCCTGACAGTTAAACCTGATATTTAGTAGGTCTTTTAAGTATTGAATGCTGATAATTCTGACGTAATTTGGCCGGTCAAACTTGTTTGGGCTCGGATAAAATCGCTCCGTTACTTTGGTCCCGCGTTACTTTGGTCCCGCGTTACTTTCGTCCCGGCTCTCCCTACGTGTGTATGTGTGGTGTCAGGTGTCAGTATGAGAGGATGACAGCGCGTCTAATTTTGATGTGGCCCAAGAACCTTCGAGGGGGGGGAACCTATCGTTGATTAAACACTATCCAGTGTTTGCCCTACCATTGTACCACGTGTTAAATGTTTTAACTGAAGACCCGTTAAGTCAGAGGCAGGCGGCAGAGTTTACATTTACTCAAGAAAAGAGTGGTGACAGTGAGGGGGGCGAGTTGTGTGAAGCACTGCTCATGCCGCCTCGCAAATGTCCACCCTCTCCTGTGGGCAGTACAGATTCCCAGGAAGGGGATAAACTCAAAGTCCATCTCGCCCGGCTTCAGTTAGAGGCAAAAGACAGGGAGCAGGACAGCACTTTCTTAATTCCAGTTAGAATTAATGCTGATAATTAATAAAAAAAAATGTAAATAGCCCTTGAGAGGAAAAAGGTTCCCTACCCCTGCTTTAGGGGGTCCAGGGGCATGCTCCTGACATCGCTCAGATTTTTTTTTAAATGTTGAAGTTAAAACCATCAATCTGCTGCACTTTGAAAACAGAACTGTAAGCAGATTTTCTTTTTCTTTTTGGATATTTTACAAATCACTCCCCTTTTAAACTTTATTTTTACTGTCATATATTATTTTATACCAGTTTTTCCTTAATTATCTTATTTTTGTATAACTATAATGATCATATAAAGATGTGCCTTTACCTCACTGGTTGTAGAAAAAGCTTCTTATATTCGTTAGTATAGCTAGCTAACCAGATGCTAAACTGCGGCATGTGTTCAGCTCCTTATGGGTACTGCAATTTTTGAAGTGCAGGAGTGGCGTTCCGGATCTCTCCGGTGCTCTCCGGCAGAACTAAACCCCTGTCAGACGAGACATATAACACATGATGACACGTTAGTGTTGTGTTCAAGGACCCTGACCGTGGCCAGGAAAAACAGGCATCCCTTGTTTAATTATTTTGCGGTCTACATTTTTTTTCTTTTTGTGTGTTTATAAATTAGGTCGGAGGTTCCCTGCCATAGAGAGTCTGTGGTTTGTACATTTATAAATCTTCTTATGTTTCTGAACTTGTATGAGGTGTTGCCAAGAGCAAACGGCTGCTGTTTTGGTTTTCTGATTCAACAAAACCAGCTTTCGCAACAGTGTCATGTGATTTGAAGCGTTGACTGCATTTGCTTCAGTCGCGCAGAGCAAATACAGGTCTTGCCTCGTCTTTGCATTGACTTTACACGCTGCACAAAATCGCTTTGCGTCCGGTGTGCCTTAAGACATTTTCTTTTTAGAAGTTTTTGTCTATATGTATACGTATTGTGTAATAGGATGAATAATGGGATCTTTCCAACATCATTTTAAAGAACACATAAGGCTAGTTGAACAAATCCTCCCTTCCTTTTCTCTATTGATCTATTTTCAGCCCTTTGTCTTAAACATAGATTAGCACAGTGTGTCTGCTTCCACAGAAACTCCACTCCTACAACACTGGAGCATATTGGCAACAGGCCCTAATCAGGATATTCCCGAGGACTCAGAGAGAGAGAGAGAGAGTGTGTGTGTTGTCATGTGTGCTCCTACAATTTCTATTGAGCTGACCACCCCCACAGAATTGTTAAAGCTAACGGTAGCTGCCAGCATCTGCTCTGAACGATCACAACAGTGATTATCTCCTTTTATCTGTACCTCTACTCCTCCCATCTCTAAACGCATGCATCCCACGCTGGGTGTATCAGCGTCTCTGAGGCTCTGTCACATGAAAATCAGGACAATGAGAGTAGACAAGGCTTTCAGGCAAATACCCAGAGGAGGGAGTAACTCCAAGATGTTGGGGGCCTGTTTACTGTAATAATAATCCTTATTGTGTCATTGTGAAACCAATCCAAGAATGACAGAGACTGTGCATTGCCAACAAATGTTAAGCAATCACCAAATCTTTGATTTTACAGTTGCACTGTAGGTGACTTCAGGCAGAGAAGCATCCACGAATACATTGTTAGTGATATGGTGGTCGGAGAAACGTCTATCCCCACATAAATCTAGAGACGCACACACAGAGGAAGCAGTCTGAACTGAATGATTGAATGAACAGTATGACGTTCATCAACATTAACATTTATTTTATTATTAAAATAATATTTAACTGTTATCAAAACTTAGTGCAACTGTAGAAGCTCTGTTCGGTTGAATCACTTTTACCAAATCTTTTATTGACAATATATAGAGACAAATGGTAGCAATTCTCACTCTTAAATATCTTAAATATTCTTAATTGTGAAAGCTGACATAAAAGTAATGTTTCTTGGTGCTTGTTAACAACTAAATGTAACCTTTTGCATGGAAAGAACCCACAACTTCACTGATGAGTAGCCGATCTAGCATGAGGTAATGTTTGATAGCATGTATATCAGTGTATTAAAGTCACTATTTTATCTTTTTAAACCAATAACTTTCTTGATTCTTTGGACAGGGTAGAAAAAGGGTATTTGTATCTTGGAGTCTGTGCTGACTCTGCACTGCTGTGAGGGAGTCCAGTTATGTCCCTCATCCTCTGGTCAACAACAAATCATATTGTAATGTCTACGTAATCATCTTGAAATATGACATTCATATTTTTAAGATACACACATCTTATTGTGAGGTTAATTTCACACAATACACCGCTCTTCAACACTACTTAGCTTAACGTTAGTTTGTCTGCATAGTCGAATTTGCTCTCCTCTGCAGCCTCTCCCTACCGGCCACTATACGAACTGCAGTTTGGGCATTTGCCTTACAAGATCAGTAAAGTACAGACTGGTATATGGGTTTACCAACAAGCTACATTTACAAGGATATCTATTTAGGGCTGTTTAGTTCATTCTGATTCTGATTTACTGGTATTAATTCCCTACAAACATGATTTTATAATTACATTACATTGCATTGAGCTGACGCTTTTATCCAAAGCGACTTACAATAAGTGCGTTCGACCAACAAAATACAAACTTGAAGAAAACAGAATCATATAAGTACATCAGGTTTCATAGAGCTAAACATTTCAATTGCTACTCAACTGGCTTTTGGGAAGCCAGTCCTTTATTAGTATATAAGTGCTTTATTAATAGTTCTATTGCTCGAAGTGGAGTCGAAAGAGATGTGTTTTCAGTCTGCGCCGGAAGGTGTGTAAGCTTTCTGCTGTCCTGATTTCAATGGGGAGCTCATTCCACCATTTTGGAGCCAGTATGGCAAACCCACGGGTTTTTGCTGATGGGAACTTGTGTCCCCTTCGCAGCGAGCCGTTTGGTTGATGCAGAGCGGAGTGCACGTGCTGGGGTGTACTGTTTAACCATGTCCTGGATGTAGGAAGGGCCAGATCCATTCGCAGCTTGGTACGCAAGTACCATTGTCTTGAAGTGGATTCTAGCAGTTACCGGAAGCCAGTGGAGGGAGCGGAGGGGCGGCGTGGTGTGGGAGAATTTAGGGAGGTTGAATACCAGACGAGCCGCTGCATTCTGGATGAGATGCAGAGGTTGGATGGCACATGCAAGTAGACCAGCCAGGAGGGAGTTGCAGTAGTCTAGGCGTGAGATGATGAGAGCCTGGACCAGAACCTGTGTCGCTTTCTGGGTCAGCTGGGGACGTATCCTCCTGATGTTGTAAAGCAAGCGTGTATCTGCAGCAGCGGATTGTAGCAGCTATGTTTGCAGTGAAGGACAGGTTGTTATCTAGGATCACACCCAGATTCCTTGCAGTCTGAGTCGGGGAAACAACAGAGGTGCCGATGTTGATTGTTAGGTCAAGAGTGGGACAATCTTTTCCCGGAAGGAAAAGCAGTTCAGTCTTGACAAGGTTGAGCTTGAGGTGATGAGCAGACATCCACTGAGCGATGTCAGCTAGACAAGCAGAGATGCGTGCGACGACCTGGGTCTCTGAGCGCTGAAAGGACAGGATTAATCGGTTGTCATCAGCGTAGCAGTGATATGAAAAACCATGCGGGCTAATGACAGATCCGAGCGAGTGTGTGTACAAGGAGAAGAGGAGGGGACCAAGAACAGAGCCCTGAGGGACCCCTGTAGTTAATTGACAAGGGTCGGACTCCGACCCTCTCCAAGTAACCCTGTAGGTACGGTCTTTGAGGTGTGAGGTGAGGAGGGAAAGTGCAGAGCCTGAAACTCCAAGTTCTTGGAGAGTGCAAAGGAGGATCTGATGATTCACCGTGTCGAATGCAGCAGACAGGTACAAAAGGATGATGACGGAGGAGAGGGAGGCTGCTTTAGCAGTGTGCAGTTCCTCAGAGACAGCAATGAGGGCAGTTTCTGTTGAGTGACCTGCCTTGAAACCAGACTGGTAAAGATCCAGAAGGTTGTTCTGATGGAGAAAACAGGAGAGTTGTTTAAAGACAGCACGTTCAAGTGTTTTAGACAGGAACGGGAGGAGAGAGTCAGGCCTGTAGTTTATAACATCAGACGGGTTGAGAGTAGGGCTGTGCATCTTCACTGGTCTCACGATTCGATTCGATTACGATTATCCTGTCAACGATTCGATTCGGTTCGATATCACGGTGCATCACGATTCATACCAATTCGTTGCATCCTCAATTTTCTATATTACTGCACATGGCTTATTTTTCATCAACGCATATATGCAGTAAATACATATTAACTCTCTTTTTATTATTTAGAAAGTGCTTCAGAAATCAATAACATAAATGTCTTGACATTAATTTATAAACCAAAATAAATTAATTGTATAGGTCTAGCCTCCGTGTGTGAAGTTGTTCCATCCTCAAAAACAAAAAGCTAATGCTTCTGCAGTCGAGCTGCAGCTTCTAGCCACGGTCTTCTGTTAAGAAAGGACACTGAATGTCCTGAATGAGGATCACACGCAGGACTTGAGTCTGAACACAGCAGACAACAGGAGTATTTACAACAGCTACAAACAAAAATAGTGCATGTGGGTGCACACTCACATTCTCTGTCTCACTGTTACATAAATCCCATGCATGTATGAGATTAAATTAGCTTCATTATATCTCAGTGATTAAGTGAATAATAAAGTTTCTATCGGGTCACTGTCAGCCTGTCACTCATTATTTCCAGGGAGGGGGCGGGGCTTGGAGGAACGGAGAGGAGACGGTGATCGCAGAAGCTTTTTTCCTCCTGCCTTCACAAACTTTACACACGTATATATCGTCTGAAAATTGCTAGAGGACATTCATACTCTGCAATCCAAGACTTGATTAAATCCACCAAAAACCTGACATGATTGTAACTGTTTTTGAAAAACATAAATCCCTGTCTGTGTCTCTGAGCCGCAGCGACACGGAGTGATTCGGAGCGGGTCCTGCTGCTGCTGGTTCTGGACTGGTGTTCTTGTGTTGGTGGATAAAGCAGACTGCTCCGTGTTCGGTGTTGCTGTGCCGCTGTCACGTCTGTTCCCTGATCTCTGCGTCACCGACCGGTTTGATATTAAAGTGACAGAAAAAACGTTATAGTAAAGCCGCGGCCGGAAAATCAGGAAGCAACGTTACTACTCTATAACCGATTATCTTCCGTCACTGCATCGAGACCGAATCGTCCACGTCCGCATCGCAATGCATCGTAAAAACGATTATTTTCAACACCCCTAGTTGAGAGTGGGTTTCTTTAGGAGAGGTTTTACTCTTGCCTCCTTGAGACTGTTTGGAATGTGACCAGAAGTTAGAGAAGTGTTGATGAAATGGGTGAGAAACGGTAGAATATCATGAGCGATACTCTGAAGAAGGTTTGAAGGGATAGGGTCCAGAGGACAGGTGGTAGCGGGCGGGCAGAGGTAATGAGGGTAAGAACCTCACTTAGAGAGAGGGGAAAAGGAGGTCGGTGTGTGGGTGAAAGGAGGGTCTGGTGACCCAGCGGTGAGTAAAGGTGAGTCAGAAAAAGAAGAGCGAATATCATCAACCAATCAAAGTGGTTAACAAAGTCGCTTGACAGAAGGGTGGAGGGGGAAGGGGCTTTGGGGGGGGTCCAGGAGGGAGGAGAAGATGGAAAATAGTTTTTTGGGATTGGATCTTATCTTGAAAGAAAGTGCTTTTTGCCTGAGAGATCGAAGCAGAGAAAGAGGAGAGGAGAGCCTGATAGGTTAGGAGGTCGTCATGGTGTTTGGATTTCCAACGTTACCGCTCTGCTGCCCGAAGGACGGTTCTATTAGCGTGCAGTGCGTCATTTAGCCAGGGAGCAGGAGGGGACTGACGAGCCTGCCGAGATGTGAGAGGACAGAGAGAGTCCAGAGAAGATGAGAGAGTAGAGAGGAGAGTTTCTGCAGCAGAGTTTGGAGGTAGGAGTTGGAACGGGTCAGAGGAAGGGAGGGCTGAGAGCACCGATGAGGCAAAGGTAGAGGGGGAGAGGGAATGAAGGTTACGGCGGACAGGTGCAGGATGAGAAGAGATGTGTTTGGAAAGGAGTAGAGAGAATGAAATGAAGAAGTGATCGGATGTGTGGAGTGGGTTTACAGAGATAATGTTGACAAGGTGTCACTACAGTCCATACATCAAAGAAGGCAGTGGCAGAAAGGATGTGTTGAGATCTTCATAGTATGTTGAATACTTAAAACGAAAGTTAGTTATAATCAAATATAATCAATTATATTCTTGTATACTGTAACCCACAATGAAAATGCTTCATATTTTAGTTTTTTCTATATTTACAGTATAAACAAAACACAAGTGGTTTGTTAAATTGAGTGTAAGGCCCATAATGATTACACTCTCTCTGATAAGAGAGTAGGCAGTTTCTTCCCTCTCCTCTCACAGCAGTACACAGGGAGGGGGGCTCCGGACTTAAGGATACATACATTGAGGCCTCAAAAAGGTGGTTATGTCATAGCCATAGAATATGTCTGGTCATGTCCAGTCCTGTACATCAGAGGCCATGCCAAGTTTACACTAATATGGGTGTGGAGGAGGTGTCTTAGGTTTTTATATCCTGTTGTTGAGCATACAGACACTGGCTTTTTGGGAGCAAGCTGAGAGAGGGGGGGTTTCCCCTGGTATACTCTCTCCCGGTAAAAGCTCTGTCCCTCAGAGCTGGGTTAATAGCTCTCGGTAAGGTCCTCTCAGACTTGGTAAATATCTCAAATGTCTTGGTTGAATACTAAGTGAATTACTTTGTTGAATGAGTGGAATGAATTGAAGTGTGTTTGTGAGTATTAGTAACCGCCACCTGTGAGGATCTTCCTCAAAATACCTGCGAGAGATAGGTATGTGTTTGTGAATGTTAGTACCCGCCACCTGTGTCGGAAAAAAGGTATGGAATTGATTGTGCTTTTTATTATCACCAGTCTTTTTATGAGGAAATGCCTCTAAATTCTATCGGGAGATTTTAAATGTCAAAAAATGGTAAAACTGTGAATTGAAGTTTCATATTTGAACATGATCACAGCATCATTTACAGGGGCGCCGCCAGGGATTTTGGGCCCCATGAAAATATATCACATATTGGCACAGGCCACGCCAACCAAGCACAATTGCTGTAACCACACCTCCAGAACCCAACCCACTCATGTATGTTGTAAATATCTCTACCTGTACAGGCTTGCATCTATCTTGTAGTCCAATACTAACTGCACAATATTTACTGACACTGAGCGGTGAACATATAACACTGTGCAGACGTGCAACATTCTGCTGCAGTATAATTCACTATTTGATATAACACTAACATTTCTGACAATAGATCTCAATAGTAATCTGTTATGGTGTACATGCCTTTTTAATAACATTTTTGAATGGAATATTCAAAAATCTAAATAAATATAACTTAACTATACATGACCTCTTAAATTAAAATAAAGTGAACATAAACACCAATATTATAATTTATAAAATGCTATAACAAAAAAAATAACATAAGCAGCTGATTTTTTAATTAAATATAAAATACAACTACCAACTACAAAATAAGCGGGTATTAAAGTGTAAACGGACAACAAAACAGAAATGGAAGTGAAAAAGCCTGATGGTGGTGCTAAATCAGAGCCTATCACCTGTTCTCAGTCTTTTTCTCATCATGCATCTTCTGTGTAGTGATCCAATATCGTTACCATAGCCTTGCCCTTTAACAGTTATTACAAACCCTTGCTCAGCCTTACTCACCAAGAGCCCAGCTCCTAGCCTTCTTACAGGCAAAGTCACTGATCAAGTCCTCGAAGTCCAGCTTTCTAGCCAACTGGCTTTCAATGGACAGCATGGCAAGACTGCAAAGCCTTATGGGGGGACAGGCCTGCGGAGCCTAGAGATGGATCTGTTGGTCCTGGCACCAGGGGGAGAGACAACTGATTTAGTACAGATGTAGCACTCTAGAACAGACTCCAGCCAACAGCTTCCTGCCAAAGACCCAACGGATCCCAGCGGCTGGGAATGTTAATGTTTACACTTATTTATTTGTTATGCTCATACTTTTACCTTTACAAAAGTTTGCTTTAATATGCAGTATATTTTTTGAAATGTTTTTTTGGTGTTTGCTTTCTCCTGCTCCCTTTCGGACACATACTGTATGATTTATTATTAATATGAAGATATTATTAAGATAACATAAGATGTTACTTTATTGATTGAACGTTTTTGTTTAGAGTTCTCTAGCTCACATTCTGACCATTATTTAAAACAATAGGCGCTTTCACACCGTCTACAGTTTGATTTGCGTAGAGGGAGCTGTGGCTGAATGGCCGGTGATTAGGTGTGGTGCATTTATCATTAGGTGATCAGAGCTGCCTGCCTGCCGTCAGATTTCATTTAAAAAACAGGTCTTGACTTTGTTTAAAATCCAAGGGTGTAACTTTGGTTTGAGAAGTGGGGGGGACACACGAAACACAATTTTTTACGATTTAATTAAATTTCCTGACTTTCTCCAAATATATTAGGGACTATGGTGTTAACAAATCCAAGAAAAATGTGTAGTGTAGGGTTGGGAGGGTTACTTTGTAAATGTAATCAGTTACTGATTACTGAATACAGTAAAACTCCTGTCTCTTTTGTGTACAGAAAAAGCAAAAGGAAACTGAACTTGTTTTTACTGTTTTAATGGCTTATCAAGAGCACAACTGAAACATAACATCTGCAACGATATAACAACATAATACACTTTTTGGGGATGCAGCTTGGGATGTGAGGAGTGAGGGACACTGCTTAGAATGGGCGTGTCACCTTCTGTCCTGCCAGTGTTGGCACATGAATTAAAATGTCGAACTCTGACTTCATTTTAAGGACATCTCGGCCAGAGGTGTAGAGCTATATTTGTTGAAGCATATTGTATGATAACTGTGTGATTACTATTTATTTTCAAATGCATATATGCCACCCATTTACACCGCTCTTCCCGTCAAGAATTGGAATTTGAATAGAATTTAGTTTTAGTTTCTGGATCTCACGGAGAACACTGTCCCGCTTCATTGTAGGATTTCTGCCTTGTCTCCACTTTATAAATAAGTAATTAGATAGACTACCTTACCATTAGGCTACTGCGCTCATAAAGAATGATCGGAATAATGCCGGTGTGATCAGATCACATGACCTGTTCAAGCCGGTGCCGCATAAAAACAACAGTCCGGACAAGTACTGGCTTGAAACTATATGCCAGTGTTTGTTTCATGCAGAAAGACCCAGTAAACACGGAGATACAATGATATAAAGTTAATACAAATATATTTAAAAAGTATGAAAAATGGAAGCACATATATTTGAATATCTTATTTTATCATTGTACGTGATTAGTGAGTTTATTTAAGGTAACTAGGTAGAATCCCTTTTTCATCAGTAACGAATTTAGCAGTTGAACATAAAAGTAAACTGAGTGTGACTTGCAATGACAGTGTTGTGTTTTTATGTTATGAACCTTTTACATAAAAATTGTTGTTGAATATATAAATATTATTATGAATATGGATAAATGCTAGGCTACTTATAATGAACGTTAGTCCTTAACATATATCACTGTGTATATCACCATTCTTTAATTACATGTTTGATACGTTTCTATGATATAAGAAATTAATAAAACTAAAATGTAATTATCATATCATATATTCAACCCAGTCTCATGGCATTTCGTGTTCACCATAACGATTTTTAATCTATTGATTCATGTTCACCAACACGATTTTCCCCTTTTTTTCGTGTTGCACAGCACGATTTGAAAAGCAATGTATTTTTCTACTGTTAGGCCTAATGTGTTTCGTGCTTGCAGCACGTATTTTTCTCCGGTCGGTCGCGGAAGACCAGAAGCTGTGTGGTTCATAAAAACATGTTCTTACTCAATATCAAGCCACAAGTATTGCTTTTATTTTAAATCCTATAATTTCGGACTTTAATTCATACACTGTAGATGTAAAGGTTTAATTCCATAATTTCTGGCTTTTTTGGCGTCCGTCAGGAACTGAATTTCAAAATAAAAATAACCGGAAACAGACATAGGCATTTTGAGCGATTACCCAAGATCCTCAGCTATGGTTTAAGCTCGCTGATTGGATGTTTTAGCCGCAATGCATGCTGGGATTTGGTGTTTATATGATATGAAATCCGGAAAACATTTTAAAAGAATAAAATAATTAGGGCTGTCAGTCGATTAAAATAGTTCATCACGATTAATTGCAAATTAATCGCAACTTTTTTATCTGTACTAAATGTACCTGAGAGTAAAGTTTGTAATACTCTTATCAACATATGAGTGGACAAATATGCTTTATGCTAATGTTTATTATCATTTGAACAATGACAAATATTCTCATGAATATTAAACACAACAACCTCTGAACATTACAAATATTCACCTCAATTCAACCTGGAACCTCTCATACAATAATACAGTGTGTGTGTGTGTGTGTGTGTGTGTGTGTGTGTGTGTGTGTGTGTGTGGTGTGTGTGTGTGTGGTGTGTGTGTGTGTGTGTGTGTGTGTGTGTGTGTGGTGTGTGTGTGTGTGTGTGTGTGTGTGTGTGTGTGTGTGTGTGTGTGTGTGTGTGTGTGTGTGTGTGATCGTTGGAGCTATGTGCAACTCAAGGCATATGCTCAAACGGGAGCTGCCTGGACGCTGCAACCATGTTGCGCGCACTATCCGTGCGCTGAGTGTGCTGACTTTTCGTACAATGTCCCGCTGTCTGGCTTCCTGCATAAAGTCAAGTGCTCGGCACAGTTGTGGCAAAATGTCGC
This sequence comes from Champsocephalus esox, assembly GCA_036324585.1. Lineage (NCBI taxonomy): Eukaryota > Metazoa > Chordata > Actinopteri > Perciformes > Channichthyidae > Champsocephalus > Champsocephalus esox. Next base: position 52,854,253 of record CM070479.1, on the reverse strand, counting down.
TCCTCTGTTTTCATTTAAACAACTCCTTATATCCGTTAGCGCAGCTAGCTAGCACCAGCTACTAAATGACTGCTATCGTGTCAGTAGCGGGACCTTAGCATATAGGATATATGCTAATACACAATATTGGACACAGACAATAAAGGGCACAAAGTTCCAATCACTAATGAAAGTCAAACACATGTTTGTTTCCACCGTTTTATTGTGTGCATAGGCCTGTCGCGATAAGCTATTAATTGACTTATCGTACGATAAATAAAAATGAACTCCATAACTTTTCTGACCTCGATAAATTGCAATAAAACAGCAGTTAATTGAACCTGGTTCTTCGGGGAGTTAATAGAGGTGAGATCTTGCTGACCTTGGTGGATCTGAGCCAAGCAGTAAACTTACATAGACTCAATAACTTCGGTCAGGTCAATTAGTAGGTCTGAGTAATTTCCTGGAATATATTATCAGGTCCTCACCAACTCTTACAGATGATATATTTACTTATGCTCAGGTTTAAACTTGAACAAGTCAATTGGTCAGTTTACCCCCAGATGTCTTGATGTACGCCTTGACTCGGATCAAGATGGGGCAAGTTAAGCCAAAAGCATAGCCGTATCCACAATTGAGGTCTGGACCTCGGTAATTTTTTTCGAGCTGTGTATATAACTAAACTTGTGAAATAATTGCACTAAACGGGGTTCTTTGTAGTACTTCCATTTACTGACGATGGGGGCGCTGCATAAGTACGTAGCCTTGGTTAAAGCAAACAGAAGAAGAAGACATGTATCAACAAACCACCGCAGCTCGGACTTGTACCGGATCAGCGGAGGAGTGATGAAGTATCTAGAGATCTGAGACCAGAGGAGGAGTGATGAGGTATCTAGAGATCTGAGTCCAGTGGGCTACTTGTGTTTCTGTTCATCCAATCCAATCCATTTTATTTATATAGCACATTTAAAAACAACAGAGTTGAACAAAGTGCTGTACATCAACAACTGTATAAAAACATAGCATAAATACATAAAAACAGACAGGACATGAAACAAATGTAATACACGAGACAATAAAACCAGATCAGAAGCCACCGACTGAAAAACTCTGATATGACGTAAAAACAATACACTAGTAAAGTACACATTTAACAGCACAAGTGTCACCTGGTCTGTACAGTAAAAGCCAGGGAAAATAAGTGGGTTTTTAAATGAGATTTAAAAACAGGCAGAGTTGGAGCAAGTCTAACCTGGAGGGGTAATTCGTTCCATAACTTTGGAGCTGCAACAGCAAAGGCTCTGTCTCCCCGCTGCTTTAACCTCGATTTTGGGACTTCCAGAAGGAGTCTGTCAGCAGACCTCAGTGACCGTGTGGGTGTGTATGGTTTTAAAAGATCTGCCAGGTACGGTGGGGCTAAACCGTTTAGGGCCTTGTATGCAAACAGTAACATTTTAAATTGTATTCTAAAATGGAGTGGTAGCCAGTGTAAAGAGGCGAGTACAGGCGTAATATGTTCACGCCTGCCTGTCCTTGTAAGGAGGCGTGCAGCAGCATTCTGGACCAGCTGTAGGCGTGACAGGGAAGCCTTGGTCACTCCAATATAAAGAGCATTGTAGTAATCCAGTTTAGTGGATATAAAACAATGTATTACTTTTTCAAAGTCATTCAAAGAAAGGAAAGGCTTGACCTTTGCTAAAAGTCTTAGCTGAAAGAAGCTGTATTTTACAGTTAATCTGTTTGTCTAGTTTAAAATCACGTCCAATCCGTACACCCAGGTTTGTGACAATGGGTTTCACATATGGGACAAGAGAATCCAGCACAGGTGGGGCATTCGGGCCACCACTGGGACCAAATATTATGACCTCTGTCTTTTTTTCATTGAATTTTAAAAAGTTCAAGGCCATCCAGGCTCTGATGTCCTGCAGACAGTCAGACAGACGTTGCTGAGGGTTTGGGTCATTTATTTTCAGGGGCATGTAGATTTGCGAGTCATCTGCATAAAAATGAAATGAGACACCATATTTCTTAATGATAGCGCCCAGGGGGAGCAGGTACAGGGAAAATAAAATTGGCCCAAGAATGGAGCCTTGGGGTACCCCGTAAGGGAGAGGAGCAGAGGAGGAAGTACATTCATTAAGATGTACATTAAAACTTCCTTCAGACAGATACGACTTAAACCAGTCTAGAGCAGTACCACTGATTCCCACACAATGTTGCAGGCGAGAAATGAGAATACTGTGATCTACAGTGTCAAACAGCACTGTTCCCAGAGTCAGTAGCTAAAAACAGGTCATTAAAAACTTTTAAAAGAGCAGATTCAGTGCTGTGGAGGGGTTTAAACCCAGGCTGGAATACCTCAAGAATGCCATGCACATTTAAGATGGACTGCAACTGCTTCAGTACCACTTTTTCTAAAATGTTGGACATAAAAGGAAGTTTAGAGATAGGTCGAACATTATCAAAAACAGAGGTGTCCAGGTTTGGTTTTTTAATCAAAGGCTGGACCACAGCATGTTTTAGGCACTTTTCCTGTAGTCAGGCTGCTGTTAATTATATTAATAACGTTAAGTCCAACAATGTCCCAGATTTCTTTGAAAAATAGCGCAGGGACAACATCGCTTGGAGAACCTGAGGGTTTCAATTGAGCAACAATTTCTATTAGAGTAGGAAGTGACACAAGCTCAAACTGATCCATAGCAGCTGAGCAAGTGTCCATGACAGATGGATCATGGGAAGGAATTGAGATGTTTGCACTGATGGCAGCAACCTTGTCAATAAAAAACTGAAGAAACGCCTCACAGGTTTCAGTGGAGGTTACTAAGTTGATGGACATTTAGTATACAGTTTATAGTGCTAAAAAGTACACAGGGTTTATGACAGTTATTACGTATAACATCTGAAAAATACTGCGTTTTTTCCGCTTTAACAAATTTCTGATAGCTACGCCAGGAGCCCTTTAAAATATCATAAGACACATGCAGCCTGTCTTTTTTCCATTTGCGGTCAGCCCTTCTGCACTCCTGTTTGGCATCAGGACATCAGCAGCAGATCCTGTGTGAACACTCTACGTTAGTCAGTGGACGTCTGACAACATGCACACTAACTTATTTTGCAGCTTTAGGCTATACTTTGGTTTAAATAGCGTGAATAAACTAGCTAGAGAGCTAAAGTTAATTACATTCATCCAATGTCAGAAGGATTACCTTTTAACAAACGTTGTAATGTTTTTCTTTCATTTCAATTTGAGTAAAACATTGGAGATATAACATTGTATTGTTTTCTTTTTACACTGACTCAGATATAATGAAAAGACTACGTCAGTCGAGGCTCAGCTTTGGTAAGAGAGAGACAGGACAGGCAGAGAGAAAGAGAGAGAGAGTGATGGAAGTCAGGAGGGAACTGCAGGTACAGTCACACAAAATAATCTAGGCTTAATAACCCTATCTATCCATCCATCTATCCACCCATCTATCCATCTATCTATCTATACATCTATAACAATAGTCTTCATTTACAATATAGACAATAGGCATAATTGTAAAACAACATACATCTATTGCAGTTATGATTTCATAATAACATACAATTTGCTTACATCTTTGTTCTCTTTTGAGAATCAAACAAAACTGATTTAAAGTAAAAAAAAGAATGCAAACAAGTGAAATGAACTGAATTGCTGAATTACTTTTAATTCACTGGCAGGAGCGACAAGTGAGGAGGAGCAAGAAGTGAACAACGAGGGTGAACAAAGAGAAAGGGTAGAGGACAGAGAGAGTAGTGAACAGGAAGAAGACAGAGAGACTCAAGAAGATGGAAGAGAGGCTGCAGGTTATGGAAAGGAGAGAGACATGGAAAATGAATGTTGACAATGTTTTGTGATCATTTTAGCCTCTTCTGCATGTCCAGATCATTAATAGTAACAATCAACTGATTCTTATGAATTACACTTTCAAAAATAATGTATGCTGACATTGTCAGCCCACTGACATGGTTTGAAATCAATATATTATCCAATGTGTGACCCCCCACAGGACTTAAAAATAGATACTAGATCATGTAAATCCCAAAAATCTCAGGGGGTATCACCGAACCCCCTTAACATGTTTGGACCTCGGTATTTAGGAAATCCTGGATACGGCCCTGGCCAAAAGACCCCTTTTTTTTAGATGTCTTATTTTCATGGCCCTTTGTGATAGAAGACATCGTGAAGTGAAGGTTGTTGTTGTTGTTGTTGTCATTTGACACAAAAAATGGCTTCCTTGCCCAGAGGAGTTGTTGGTGCCTGCAAACCCTGACTCGTATAAGCCAGAGCAATCGCTCCCACAATCCAGTGGGAGACTCGCTGCCTGGTAACGGGCTTTCCCTTATGAGAGTTAGACCAGGATACAAAGAGTTGGTCATTGCATCGAAACTCTTTAGACCTGTCCACACGGGAGTCGCCTGGACCTGGAAACATTCGGGGTTTAGCCCACAGTGGCAGTACTACAGTCAAATGTTCTACTGCAAGACTCCCCACACGCACAATTGCGCCATCTGGTGTCACAAACGTGTGTCTGCATTAGCTTTGTTACGGCAATGGATTGTGGGAGATTCTCATAGCACGTGAGGATCTCTTATGGGTAAGGTGCCTGTATTATGTCGGTGGACAAAATGTATGTTTTTATTTTATAAGGACAATAACGTACTGTTGTGTTTGTTTAGTTTAATGCTCACAGACACAGCAACATGTTTTTTGTGTGATTGGCTATTTGTTTTATATGTTTTATCAACGTGATCATCAATAGCTAATCTGAGCACCAGAACCCAGCTCACATGTCCTTTTATGCTGTCCATTGAAATGCAGGTATGTGAGTTTTGTACACCAGTTTATTTATGTTTAATGTTTCACATTGCTCCACATGATGCCTTGACTACAAAGTCTTCCTCTGTGTCACAGTTTCGGGAATATCAAGATCATTGCACAGGGCCTTGGTCTTGTCACAGACCTCATGTGCTTTCTCGTTACTTCGGTAACTTTTCAGTGTGTTCTCAACTGCTGTTTTGTAATCTACTGCCTGCACCACGTCAATTGTTTCTTTCTGCAGGTATTTGTGCAGGCCCTGAGTGGTTGAGAGCAGTGTCTGGAACATGACAAGCATGTAGATCAGGGGTGCACAACCTTTTTTGAACCGAGAGCTACTTTTAAAGTTGCCAGTCTGCCGAGATCTACCAGTCCAAATAGAGAGGCGTAGCCATTACTGACAGCCTACTGCCAGGTAAATACACACTTCTACTCGTATAACTGACCTTTGTACAATTAATACTTCATAAAATACTACAGATCCTTTATCTTTCCTCTTTCTAATCTACACACATACAAGTATTTAACTGAAGTTGCACAACAGTGTTGTTGATACAGAGTTGGAGTTTATTCACATGTCACTACAGTGGGTAATGTTTTCAAGAAACATTGAACAGTGCTGCTACATATGACACAGGGAAAAAGAAAATACTCTGAACCCTTTCTTTGCCATTATATAAAAATAGTGTTGCTACAAAAGTATAAATTAGGCTTACTAATAAGACAACTCAGATCTCAAGCTACTCAGGAATCTGCAGCCAAAGTCCAATAAAAAAGACAAAATTAATAGAATCAAACCCTTTTTATGTTGCATTTTAGTAGATTATAAATATAAATGCCTTTTTTAAAATAGGATGCAAGCAATACTAGTTTTTTAACCTGAATTTATAATAGACTATAACCAATTTAAGCAGAACAGATCTTAATGTTTGCATTCTTATACCATTTTGTACAATAATTATAATGAATAAGTTCAAACAAACTAAAACTTACAGCTGATTAATAATGGTATCTAACTTGAGTTTGTATTATATCAAAAACCTGTTGAAATGCTACTGTTATTTTTACTGTCCCCCAAAAGTGCGTCGCAGCCTCCAGGAATGCTTCTTTCACAACTTCGCCGTCTTTGAAAGACTTCATGTGTTTCCCAAGAACGTGACTGACACGATGAGATGCTCTGGAGCAGCCTTGCTCTTGTTGTTGGGCCTGGTGAAGATGGACTGCTGTGCATTTAGCTGTCCTTTCAGGCCCCTCCCCTTTTTGTAGCTAGGGCAGAATTAGGAGGGAATTCCGTCTCGTAGCGCTTGTGCACTGTTTTGAAATGCCGCTCCTAAACCCTTTTTCTTCGATAAAGCCACGCTCGCATTGCAGAAGAGACAGATGGATACAAAAATAATCATCCTCCCACTCAGAGTGAAAATGATATATTTGGGGCTTTTTTGCTTCTGCGATTGCGGTCTTGTGTGTGTGCGGACTGTCACTCCTGTTGACACGGACAACGTCAGCGAACTAGTGCCCACTTCCCACAAGCCACGCCCCGACACATGGGGTCACGCCGGACAATCACAAAGCTTTGATGCGTTCAGGAAGATTATGTTATAGGACATTAACGATACAACTGAATATTGTTGTTCTATTTTTAGACACATCGCACGATCGACTGGGAGCGATCGACTGGTTGGGCACCCCTGATGTAGATGGTACTGAATTTTCAAAGCTTGCTTTCCAGTCCCTTTGCTAGAGGGGCTGAAAGGCTCCCTAAAGTCTTGATCAAAGCAGGGATGTATGTGAGTTTTGTACAACAGTTTGTATAAGTTTAATGTTTCACATTGCTTGTGAAAAATATACTACCACGATACGATCACTGATGTTTTGTTGTTGACTGGACACTTATTTTGTAAAAGAGATAGCATGAGAGGATCTCTTAAGCAATGCAGCTGTCCTTTTTATATGCTGTCCATTGAAATGCAGGAAAGTAATCACCAGCTCTGAGTGATCTGTTGCCGAGGGGACACTACACTGGAGTTACATAAGCTATATAGTGAGAGATAAGCGAGATAAAGTGCCTCTTGTATAAGCCTCCGTCTCCTCTGGTGTGAGGGAGAGAAGGGTCCATCCTCGATAGCCGGAGTGCCGACTTGGAGGGACGGAACAATAACTGGAATGTTACTATTCAGAAAATAATCAAAAACGGCGGGGCAGAATCGAGTATTAATTGATGTGCTAATATTCTAATCTATGCGAAGCAAGTGTAGCCGGCAAGCGTCCAGCGACCGAAAGTTAGCTTAGAGTGGTTCAGTCTATGGACAGTTAAGCTAGCCAGGCTACTGATAATTTAGAGGTGTGCTCCGAAGCGAGAAGAGGTGTTTGAATGATGCTGCATCGTAGCGCAAGCTACTTAAAGGATGGGTGGATTCCATGACGTAGTCGTCAAGATCACCAGCCAATCAGGATTGGCGTAATGAGATTGATGCTTCTGAGGCATACGCAGGGAGGCGCATCCCATAGTGAGACATCACAACTAATGTTATGAATTAGAAAGCAATCATATCATCCGGTGTGGTCTCTAACATTTATACATTATTATCGAGGGCTGCCCCGAATACCTATTCTCCTGTCCAACTGTCCTGGGAGCATGCCTTGAATATCTCTCTGTCTGCTTTGCAATGAAACTCCATTTGGAGGTCAGCTATGTTCTCTTCTAAATGTGTAAGATTCAGGATCATACATCAATAAATACATCACCCCTGTTACAAAATTCAAGATGGACAATAAACACAGAGACGTATGCTAGCATGAATGTGGCAAGCGAGGTACATTGTTGCACCTACTCTGGGAATGCCTAGCAGGAAAAAAACGTTGGTCAGAAGTAGTGCTGCGTACCGGTACGCCGAACCGGAACGAACGTCGGGAACCGGTACTTGGACTCGCAAAAAAACTAGCACTTACGTATATTCTGGTGTCTGTGGTTATTTAAACATTCCCTGATAAACGTTATTCAGCGTCAATAAATGAGTGCTAATCCCAGTGTGCAACATCACGTCATTTCACCTTCGATTCACGATTTGAAAACGTAGCATTTCGCCACATGCTAATGCTAACCGGAAGTGAATACTTTTCAGAATAAAAGTATTAAGTTAATAGTGTGAACTTCCGGTGTTTTCAGAATAAATCTAATTTAAATTAAATAGTGTATTTAATTCAAAATTACGCCATATCAACATTGATTTAAATGTCTAACAGTATGTATGTACATCACTATGTATGTAGTATTTACTGTATAATGTACACATGTAGAGTTGTAGAAAATACATGGTGTACAGACAGTACAGTACACTCTGACTGTACAGTCAGTCACTACAGTGTAGCCTATACTGTATAATATTTCATTTCAAACCTTTATTTATACAGATAAAATCCCATTGAGATCATTGATCTATTTTCCAAGGGAGACCTGTTCAAGTAGTTCCACATGAAACATAAAAACATAAATAGAACAACAAAAGGACATCATACAGCATCATTTACAAAATTATCCACATAAACAGGTACCAATAGCTTCCGATTGAGTAGCATCCAACCGAGCTTTAAAAACATTTAGTGGCACCAGATTGTTCAGTTTCCATTTAATTTGCAGACTATTCCAAGACAGAGGAGCTTACTAGGTGTGTAACAGTGTAATGCGTATAGTCTACTCTACACTACACTCTACCTTTCAGCAACGTTTTAGGGATTTAGGCTCAGTCAGCTCAGGGACTGTTTGGTTACTTTAGTTTGGTAAATGAAATAAATGTTTGAACTTTGTAGTAGTTCACTGTAGTTGCTGTCATAAGTCATTTGTAGACTAAGTGGCAAACAGTTTTTTACATTTGTACTTTGAAGAGAAATGTAGACACAAGTTGGAAGGGAGCACAATAAACCTGACGAGTTTGAATTTCAGTTGATTATGAGTTAATTTTCAATTCCTAATTAGCTCACAATAAGTTCACTTTAGTTACTCACACAACTTGACACAAGCCATGGGTTCAGGTCCGGACTTATAAGTCCGGACCTGAACCTCTGGACTTGAGTCCGGACCTGAATCTGAATGTGAGTCCAGGTACGCAGCACTAGTCAGAAGTAATATCCTTAACCTGTTAAACCCTGAGCCTGTTTTTCAGGTTTCAGGCTCGATAATGACATTCCCAGAACAAATGACTATAACTTCACTTCTAAAAGGTTTATATGAATAATTGTTGTTGTCAAAGCAAGGTTACATCTGAGAGTTGGATGTAGAAGTGTCAGAATCAATATAGATTTTTCTGTGTCAGAGTAAATTCAGATGGAACATGGCAAAAAAATGTAAATTCCTGTCTCCGCCTAAAGAAAACCCATTACTTATAGTGAAGACCAACCTTGAATGATGGGTTAGTAGCCTAAAAGCTTTAGGAATCCAAAGTATAATATATAATAAGTACCCTGTATCAAGATTGAGGCAAAACAAGTGACATTTGACCTTTTTAGAGAGGTTTATGTAAATAAAGTCCAGGCGGAATAAGCTTTGGGCACATTTGGTTCCATCAGTGCCATTTGATCTTTTTCAGGTACATTGAATCATCACTATAGGTATTCATTCCACCCAAAAAAGAAAACAAATATATTAAAAAAAAAGAAAATCTTAAAAAATTCTTAAAAATATGTTTGTGTCTGTGTGTGTGTGTGTGTAAGTGTAGCTGTGTGGGTAGGTGTGTATGTGTAAGTGTAACTGTGTGTGTATGTAACTGTACCAACGCACTATACAATAAAACTACACTGTAGGTCATTGTGTGTAGGTGTACTTGCACAATAAAAAAAACGGAAACATAGGTAACATTTGACTCCAACTGGGGCAGATTTATTTCAAACATTTTACCAACACACTATAGGCATGTAAAAACAAACATTTTACCAACGTACTATACAATAAAATCACACTAGGTATATAAAAACAACAAGTATTTTTTTTTAAAATAAACACTCGCAAAATGTTATACCTACCTGAACTTTATACCAACCTGAATGTTCCAGTATTTAGGTCGTGCCACTCCCTGAAACAGTTCCTTTTGACAGTGAAGCACAGAGGGACCTAGCACTTCCTGCAGTACACAGGTGTCTTCACCCTTTTGAGTCCAGCATCTAGGCACCTCCTGCAGTTCCTCCTGACCTTGGTGGCATCTTCCCCATAATACTCGGGCATGCATGTGAGTGGTGAAGAAGGGGGTGGTGGAGGGGGTGGTGGAAGTGCAGGGCCTTCAGCAAACTCCAACAATTCTGCAGAAAGCTGCTCCCTGAAAGTCTTCTGGGTGTGTGGCTTTGTCCTGCTGGGGTCACACCTCATCTAACAAATGTGGAAAAACAAAGAGATTAGATTAATTCACTGGCTTATATTTATAGGATAATATTGGACTATAAATGAATAATATTACACCAAATAAATAAGTAAACACATGTATATTCATTCACTGGCCATTCATTTAGAAAATGTAACTCCAATAAGACAAGTAACACTATTTAGCATTTTGGCTAATCATTCCTGTTGGCTAAGCTAACACTGTGATGCAGTTCCAAACACAAAAGTAATATATAAAAAGGATAATATTGGACAATAAATGAATAATATTACACGAAATAAATAAGTAAACACATATATATATATATATATATATATATATATATATATATATATATATATATATATATATATATATTTTAATTCACTGGCCATTCATTTTGAAAATGTAACTCCAAAAAGACAAGTAACACTATTTAGCATTTTGCCTAATCATTCCTGTAGCTTCTTGGCTAAGCTAGCACTGTGACGCAGTTTCACCAAACATATAAGTAATATATAAAAACAGAGAGATTACATACCTTTCCCGTGGTGGAAGTTCAACATCCGAGTCACTACTGTCCGGATCCAGGTCTGGCTGGAGGAGATCTTCGTCATCCGACGAAGAGTCATCTGGTATTATCATAGCTATCGTCAGCTAGCATCTCTAGCACCTGCTCTGTGGTGAAGCTCTCCCTTCTGGCTGCGTAATGGAGCCGGAGCGGGTGTAGTTTATACTACGCAGGATCATATCTTTGGAACCCATTGGTCGATTTGGGTGATTGACACCTTTTCTGAACCGTTAGAGCCAATAGAATCGAGTGACAGTTAGTAAGTCCCGCTAAACACTTACATCAAGTAGAGAGAGGTTTGCGTATACAGCACGTGAGACAGCGAAACTTTATACCTACTCTGCTGCCATGAATGTAATGATATATTATCAGGAACAATTCTAAAGTGACTAAGATACATTGGATTAACTTTAAGCAGCGTTTTTCTTCCCTTGAACACGAGCTTTGATCACAAAACAGCAACGGTAAGACATAATTATTGTTATGGTTTTGAAAACTGTTTTTTTTTCTCTGTTCTGGCTGCTAGCTCAGTAAGTTTGTGTCCTACAGTGATGATACTTATAACCAAATAATCTGTGGAGTATCAGCTTTCAGATGATATATAGTTTGTGCAGAAAATATTAAGTTTTAAAGATCGTTTGTTAGCACCGGAAGTAGCATCTGCCTGTTTTAGTTAAGGGCTAATGCTAACGCTTCTTGTGAGACTTGTGTTTTGTTTCTGTAAAAATGGTTCGTATTGTCAATTAGCTGAGATTCTTCTCGTTATTCTGGTATAACACATTCATAGTTTTTAAATATTAAGATGCCCTGAGACACAGTGTCGTGACCTTCGGGCTTAACAGGTTAATATCTGAAGTTAATTTCACTACATGTCCCATTGCATGTTTACTGGGTCTCAAGCCAGATGGCAATGTTGCAAGGACTGCCGATCGGCTCTGGACATTGGGCTGTTTAGCCACAAAAAGACTCATCCTACTAAACTGGTAGGAACTCAAACCAGCCTGCTTTACTAGGGACTCATGGCTGAGGGAGTATCTGGACCTACTGAACATGGAGCGTGCAGCTTCTCTGCTGGGGGATTTTGAAGGGAGACAGGAGGATTGCGGTTCACTGTCCGCAGCTCTCCTATCTGACCCTGTCAATATGGCATCTCCTGTGTAATGTATTGTGTATGTCATGTCCTGTGTATGTCACAATCAGCTGTCTTAGGAAGTCATCCTTGCATCCCCCCCTCCCCCGTTACGTTTTGTTTAGTTGTTTGTTGTTACATGTTTTGTTGTATGTTCTGTTATCTGGAGCAATGTCTGTTTATTTTATAACTGAAAAATAAATATATAAAAAAAACAAAAAATCTAATGTTATGAATGATAACTCATAGTGAGCTCTCAGGGAGCAGCCTGCAGCCACTGTATTCCTCACGGTGTAAGTATTAGTGGGGCGGTCTTATGATCACATACACTTGCTGGTTTCTTCTGACCTGTGACATGTGATGACGGATGCACAAGGCTGTTTACCAAAAAGAAAAAAGTGCTTTAACCTGTTAAGCCCGACAGACCCTGGTAACGGGGCCCTCCCGCAACATCTGGCAGGAAACAGTGTCTGAGGGCATGTTCATTTAATAAACTATGAATGTTTTATACCTATGTAATGGGAAGAAACTCATCTAACAGATCAGTTTAATTTTTTTTTAAAACGAAACCCCACAATGCTAACGCTGAGCCTCTAAATTAGCAACGAGCGAAAAATGCTAACAGATGACTGCACCGAAATGTACTCACAAAACCTTATTATTTATCTTTGCTGCACATCCAACCCATCGTTTCACATCGTGAGATGACACAGAACCGATGGGTGCAGACATTATCACTCCATGATACAAACTCGCGGAGATAATTACAAGAACAGACATCAAAACATGTGGCGCTAGGTAACTAAAAACGCGAACATGTCTCACCTGTGTCGTAGTCTGGTCAAAAGTGACCACTTTTGACAGACTACTGCTATTCAATGGCATTAAAACGATAAAAACGCTGTTGAAGTTAATCCATAGGTTAATCCAATGTGTCTGTGTCCCTTTGAAATGATTTCTGATAATCCATAAGCAATAAACCTCCTTTTCCGTTTCTGGAAGTCAGAGCTAGAAATATTTTCACTCTGATGCAAAACTGTGTGCGCGAAGCCCCCACCTTTTTGTTTTAGCATGTGTGTGACTGGGGCAAAAAACTTACAAAAACTCACCTCTTCAATCTGGCTTTTAATGTGTGATTGTTTTTGTATTATTTGACTTTAACTTTAAATGTATTTGTTGTTCCTTCCTTCCTCCAAAAGAGAGCTGCACAGCGTTATCCCCCAACGGGTAATACATAAAAGGAAGTAAATACCTCATTTCTGAAGTGGAGCAAAAGTAATAACAAAATGAGACTGTGTGAGAACACAGCTGTTGCTGATCAACAGGTGCTAGTCACCTGGGTCTAAGCAATACACACACAAGGCTGATCTACAGGCGCTTAAGCTAACCTGGGTCTAAGCAGTACACACACACTATACTAAGCACAGAAACCCTACTTTACACGCTGCTAAGCAGTCTAACAACGCACATCATTTGGCAGTAACACAACGAGAGGCTGGAGGCGTCTGTCCCACAATACAGAGCCTCCTGAATGATGTCCTCTCCCGGCCTTTGTACTCCTCCCGCGGATGACGTGGCAGAAGCGGACGGGGACTGGATGACGTCAGTCCAATCACCGCGGATGTTGCGTGGACGGGACAGCCAATGACATCTGAGGAACTGCACAGCTCATTCACATATACACACACAAACAGAATTAATGGCACAAGGAAGTAGCGGCTGTAACAGTTATAATCGAGCCTGAGACCTGAAAAACAGGCTCAGGGCTAAACAGGTTTAATGATAGACTCCACACACACACACACACTGCAGATCATAAATTATAGTAGTGTTTGCCTCTCAAACTATTCTTCTCAGCTGTGCTGCTCTGTACTCTAACTACAGATTTCAGATTGCTCAAAGCATTAACATTTTTAAGTAAAAAGGTATAAAATATGTTCTTATTCATTATGCTTTCCAAGTTAATTCCAAGTACTATTAGTTTTATCCTCCATGCATCACTATGCCCTTTTCCTGTGTGATTTAAGGACAAGTTTGTGTTTTATATTCATAATCATAACTAACTAAAAGTTATTTTGACACCCATTAAAATCAAAAAGGACTTGCGACCCCACATAAAGCTATGACAACCACCACTGAGGGTCTCGTACCCCTGTTGGTAACCACTGCTCTTGGAGAAAGATTTGGATGAAGCAAAACAATATTTTAATACATATAAAATATATATATATAAATCTGATCCTATCACAAAGGATTATTTTAACAACAATAATCTCATTGCTTTGATGCAGACAGAGAGATATAAAATACAGACATATACCAAAGCTAATTCCTCGTACGTGTAAACCTATTTGGTAAATAAAACCAATTCTGATATTAAAAAACAGAGATATCTTCTCAATACCCTTTGTATTGATCAAATCTAATGCATTCTCACCTTTTTGGGTGACCCTCTTTGTTTTTTTTAATGTTGCACAAGGGCCACCGTGGAGCTCCCCTGGCAGAGCTGGCGGCCGGTCCTCTGGGGTTCAGTTTAAGGTTTGGAATGAAATGAAACTAAAATGATCTGGTACATCCATCTTCAGACTGTTGTATTGAAATTTAAATAGTTGTACGGGAGGCGTGTGGCGCAGTTCGGATCAGGGGGAGCACAGGTTCAAACCCCACTGCAGTCAGCATGTCGTTGTGTCCCTGGGCAAGACACTTTACCCCAAATTGCTCCTGTGTGCCTACAGTATTGAGTATGTAAATCGCTTTGGATAAAAGCATCTAACAAGTAACATGTAATGTAATGTTGTAATCTGCCCAATATTATGATTTCATATGAATACATGCTTTGGCCTGACAGTGATACTCAATCATTATAAACATTACAAATAATCCCCTCGGGATAATTTGCATCCGCAGCACCTTTCATGCGAATCAGGACAAAAGACTGACTGATATGACCATCCTCACCACTGTTAATCTGACTCAACAGGCTAGAAATGAATCAACCAATGATACAAATAATCCATAAATCCATGTCTTCAGCAGAGCTTTGGAAACACTTGATTCATATTTTTGTAGTTAATTTTAGCAGATAAAATGTTGATAAGGAACGTTTTTTTCTCCTTTGAACAACTTGAAGTTGCGCCTCAGATAGTCCATGTTGAAAGCATAGCGCAGCGTTTGAAGTTCAGATTAGAATCAGCTAATATCGTCACCTCCCGTTCACCCCTTAGACGCTGTTCCTGAATAAATTACAATCATATTTGGTAAAGTACATCAGATGATAATATCATAACAGATTCTAATTAGATAATTTTTTTCTGAAGATGTCTGTTTCTCTCTCTGTTTCACTCTCTCTCTCACTAGTGAGAAAGCGAAGTGCCAGACGTTGTATAACCATGTCACTTTGAAGTGGCTGCTGGTGCTGAGTGGGGCCCTGTGTTGCATCACAGGCTGGCATGGGGGTTCAACCTTATGCTGCCCTGTCAGCGCGGATTATCCCACTGTCACTCTGACCTGTTGAATATGGTTACAAGCCAACACACAGCACACATATCTGAATTTGAAAATGTGACCATGTCCAGCAAGTCTATGCATGCACATCTTTGTTAATCTGTCTCTATTTCAATGTCAAAGAACTCTTTGAGCAAAAGGAAATGGAAAAAATGGTAGCGACTTAAGCAATAGATAGTGATTGTTTTCCATTATTACATACGTATATGTTTTTAGCAAAGTCATATTTTACTTCCCTTATACCCGCTGCTATAATAAGAAATCTTTGACATTGGCTGTTGTAAGCACCTGTACGAGTCTGATGAGCCATTTCTGCTCTTTCCTCAAACCTCCCTACACAACATGGTGCTCTGCAGCAGAGTGCTAGTAAAGGTTAGCTCTAAAAGCCTGACAGACATTAAGTATTCAGGTACCTCAGGAAATCAGGGACCGGAGTGGCTTAGAGTACAGCCTGACCCCAAGTCAGAACTGGACATAATTAATGTACAAGGGATGGGGTTTTGAGAGAGTTCAGCAGAGAATAGAGTAACTTTGTGTCAGAGTCAAAATATCTGGGTTCTGTGGCAAAAGTCCAGGGTTGCAGTCAAACAATTATCTTCTCAGTTGGCTATGGCGGCAGAAGCTTGGCGTGGGGGTGCCAGCTTGTCCGGTCGTACTAAATCAGAAGTTTACCGAACAACTGATAATAAGGTGATTGTGGAAGATGAACTTTTGAACTTCCTTGTCATCAAAATGAAAACTCTGAATCATGATGACATTGTTTTATTGGCCTCAAACAATTTCAACTGGATCGAGTGGATCGAAGCCTCGAAGAAGATACTGTTTGAGCTGTGTCCTCAAACGACGCTGCACTGTGTTACACACAAAGGAGCACAGAAAGACACTAACAATATAAAAGCATGCTTGAAGGTGCTAAATGAATGTGGGGAAAACATACCAATATTCGTCTCCCACTATCTGGATGACCTCCCTCCAGTTTCTTATGACCATATTGATGTCTCAGCATTGCTGGGGCGGTTGGAACAGCTGAATAAGGACATGTGCTGTGTGAAAAAAACACTCGAAGCTCAAACTGATGCCTGCGAGGGTCTGCGGGTGACGACCATAGCCATCGATGACCAGGTGTCCGCAATTGAGAAGCCCTGTGGATCTACCGGCGTGGTCCCAGGGGCGGGGTATGTGAGGCCATGTAATCAAGCGTGGCCAGCAGCTGTGTGTGCTGACCAGGAGGTAACAGTGGCTGTTGGAGGCTCCAGCAGCTCTGTGGGATCCGTGTCTACACCACAGCCACCAAAGTCTCCTTTGTGGTCCCGTGTTGTGAAAGAAGGACACCGAAGCAAGGTGACACCTGCGCATAAGCCAGCAGCAAGACAACGGGGAATGCAAGCGCCACTGAAATGGGAGAGGAAGAAAACGGGTAAAGTTGGAACTGGCTCAGTGAGTTCTAACATACAAGTTGTGATCACAAAGATGGTGAGTGTGTTTGCCACTAAGTTTGCCCCTCAACTGGAAGCTCACATGCTAACTGAGTATCTGAGTGAGAAACTTGGCCGAGCAGTTACTTGTCGGAAGTTCGAGTCGGCACAGAGTAGGTTTAGCTCATTTCACGTCAATGCCGAATGCAAGGAAGTGGCAGAAATGTATGACCCAGAGCTGTGGCCAGCTGGCACCTATGTCCGACGCTATTATGAGCCAAGACGGCCTGCTAGTGGGGTGCTTGTGGGGGATAGCACTACCACAAACGATGTGGTCGCTACTGTACAACACGGGAATCACGCATCTGCTGATGTAAATGACTATAGTACATAAACAATAGGATGCGGGTGGTGTCATATAACACACGTGGCCTACGTGTGGGGCACAGTGCTGGTGATAAAGCGAGGCGGCTGGTTGTTGATAAACTGTTGGAGGAATGTGATATTCTGTGCTTACAAGAGACATGGTTACCTAAGCAAGATCTGGAAAGGCTGAATACACTACATCAGGCATCCTCAAAGTACGGACTCCAGTCCGGATCCGGACCGAACCACAACTGTCTCTGGATTCTGAGCAAATTATACTTTTCATTTGTATTATCTGTGTTATCTGCGAGACATCGCCACAACGCAACGAGTCAAAATGATCCGCTATGTCCATAGACTGCAAACAGCGCTCACCGGACATTTATGAGAGAAAGTCTCTAATGTCCGAGTGCAAGTGAATGCAGCACAAGATGCACGTCATGTAACCCCTCCCCCGGTCCTGGCGCGAGCGTGGACATATGATGAATGAGGTATTTGCGGTCTACACTGACAGAGAAGAGACAGTCAGTTTGGCTGTACTCAGCATTGAATCAAAACGCACTAAAGCTGTTGATCTTAATACGTTTGTGAGGCGTTTTGCTGAACAAAATGGGAATCGCCGCATTCAGCTGTAATACACGTCAACTTGATGCTCTGCTCACGGATGAGCAAACAAAACTATTAAGATGATGACCTTACGTGTGTAAATATATGTTTTTCTTTGAGGGGTCTGCCCCCAAAAAACAGTTTTAAGTCCTGAGAAAGTCAAATAAAACGGTGTGTAAAACTACACTGCCCAGCCAAAAAAAAGTAACCTCTTTGATTTAACTATGCCAGTAGGTAAGGACATTCCACTGGATAATAACTGAAGTATAAAAGAATGCATGACTGAAGTGATGGAGACCATGTTGAAGGCAAACACAAAGAGGAAATAACAGGTAAAATCAAGCAAATCCGCCTCTCACATTCCACAGCAACCAGAAGAACATAAATACTGGCTGGTGATTTGATTCATCAGCTTTGTGATGGAATAAAAAAATGCACAGTGCATTTCCTTAGCTGTGGATGAGTCCACTGACACCACTGACAATGCTCAGTTGCTGGTGTTTGTGAGTTTTTATGATGAGGCAAAGGGGGAGTTTGTTGAAGATGTGTTGGGCCTGACGAACCTCAGTGGACACACAAGGGGGCAAGACATTTATAAAGCACTAATGGGAATGCTGAATGAAAAAGAGTGCATAACTATGCAGCTCTTACACTGCGACTCTGAGGGGTCAAGCACAGACACAATAACAATGAAAACTGTTGCATACAGATTATTTTTGTTTTTGCAACCTCGTGTTAAGAATCTTGTTGCAATTGTTTAAAAGTTTGAATGACCGTAATAAACGGACCTTTGTCCTATTGAAACGTTTATTTTTACCTTTAAGATTTGTATTTGAGTACCCCTGCACTACATGCTAATGTTCATGGAGTTGGAGAGTCAACTACTGATCTCTGTGATAAAATTGCCCATGGCAGGATACCTGGTGGTGTGGCGATTCTCTGGAACAGTACATATGATCTTTTGGTTACAGTGGTAAGATTGGATGTGGACTGGGCCATTGGTATAGAGATCAAGTATGAACATAGGTCATTTATTATCATAAATATTTACACACCTTATGAATCATATGAAAATGAAGATGAATATCGCAATAGAATGGCATTTGTTAACGCATTCATTAAGGATAATGCCACAACCTGTGTGTATGTAGTGGAGGACTTGAATGCTGACATTTCGGATGTTAAATCTCTGTTTGGCAAATGTTTATTGCATTTTTGTAATGATAATAATCTCATACTGTCAAGGAAAGCTTTACATATATTAGTGAAGCATGGCATACTGTGTCATGGCTAGATCACTGTATATGCACAGCTGATGCACACAACATTGACATCTGCTATGAGTTGGCCACTACAGATCACATTCCTTTTGTATTGACCCTAAATGTTGAAAATATTCCGGTGCTATCTGTTGATGGCAATAAAACATACACAGGGAGGCTGGATTGGTCAAAGGTAAGTGAGAAGGATATTAATCACTATACCTCACTCACTGACAAATCATTAGACTTGGTTGTAATTCCTAGAGAAGCAATGCTGTGCAGTGACACCAACTGTAACAATGCGCAGCATGGTAGTGATCTATGTTTTACATATGATCTTATTATTGATGTGTTAAATGCCTCAAGTGAGGGTTTTTACAACAGTAAGAAAAAGGAGCAGAGTATAAAACCTGGATGGAATGAACATGTGACTGAGCTACACACTCAGATGCTTTTAAATTGTGGGCCGAATCAGGAAGGCCGAGGCAGGGGTCTTTGTTTGAACATAAACAGTCCACTTATGCCAAATATAAGTATGCTGTCTGCTTCATTAAAAAAAGTGAGGACACAATGAGGGCTGACTCACTTGCCAGAAAGCTGCGCAACAATAGTTGCTATGATTTCTGGAAAGAGGTCAAAGTCATAAACAGCTGTAAGACTCCCTTACCGTCTTCCATTGAAGGAGTGTGTGGGTCGGGCAGCATCGCAGAACTGTGGCGACAACACTATCATGAGTTGTTCAACTGTGTTAGAGTGATGCATTTGTGGTTGAAAAGGTTGACTCCACTGAAAACGTTACAGTTAGATCAGAGGAAGTCCACAACACTATAATGAAACTAGAAAATAACAAAGCTTGTGGCCCGGATCTCATCTCAGCTGAACACTTAAAACATGCCAGTCTTAAGCTTGCTCTTCTTCTTGCTCTGTGTCTTACTGGTTTCCTTAATCATGGTGTCTTACAGATTCCATGTTATCTGTGCTACTTGTGTCATCAAGGATACAGCTGGGAAGATTAATGGCATTGATAATTACAGACCCATTGCTTTAGCTAGCATTTTCTCCAAAGTGTTGGAGAAAATGCTGTTGGATCGGCTGGAAAGGTATATTACCACAGCTGACAACCAGTTCGGTTTTAAAAGAAAACACGGCACAGATATGTGTATTTTTGCTTTAAAAGACATTATAGAAAAATATAGAAGCCATAATTCCACCATGTTTCTGTGTTTTATTGATGCTTCCAAGGCATTTGATCGACTGGATCATTACACATTATTTGACAAAATGTACCAGAGAGGGGCACCCAGTACATAATAAGGATCTTAGCCTTTTGGTATGCACATCGGACTATGCAGGTGAAGTGGGGCAATACTGTGTCTGAACATTTTTACGTTGGTAATGGGGTGAAGCAAGGTGGGATTTTATCTCCTTTGTTGTTTAATCTGTACCTGGATGATCTGTCTAGGAAACTGAACTTGTGTAAAACTGGCTGCGTCATCGGAGCTACTCTTGTCAACCACCTTACTGTATGTACGCAGATGACTTAATCATCTTCTCCCCATGCAGTGCTGGCTTACAACAGCTTCTGAGGACTTGTTCCCAGTATGGCATTGATTTTAATATTCAGTATAACGCCAAGAAGAGTAGCATCATGAGCAAAGGCTGTATTTCCTAATTTTATTCTCAGTAGCAACATTCTTCTTGTGTGCAGTGAGATTAAGTACCTCGGTCATTATATTTCTGATGATCTCATAGATGACAAATACATCCATAGACAACGCTGCAAACTGTATGCCCAGGCAAACATATTAATGCATATTAATTCACAAGTGCTCTGTAGATGTCAAGGTATCACTTTTTAAAGCTTTCTGTACACCATTGTACACGGCTCACCTGTGGAGTAACTACAAGGCTAGAAGCATGCACAAATTAAAAGTTGCATACAACGATGCTTTACGGTTGCTGCTGAGGGTACCGAGATGGCACAGTGCCAGCCAGCTGTTTGTTAACTTGGGGGTACCTACTTGTCAAGCACTTTTAAGAAAGTTAATGTACACATTCATGTGTCGCCTGGAAGACTCGGACAATAATGTTATCTCGATTTGAATTAACCCTCTGAAGAGTTCTACCCGGTTCTCTTCCATGATTTGAAGACATTGGTGCAACAGCCTCTACAGACGGTGAGCATGTGTTTGCTCGCTGTGATTGGACAGATTTTATGTTTTTATCTGTTTGGTTTTTTTTGTCTGTTTTGTGTTTAGCTTTTTATCTTATTTATTGATGAGTGTTTTGTCTTTGTGTATATGATATGGACTTTGAGTCTGGAATAAAGATTGGATAAACAGTCTTAATTATGTCCTACAAATCCTTGTGTCAGCAATATTTATAGTGACGCTCCATTCGGTCATTTAGAAAAACAACTGAGTATGTTGTGTTCAAAATTCCAGGAAAGACAGATGATTTCTAAGTTTAACTATTTATCATGAGAGAGCAAAATATATATATTCACTTGGCCAAGGACTACGTCACGTCATAGAAATGACAGGCAGCAAAGCTGTAATCTGTAACCACTATTTCCGGAAAGAGCCCCGAACCTCGTGCGTGCATACATTTTTATTACACAGGGCGTTGCCCGTACATTTATGATTGGTCAAGACTAGCTGAAGAGATACCATGGTTTAGACTTGGTTCTCTTTGGTAAGTGCACAGACTTTGGAAAAAGTCTCTTGGCAACACGATCCTCCAATCAGCATTCGGATGGCATGTGGAAGTCCCTCCCTACTCTGGCACCATCATACGTAATTTGTTTTCGCTAAAGTTTTTACAGAAAGAGTGGAATCTTCATAAGGCTGCTTCCTAGCTCTGTGTGGGAGCGGAGCGATTTATTGTTTATGAATAACTCTTTGTATTCTTCCAGTGTCTACACCTGACTTTGCTACATTAGTATTGCAAGCTGAAAACATTCTTCTGACTATTCCCTTCGTTGGTATCTAACCCATCAGAACCTGGGATTAGTGATTGTCTATTTATTTTATAGTCATAGCAATCTCATGAGCACAATAAGCATATCATGTAATAATAAGAATCCCTCTTTGTAAGAGAAACTTCTGCAGCAATGGAGAGTCAGGACTCAGAGAGACACGAGGAGAGTTGGAGCTTTGATGTCAAACACTGATGTTTATTACAAGGATACGGCCGGATAATTCATATCACAAGTCACAGCAGCAAAAGGTTCTGACTGCACGGGTGGGTTGTCATGTCAATTCTGCCCAGCCTATCTCTCGATAGACCTTTTAACTAGTTTACAGAGAGTTAATGAGCATATTGGGGGAGGCGTAAACATCTGTGGAGCTACAGGAGATGTCTCTCCCATCTCTGGAGTTTAGAAAGCCAATGTTCCCACAGTCGTAAACTCCCCTATCAGGCCATAAAACTTGACACTAAGTCCTGGAGCACATTCCTTAAAGCTGGGGTCACGAACAGGATTTGTTATTAACGTCAACAACAATAAGGTTAAATATCTTATGAGTAAGGAAGAACTATTCTCTAACAGTCTTCTCTTTTTATCATCTTTGATAACCTGAAAACATGAGTCTAATAATAATTTGGTCAATACTTAAATCAATAGGCGTCTTCAGATTTGAATGTGGTCTCACCGTTAGGGTTGGGTATCGTTTGAATTTCCACGATTCCGATTCTACTTTTCGATTCCGATTCTTTGAAGGGCAGGGTAAACAAATGATACATGCTTCTTCCACCAAAAAAATTACATTTATTGGAGAAACTTTTACACAGGTTAATTTAAAGTAATATTCACATTAATCAGTCTGTTCATATTCACTGCTATGTAACTGTAACATGAGAACCACTGAAGCTACAACAGTGCAACAGTCCAACTTTTAAAGAACAGTTCTTGTTGAGAAAAACAAGCATATCTGCCTTCTCAGGCATACCGGGAAGAAATGTTTTAATTTTTTTTTATTACATCACAGTACAAACAACAGACACACAGTACACTCCCCCCTTGTTAATTTCAAGAGGTCATCCCAGGATTGTTTGGGAGGGAGAGTGGGGAAGTTAGGAAAATGGGAGGAGACAAAATGCCTGACCTGAAAATAGCGAAAAAGATGGGATGCTGGTAAAGAGAATCTAGAAGCCAGGGTCTGGAAGCTAGGGAAAGTGTCATTTACAAAAAGGTCTTGGAATGACCTTATGCCTTTCCTTTTCCAGAGAGAGAAAACACCGTCCATTAAAGATGGAGGGAAGAGATGGTTCATATTGATTGGACCCTGAAGGGATGCAGAGGAAAGCTTAAAGTGCTTGCGAAATTGGTACCACATCTTCAGTGTAGAAAGGACTATGGGATTACTAGTAAAGCGAGAGAGGCTTGACTGGGGAGAAGAGCAGATAAGAGCAGGTAGCGAAGTCGAGGTGAGGGAGTGAGCTTCCAGGTGGCACCATGGCACATCTGGAGCACACAGCCAGAATGGTAGTTTTTGAACGTTTGCTGCCTAGTAGTAGTACAAGAAGTTAGGTGTAAGTTAGGCGCAAGACTTCCACTTAGTTTGCATTGTTGAAGTAGGGATCTACTGACCCTGGGCACCTTACCTGCCCAGATGAATGTAGTGACAGCTTGATTAACAGATTTAAAAAAGGATTTAGGTAAATAAAGTGGGATTGTCTGAAACAAATACAGAAATGTTGGTAAGCTATTCATTTTGACTGCATTTATCCTGCCTAGCAGCGATAGAGGTAAGTTAGCCCACTCTGGAAATCTGATTTCATTTGAACAAGGAGGGGAGCGAAGTTGGCAGAGAACAAGGCGGACAATGAGCGAGTTACTTTTACTCCAAGATAGGTGAAACCAGAGTGGCATATTTTAAAGGGCAGATTGGATTGTAGGAGCTGTAGTGCAGTTGTGTTTATTCACTCTTTTGAAGATTGAGCTTGTAGCCGGAGAAAGAGCCAAAGTTGTCCAGAGTTGTGACAACAGAGGGCAAAGAGGCGACCGGATTCTCAATGCAAAGCAGTAAATCATCTGCATAAAGAGGTAGCCTATGTTCCCTGCCCTCCCTTGTCACCCCCCGGAAAGAGGTAGAGGCACGTAGAGCCGCAGAAAAAGGTTCAATAGCCAGTGCGAACAGTATAGGGGATAGGGGGCAACCCTGTCGTGTACCACGTCCAAGGGCAAAATAACTTGAATGAGTATCATTGGTGCATACACTAGCTTGGGGAGAAGAGTACAACAGACGAATCCAAGAGCATAATGTGTTCCCAAATCCAAATTTCTTAAGGACAGAGAATAAGTATCCCCATTCTACCCAATCAAATGCCTTCTCGGCATCAAGAGAGACGACCACCTCAGGAAGGGTGGAGGGTTGCTTAGAGTAAATTATGTTGAAAAGTGTACGTATATTCGAAAATGAGTATCTCCCCTGTATAAAGCCTGTTTGTTCCTCAGAAATGATTTCTGGTATGACTACCTCCAGCCGTCGTGCAAGGACCTTAGCCAGTATCTTGACATCAGCATTAAGGAGACTGAGCGGCCTATAAGAGCTACACAGAGTCGCGTCCTTATCCTTTTTTAAGAGGAGAGCTATTGAAGCCTGTGTCAAGGTGGGTGGAAGTGAGCCATTACCAAGCGAGTCATTGTACATGGCTAAAAGCAGAGGGGCCAACTTAGCATCAACTTTTTTCAACAATTCAGGAGGGAACCCGTCAGGTCCTGGGGCCTTACCGCTCTGCATTGACCTGGTGGATTGCATAACCTCATCAAGAGAGAGAGGGGAATCAAGGTCACCCGCAACCTCAGGTGGAACTGAGGGAATCGTCAATTTTTCCAAAAACTTAGTCATATTGGTGGTGTCTGATGGCATCTCCGACTTATACAAGGTAGAGTAAAAACTTTTAAAGGCATCATTAATCTGTGCTGGGTCAGAGGTCAAGTTGTTAGAGGAGTCTAGAATTTTAGGAATTAATCGGGAGGCTGCTTTGCGTTTTAATTGGTGCGCGAGCAATCAACTAGCCTTATCGCCATGTTCATAGTATGTTCCCCTTGAGTGCAGTAGCAAACGCTCTGCGTCTTGAGTAGATAGAAGATTGAATTCCGAATGGAGATTCAGGCGCTGTTTATAAAGATCTGGGGACGGGGTCGAAGCATATTGGCGGTCTAACTCAAGTATCGCCTTAGAGAGCTCGTCCAGCCTAGCTCTACGGGTCCTGTTAAAATAAGAGGCATAAGAGACGATTTGCCCTCTGAGGTAGGCCTTGAGCGACTCCCATAGGAGAGAATGGGAGGTGGAGCTTGTCTTGTTAGAAAACATAAAGTCATCAATGGCAGTGGAGATTGTACTACAACACTTGGCATCAGAGAGCAGGAGTGAATTGAATCTCCACCGTGAAGGTGTACGAGGTTGAGTAGACAGAGATATGTCCAGAGTTAAAGGACCATGGTCAGAGATGATGATTGGAAATATTCTGAAGAGGTAACCTTGGGCAGCAATTTATGGTCAATGAAAAAATAGTCAATGCGAGAAAAAGAATGATGATGAGAGAAAAAGGAGTAATCACGAGACTGAGGATTATTATATCTCCAGGGGTCGGCAAGGCCATTCAGAGACATACAGTCAGAAAATGACCTTGCCATAGTGGAGGGAGAGAATGTGTGGGAGAAGAGCGGTCTAAGGATGGGTCAATAGCACAGTTTAAGTCCCCTCCCAGTATTAATAGGTGGGTGTTGAGACATGGGATTTTGCTCAGCAAGCTGTTAGAGAACGCAGCATTATCAAAATTGGGAGCATATACATTCACCAATACAACAGGAGTTTGCCAAACCATACCAGAAATAATTAAATATCTCCCATTTCTGTTAGTGGTGGAAAAATGTATCCTCTTATTTATGAGGATTGCAACACCTCTGGCTTTGGAGTCAAAATCTGAGTGGAACACCTGACTATAATGTTGATTTTTCTGAGGTGAGAAAACACTTTTGACAGGGCTGTTCATAGCCTTTACATTCCAGGACAATAATTTTGTGGAGTTAGGTCTATCTGGAGTCAAACCATTATCCGCCATCTATCCCGTACAAACTGGAAAGTGCAGTGGCCCAGGCAATTGCAAAGTGGAGAGAAAAAAAACAAAAACAATAAAAGCAAATATACAAGCATACCCTCAACAGACAACAATATAACAACTCACCCAAGTCCCGTGCCCAGGTCCCCATCCCCAAACGATGGAGACGGCAGGCAAGAAAGCCTTGCGGTTTCCGGTGCGGAGGCGAAAAGCTCCTACTATCTATAGTACTCCTAACACATAACTGGTAGCTCTGCAGCTTGTTTACATAATCTAACTAGAGTATGGAAAACACATAAGCATATAACAATAAGTGAGCTCATTTGAAAGATGGCTAATAAGAATTGCAGTAAAACACGTCTCAATCAGACCTTTAAACACATCAAAGCCCTGAGACCCAGTTAAACATAATATTCCAAAACATCTCCCTTAAAGTGAATTTAGGGGAAAAAACAGCTTAGCAAAGCAGGAGACAGAGCTCTGAAAAAATGCTTCAATAATATTTAAATTAACTTAAAGGAATAAAAAATGAAATTGCTTCAAATAGGCTGACAATTAAACATTAAAGGATAAGTACACCAACCTATATCAACAGCCAGCCCAGGCCATGTATCTCTTAAATGTTTATAGATCCTCCGTCGGGTGTCGCCTTCGGCCGCGCCTCCAGAGCCCCGAAGTGGCGCCTGGCGTAATCCAGTGCAGCTTTAGGGTCGGTGAAAGAGTGCTGCTGACCCCCGTGAGTGACGATGAGCCTGGCTGGATAGAGAAGCCCGTACCTGACGTCCAGTTTGTTACGCAGGATTTCCCTTGCCGTCGTAAACTCCCTCCTGCGATTTACCACAGTCGGTGGATAATCAGGAAATAGCTGGATTCGCTTGCCTTGGTATATCAGGTTTCCAGAGCCGGTGGCTTTGCGTAGAATGTCCTCCACGGCATGATCATAGTGAAGCCTCAGGATGAATGGGCGAGGCGGTTGTCCGTCGGAGGGACGCTGTCGGAGAGATCGGTGGCAGCGGTCGATCAGCGGCTTCTGATCCAGGGATAAGAGGTTGGTGAGTAGCTGCGAAATAAACTCTCTGGGACGTGTGCCTTCCTTCCCTTCAGGGACTCCAATCATACGGATGTTGTTCCTCCTGCTACGTCCCTCCAGGTCCTCACATTTATCCGAGAGTTTAGCAGTATCGGCCGTCAAGCGAGCCACCTCGGTTTGCAGCCGGGTGATGTCATCTGAGTGTTGAGTTGCGGCACCTTCAACTTCCTTGATGGCCTCCGTGTGTGCTAGCATAGTAGCTTTGATTGCCGCGTCCCCTTTCGGAATGGAGAATTCCTTTTTTAGGTTCTCAGTGACAGTCTCAATCCGGGAATCAATCGTGGCGCAAATTTCTTTTTTGTTTTGAGCCATCTCTCTGCGGAGTGTCTCAAGGGCGGCTAGCACCATGTCGGCCGGGACACTGCTCTCCTCGTGTTGTTCCTTGTCAGGCGATCTTGGTGATTCTCCCGGGCCTCCCTCCGCCGCGCAGAGCTTTGTCGATTTCGTCTTCACCATGGTTGAAAAAATCTATTTTATAGTTCCCGAAAGATGATATGATCATTAAATAAATAAATGTGTGATATAATATTGAGCTGGTCGGATTTAAGCGTGTTTTTTATAGTAAAGCTGCAGAGCTCGTTCAGATTGCTACCACTAGTCTCATCGCGCCAGAAACCAAATGTTTTCATTTTGAAGTAAAATGCTTCAATCTGGTGCACTTTAAGCAGAATTACTAGAGACTAGTACAACTCTAAACACCCATATGAAAAAGATCGGTTTACATTTTAATAATTAAATAAGTATGTGAGCATAACCAGTAACCTACCATAGCCAATAACAAATACATGTAACATATTTTATTTTAGTTGTTCATTCATATCTTATTTTACTATTTTAATTATGCATATTTTTTGTATCTCTCCAGTTTAAAACGATATGTCTGGTTTACTATCCTATAGTATACATTGGAATGATTTCAAACCTGTTTTATCCCAATAATTATAAAAGAGTGCCTTGTGTTTACGTAAATTGTGATCAAAACGTTTGAGACCCACTGAGATAACTTAGACTAAAGTGAACTATCTAAACACTCAGAGTCCTTTACCTCACTGAGCTGTAGTTATCAGCCTCAGTCTGACTGGAGAGGACTCTCCCTCCACATCATTGTAGAAACATCTTCTTCTTCCGTTAGAGCAGCTAGTACCAGATGCTAATAACAACAGCGCCGGTTCCAGTGCACCCTCCCTTTCTCCCTCGTTCACTCGCACTTTGGCTGTGAGCTGCCGGCGCCAGATAAGCCAACATCCCCCATTTTCATCACTTACAGCGCCCATCGTACAGGGGAAATGAAAATTGTAACCGGGATGAAAAGGGTGTTACATTTACTTAATTATGAATCTTGTTACATCAAGGCCGAAAATTAGGATGAACACCAACGGTCAAAGCATTTGTTTTTCCTCCCAGAGCTGTCAACGCAGCGCCTCCACAGATCTGGCGCCCTTGGCAAACATCTATAAAGCCAGTGCGATGGGCCGGCCCTGGTCTCAGGTTACGCTGTAGGAAGTGTAGGTACAACGCTACATTTCCCGCCCCGCCGCAGTCATACAGTAGGCTACGGAGAGCGGCGAGAAACATTTCCTCAGGCATCGAAAAGCGGAACCGAAATTCACATTTCTAAATGATGCCGTTGGAATCGAAATGTTGGAATGGTTCTCGGTACCCAACCCTACTCACCGTACATCAATTACATCACAGAGTAGAATAAGATTGAAACATTCAATCACAATGATTGCTCAGCCAATCATAATAAAAATCATCTCTCATTAATGTTTGGATCATCTTTTGTCAAAAGCACAAAAATGAACACTATGCACAATAGAAAAAACATCTATTTTAAAATAATATGTTTTAACAATTACCCATTAGTTAATCTCACTAATCAAACTATAAAATCAAAACCAGCTTGCAGTTTCAAGATTTACTTCGAGGCAATCACAAGTCAAAAGCATTTTTAAACTCAGGACCATAAGAGATCCAGCTAAGTTATACAATCAGTTGTGATTTGGTCAATCTGGAATCTGCAAAATTGCAGTGTCTTCAATTGTAGGATTACTTTACGTTTACATCATTACGTATTAAAACAAAAGACTATAGCATGATAACATAATTACATTACTTTAACTATCAATCATTATGTCATTTCATAATCTGAAGGGAAAATTAAACAATTGTTAATCAAAATGTTTAACAATCTGAAAAAGAAAAGTTAGGCAAATATTCAAAGACTTTTTAAAAAACCTGGAA
The DNA here is from genome assembly GCA_036324585.1 of Champsocephalus esox. Lineage (NCBI taxonomy): Eukaryota > Metazoa > Chordata > Actinopteri > Perciformes > Channichthyidae > Champsocephalus > Champsocephalus esox. The sequence goes on along the minus strand of CM070479.1, from coordinate 52,824,828 downwards.
AGGAAGGTTTAAACATTCTTAAAACTTGAAACATCATTTGAGGTCTGTCTGTGCATGGGTAATACATTGAAGAGTAGTGTTGTTAAGCCTGATTGCTGGACAATTAAGGAAATTAACATTATCTGTTATAATAGTAGAAATATCTTATTATTAGGGTCGGGACTTTAACGCGTTAATTAATTACACAAAAATTAACGCGTTAAAAAAATTAACGCATTTTAATCGCACTTTAATCGTACTTATTTTTGCACAGCGGAACGTTTCTCACTGGATGACTTTCAGGCGTACCGATTATACTGGAGCACCAACTAACGTTCATGACTTCAGCATGGGACTTCAAACAACAACAAACCACAGTGAACAATAGTCAAACATGAACGAACAAGCTGATGAGACCGCTTTGGTCGGCCCCGTGGATATTTTGTTTTAAAAAACGGACGGATGGAAGCATCGATAAGAACACGGTTGTGTGCAAATTATGCAAAAAAGAATTTGCATATCACCGCAGCCCATCAAGCCTAAAGTATCACCTAAATGCAAAGCATGTAGCAGCTAGCGTGGCCGTTAGCCCGACTCCGAGTGCAAGGAACCACACCCTGACCCAACCCACACTCAACCAGATGACTGGTTTCAGGGCCAGGATAAGTAAGTCCACGTCTGAGAAAATAACCAACTCCCTGGCTCACTGGATTGCACTCGACTGTAGACCATTTTCCCTTCTCTGATGGGGGCCGGGGTCAGTTTGTAACAGATAAAGTGTGACGATCGCAGGGGTGTCTAAACGTAAACATTTATTGTTTTCTAGAAAGCCACACATAACCAAATATTAATAACCCTTTCCGGGCTCTTCACAGAAAAAAAAGTCAGGAAATAAATAATAACACTATTTATGAAATAAATAATAACCAAATAACCCTCTCTGGGATCTTCACAGAAAAAGTCAGGAAATAAATTAACAATATTCGTGAAATAAATAACAACCAAATAACCCTCTCTGGGTTCTTCACAGAAAAAAATAAAGTCTGGAAATATATAATAACACTATTTATGAAATAAATAATAACCAAATAACCCTCTCTGGGTTCTTCACAGAAAAAAAGTCCATTAAACATTAACTTGCTGTTGTGCCGTGCACAATCTTAACAGGTAAAAGTTTAGCTTAGTTGTCAGAGCAGAATCTCTTACTCTTAGGGTACGTGTCGTTTGGGAGGGCGGCATAGAAGTCAATGAGACTGTTGGGCTTGAATGCGTCTTTCAGAACATCACAGTTCTGTAACTCGGCCAACTCAAACTGAAAAGAAGGCTGGGATTCATCGATGTCGGCAAGAAAGGGGTTCTAGAAAAGACGGATTTATTTTGCATTAACATGTAGTATCCGGAATCGCACACCGAACTCCGCCTTCAGCATTTCCAGTGCTTCCAAACACTTTTCAGCTGGGAACGGGACCGCTGGGTTCTCTGCAGAGAGGTTTTGGGTAGCAGGGAGATGGATGAAGTTGTGCTTTTTCACTTGTTCCAAAAGCAGCGCAAGTTTCACCTCAACTTTTATGTGAGAATACATGTCGCAAATAAGTTTCCCCTGGCCTTGTAGCTGCAAGTTAAGGCTGCATTTCTGTCACGTCTGTTAAAAATGCAAGGTGCCATTTCCATTCTGGGTCGATCAGCTCTGGGACCGTTTTGTATGAAGAAATGCGTTAATTTCGGGTAGCAGCTCGTAAAAACGCCTCAAAACTCTGCCCCGGCTCAACCATCGGACCTCTGTGTAATACAGCACATCGCCGTGCGCAGACTCCAGTTCAGACAGGAATTGTTGGAACTGCCTGTGTTTAAGTCCCTTTGCTCTGATGAAGTTTATGCATGACACCACAACCTTCATGACAGAATCTCAGTTCATGACAGAGTTCCCGTTTCTCGAATCATCCCGGTGCCAATCGAACACTTTCTCTCCTCCGAAGACACTTCTGGTGGCCTACAGTCGACAGAGACACAAGGGAGTTTGTGTCAGCTTGCACAACCTGTGCTAGGAACAAGACCTCCCATCAGAAACCTGCTGGGCTGCTCCAACCCCTTCCAATCCCTAGTCGACCCTGGTCACATATAGCCCTGGACTTTGTCACCGGTCTGTCTCCCTCTCAAGGGAACACAACCATTCTAACGTTGAGTCGTTGATCGTTTCTCTAAGTGTGCACACTTTGTTGCTCTACCCAAGCTCCCTTCAGCCCTGGAGACCTCCAAACATCTAACCCAGCATATTTTCCGTCTACACGGTATCCCAGCTGACATTGTCTCTGACCGGGGTCCACAATTCATATCTCAGGTTTGGAAGGCTTTTTGTTAGTCTCTTGGAGCTTCAGTTAGTCTAACATCTGGCTTTCATCCCCAGTCCAACGGCCAAACTGAGAGGGCAAATCAGGACCTGGAGTCTGCTCTCCGCTGTGTGGCTAACAGTAATCAGAGGACCTGAAGCTCCCATCTACCGTGGGTGGAGTACTCACATAATTCTTTTGAAGCCTCTCTGGGATACCAGCCACCCCTGTTCCCCGGAGAGGAGAGTGAGTTGGCTGTTCCTTCTGTCCAGCAACATGTCCAACATTGCCGTAAGATCTGGAGGGACATCCGCTTGGCTCTCCTCCAAGCGTCCGCCAGGAGTCAACAGTCGGCCAACCGCCGTCGACATGTTGGTCCCCCTTACGCCCTTGGACAATCGGTGTGGTTGTCCTCCAAGAACATCCCCCTCCTCACCGAGTCCAAGAAACTGTCACCATTGTGCGACTCATCAATCCCTCTGCTGTCCGTTTAAGGCTCCCCAGAAATATGAGAATCCATCCCACTTTCCATGTCTCTCAAATCAAGCCAGCTCTCACCAGCGACCTGTGCCCTCCGGCCGTTCCCCCTCCTCCCCCCCCCCTGTGTCATCGATAACCATCCATCCTACTCCGTGCGGCGTCTCCTGGATGTTAGACGCCGGGGTAGGGGTCTACAATACTTGGTGGACTGGGAGGGCTACAACTTGGAGGAACGTTGTTGGGTTCCTCGTTCTCGAATCATGGACCCAGTCATGGTCAGGTAATTCCACAGGGCCCATCCTGACAGGCCTGGTGGTCGCCAGGAGGCTCCCGTTGAGGGGGGGGGGTACTGTAAGGATTTGCAGTACTCCTTCTGCTTCCCTTTTTGTTTGTTGTCTGTTGTCTGTCTGTCTGTGTCTCCCGGGCTGGGCGTGGCTGACCTACTTCTGGTTCCTGCCAATTCATCTCCGCAGCTGCTTCTCATTCATCCTGATCATCTACTCATCCACACCTGCTTATTAACCCGGTCTCCTCATCCAGTCTTCACCAGTTCGTCGTCAAGGTTACACTGGTAAACGTATTGCTTTCTAGCTTAGCCTGACACAACTCTGGAATCAGTTTTTGTCTTACCTGTTTGTCTCTCTATCCAGAACCCATCATCACCTCCTCCGCTAGCCACGTCCAGCCACTTCCTCGTCGGATTCATCCGCTCTCCACGCTACCAGCTCCAGCCTGCTCGCTCCCCTCGGCTCTGAAACCCCTGCTCGCCACACTCCAGTCTGGTAGGACAAACTCTAACTCCTACTCCAACCTACTCGCTCTCTGGAGCGTACAGACTCAGGCTCAAGCCACCTCTCATCTGCCTGGCGATATCCCCAGCTCACTCCGGAGCCTCGGCTGAGGATCTCCATTCCCTAGTTTTTTTATCCCCTTTCCTGGACTATATTAACACAGTTAGTATACCCTGTCACGATTAGAAATAAAACCTTTTGCTACAAACTCCTGTTTTTCTGTCCGTGTTTGTATTGTGGGTTCAGTCCTGAAAAGCGATCACGGAGCTTAACAAATATACAACCGAAAACACCACCCCCAAGAAACCATTTGGTGAAAGGAAAATCCTCAGGAAAAAAATATAATTCTCACAACCACAAACAATTAAAGGCTAAGGGTGGACTGCTAAAAATAATAACCTCATAAGACTAATGTAAAAAGACCCCCAGCCGAAACGGAACAGTTTAAAACAACCTGATCTCACCAGAATGCGTGACTCCACCACGACTCCTTTACACCACAATGCGTGGTGGAGTCACGAACTTTGTTACATTTACGTGAAGGCACCACGCAAATAGAGAGGCGAAGACCCTCCCTTTCCGGGAGCCTCCATGGGACCCCGGAAGCGTAAAATTATACATTGAAGTCAATGGAGAGAGAACGGTTATCTTTTGATCCCGTTTGAATTGTGCCACGAATGACAGATATGATGTTTGTCAATTTAAAAGAATATTTTGCGAGTCAAAAAAATAAAAATGTGTCGTAAAACTGTGAAGTTACACATTTTTTTGTGTGAAACCGCTGAGTGAACTACAGGTCTCTCGTCTCGCACAATACGCGTCACCATCACAAAGATGGCCGTCATGTAAGCCAATTTCACCTGTTTCTTTCAGAATGAGAATAAAAGTATAAAACGAGGTGAAAATCACTACAAGTCTGGACACGTTGAGAGCTGTACATACACGAAAGGGGAGTTAGTCGGTTCTGTAAGAGCAGCGGGACCGGCTTTACAAGGTTTCGGTGAATAATAGGAGTGCAATGTGTAACGTTAATGTCAGCTAAGCTAGCTAACATTGTACACTAACGTGTTTTGTTTCAGGAACTAGTTTTCTCCTTAATAACTTTGTGGTCTCTGTGTATGCTGTGGATAACATTAGTGTTCACAAGAACAAGGTACACTCCCGTGTTTTGTTTTAGTTGCTCTTCAGATTGAAGCGGACAGTTTTATATCAACTATACTGTATGTGTGATCTCCTTTTACATCTCGTTGTGTCATTTGAGTTTATTTGCTGTGTGTAGATTCAAGGGTTTTGGCACAGCTGTGTGTGACTCCCTCTGGTGCACTGGTATGTGTTTTCCTAATGTAGAGAGCATTGATGACTTAATAAACTACACACTGAGTCTAGATCCTGACCAAGTCCTTTTTTATTGTTGATCAAATGTTTTTCAAAAATATATTCATACACATTTAGAAAAATACAATGCACAATCACAACCAGTACAACACAAATTACAAAAAATACAGAAAAAACAAACAATAACAACAATCAGACAAGAGGACAAAACTATGGAAAAATAACCCCTCCCACCCCCAGATCCGGACCATCCTTGTATTATTGCTCATTCAATCTATTATAGCATGCTAACAAACATGGTACTTACTTTATTTGTACAGATCTGCATGGGAGACGATGGCGCGATGCAGAGCGCTGTCTGTGATTGTGCACGGGGGATGTACAAATGCAGCCACGCTGCAGCATTGGCAATATGTGCCATGTGGCAGATCAACTCCACAGATGTTGAGTGCCAGTAGAGGAAGCCTGGCACTTCCAAAGTAGTCCAGCCGGTGTCTCAACTCTACCAACAGTGAGAGGAGACATACAACCCACTGGCCAGAGACATCGCCACTCAGGATGTAGACTGGTTCAGGTCTGCACTGAGGGGCGCACAATGTGGCATGGCATGGCTTTTGTCACCTGCGCCAGAGCCGCGGCCTCAACATCAGGCCATTGTCACCGTGCCGGAGCTGGTGAAGGGGCATGGGGCCTTGAGGCAATGCTTGCCTCAATGCGACTGAGCAGAGACCAGCAAGCTGCCATCCAGACAGTGAAGTGTCCACCATCATTATACATGATGGTGTATATAGGATATATATATATATATATATATATATATATATATATATATTTGTATACATATCTGTAAATTGTATAATTTTATTTGATTTAAAAATATTTTTGATCTCTCTGTCTATAAACACAAACTGAGTAAGATTGACAATAAAGTTGACTTTGAAAAATATATATATTCTTTTTGAAAATAGTTGACTGTTGGAGAAATTAATTGATTTGATTTTCTGAAGTTAATTTAACTTTGGCGACCATGTAAGGTCATTATTAAAAAGGTTCAATTTACTGACAGAATAAGAAACTCAATGATGCTCTACTCCCCTGTTCCTTTTTATAAAGTGAAACAGTTGAAACGATAGATTTTAGTAAACTTAAAAACAACCTTCTCCAAAAGCTATGAAGGAATATACCGAATACTTGTTTTAGAACGTTATTACATATTGTTTGTATATAGTTTGAATGATCCATAATTGACAGAAGCTTGTGTTTACACTGACCTGTTACTCATATATTAATGTCTTTGTAACTTCAGTAAACCACGACCTCACTCATTTCTTTCATTCATCACGGTTCAGTAAACTAAGTGATACATGCACCAATTTAATCATTATAATAACATAGGATTGCAACTCTTTGAAACTGTAGGTGGCTCTTAAAAGAGCCGTTGTGTTTGGGTGTGCTGGTCTCGGGTCAGTCTAAGCCCTCTCTCGCGGATGCGGCGGGGCAGCTGGATATCCTCGGGCATGATGGCGACCCTCTTTGCTTGGTTCATCATACTGGGGGGCAGCTACATGGATGTCTGTGCAGTCCACAGTCATTGTGCAGTTGAAGGCAGAATGAATTTATTATTGACTCCGAATGAAGCACAACTTCATGTCAAACAATACATTGACTTTATTTGTAATTGTGTAAAAAAATAAAGCATTGATTAGCAAGCAGGATCTGCAGGAACAGAGCACGGTGATGGATGGAGCTGGGAAGAGAGAAGAATAAAGAAAACAGATAAACTTTATTATCGGATATTAAAAATTCAATTTCAAAACAAGTTGCCGCTCCTACAGTTTTCTCGTGTGTAAAGATGATTTCACTTGACCTATGCACAATATCACACTCAATACATATGTGTCTCTGGGGGGTGCATTGTGCCTTTGATGTATATAAATAATATACCAAAACCAAATACTACAGATGTAGCGCTTCGTTTCAGACGCCTACCCGGGCGGGTCCGTGATCTGCACGGGGTGGGCCCCTGCTGAAAAGGAAAACCCCCCCGCAGGACTTGAAATGCCCCCTTGATAAATACATTTAATTATAATGAAACCAGCAGCAATGGATCATGGATCCACCAGGGGGAGCCGTGAAAAGCTGCCAAACTGGAACTCATGTGAAATAAACAGCTGATCTCAGGGATCTGATATAGCGGATATTTGTTAAGATCCATATATGTCACGGATAGGATCATATTCTGTGCTTAAGTAAGAGACATGTAATCATTTACTAAACATCACCATGTTTTTATTTAACAAAATAATGTTTAATTCACGTTGGCGTAAGTACAAAACCATCGCTATGTTTTTAGATCAGGAAATGCATCCAGGTTCAAACAAACGATGTTCGATCGTGATCCTCGCGATCATTTTAATGTATCATATGTTCGAGTTGAAATGAATGCACTCAATTTAATCCACGTGAGTTTACAACAACAAACAAATAATCGCTTTGTTTTTATATCACATCCGACGGAGGAAAATGCAGCAGCTCTCTACCGATCATCCTATCCCACGGGCAAACAATAATATGTACAGTGCTAATAGTTTACTGTATTATTCGTGTCTAATATTACTGCTATAATAATCACACATTGAGTTGTTGAAATCAGACCGTCGTTTTTTTTAAACGCTCTGAATGAAACGGCAGCTCTCAGGTGATCAGCTGTGTGTTTACACAATAACATATGCATAGTAATTTAATACCTTCCAACACACATTGTAAGAACAGTTCTGTTTCATTTGAGTGTTGAGAGCTGTATCCACAAATCTACTAATTTTGCCCTCAGTGCACCAGATTGATGCATTTAACTTCAATTTAAATAAAAACATCTTCTGTTGTAACAACAATAACATTATAAATAGTAACATAGCATGGTATTGCACATTTACTGTAGCTTTGAGTGTTACTGGCCTGAGATTTTTTTATTACATGAATGAAGGTGACTGAGGCTTTTTAATATAGACTTTTCAGTGTCCCACATTTTGCACAGAACTGTCCCACATTAGGAAAACAGATTGTCTGAGACAACTTGGCACTAAGAGTACTAATATGTCTACCATTTCTTGTATGAGTTTAATATCTGCATGTTCTCTTTTGGTTTGATTAGGACACATCCCTGGGGATTTCAGAATGTTACTGGATTTTGATTTATTGTATCGGCTTCATGTCGCAATATATTCCCGAAGTCTGAAATGCAAAAATGTTCCACATTAGGGCAATTCACCCTACATTTAATCATTTTGTTTATTTTTAACGAAATAAATGTGCTTTAATCCATCATGAAATGAATGTAGGCTATTTACTTAGTACATATCTGACATGAATGATTAAACACGTTTGTGCATTCTTTATGAATGCAAACCGAGTCATTTAGTTTATTTTTAACGAAATCAATGTGATTTAATCCACATAATTTACTGTGTTAATTGTTTACTTAGTATTGTTTAACTTGAATGTTCTTCACTTTTTAAATGCCTCTGTGATGTGCTGCTACCCATTTCCCCTCGGGGACTAATAAACTAATACTATGACATTAACGATTAAACATATTTGTGCATTCTTTATGAATGCAAACCGAGTCAAGCCGACTCTAATAAACGAATACTATATATTGAACGTCTATTGAATGGCCTTTGTATGTATACAGTACAGTAGCCTATAGCCCAACCATTTACACCTTCCTTTTTTCCCGTCAAGAGTTTGAATTGGAGAAAGGTAATCGGTGGTGCTTTTATAGCCTATTGCATAATAACTGTGTGATTTATATTGCTTTTCAAATGCATATGGCCACCCATTTACACGGCTCTTCCCGTAGTTAGATCACTTTACATTCCTGCGAATGAATTTTTAATCGCACACGTCTCCCCATCCCGAAAATAATAAAGAAAATAAAAAGAGGAAACAATTTTCAAGTTCAGTTTTCACCATTTTATTTAAAATAACTGACATACAGTAACAGACACATGCTGTAGGCCTATCTGCTGCGGAAACCAGGACGAGCGATTTCGGGATCTGTTTTTCTGGGGCTCCTCAGTCTCTCGTTTACCCGGCTCCTGATCTTATGCCACTGGTCAATGTTCAGATTTGGGAACCGATTGGAAACATAGGACTCAATCTTTTGCTTCACATTGAGGGGAAGAGGCATTTTCCCATTGGTCCCAGTCCAGTTGGTTATTTTCACCATTCTCCTATATGTTACAAATGGCGTTATGGCCATGAACATATTAGCAGCATAGATCTCAGGGCGATGCTGTCCCTTAAAAAAGCTGTCCTGGTAAAAACTTTCCTCTCGTTCTGAGGAAACAGCCCTGGTGGGTTCATACCGTTCTCCAGCCCCAACCCCCCCATGTGTCCTATGTATGTTGGGGACCCTTTGTTTAAAACTAATTGGCCATCGGAATGTGTGGAGTCACATTCCACAGCTCTCCCCCCTCCTGTGATCCCCCGCACACAGAGAGAGAGGGAGAAAAACTAAATATACATGACATACTTTGATTTAGTAGATTTCGCATGAGAGCAAAATGAGAATATATGTGTGTAAGAGTGAAAATATGCTGCATTTTGAATGTCCGATAGTCCACCATTTCCACCGGAAATATCAAACATTTAATAAAAGTGAAAAACAATGAACAAGACTTAACGTATTCATCATAATTAATTATATTTATTTCGTTTGGATGTAGGTGATCTTCTACTATATGAACATTTTGGACCCAAAATCACAACAAAAACGTAAAAACAGATTTTGAAAATGATTTTATTTTTCACAACACAAACATACACAACGAAACCATTTAAAAGCTGGAAATATATACATGGGATGTGACTATGATAATGTGAAAGTTTGATTGAGGTAGCATGGGATTTCATTCTGATAAGGCAAAAGTGTTATTATAAATATAATACAAATATATATATACACATTATGTACAAAAATCTGTTTTTTCTGTCTTTATCTGTGCCACGCTTCAAAGCGGTTTCTGTCAACTACGACACAGAGGGCAACATCACAGATTCCTCCTCCTCCATGTCAAAAAACAAGCTTAAAGCTTGACTCACGTTCAGAGTTCTCTTCATCATAGTTGAGTCTTCAAAACTCTAAATATATCTAACTATATCTACATTTTCAATGTTTGTTTGTCACTTTACTTCAATCGCAGTCTCCCGCAGCCTCTCTTCGTCTCCCGCAGCCTGTCTTCGTATATCTTCGTCTCTCTCCATTTCCCGCCGTCTCTCTTCGGTTCCCGCCGTCCCTCTTCGTCTCTTTTCGTCTCGTTTCGTATCACTCCGTTTACCCGATTACCTCACCCCTTCCCTGGTAAATACATCCTGTTGAGCAGAATCTACAGTTTCCAGTATTTTCCGTTTCGTAAAATGATAAAATACGGCGAAAATATTAAAATATGTGCTTCCATTATTCATACTTCTGAAATATATCTGTATTAACTTTATATCATCGTATGTCCGTGTTTATTGGGTATTTGTGCATGAAACAAAGACTGGCATATAGTTTCGAGCCAGTACTTTCGACAGAAATACACATATACATCCTGTTGAGCAGGATCTACAGTTTCCAGTATTTTCCGTTTCGTAAAATGATCAAATATGGCGAAGATATTCAAATATGTGCTTCCATATTTCATACTTTTGAAATGTATTAACTTTATATCACCGTATCTCCGTGTTTACTGGGTCTTTTTGCATGAATCAAAGACTGGGATATACAGTAGTTTCAAGCCAGTACTTTCGACAGAAACACACGGCAATGTTGTCCGGACTGTTGTTTTTATGCGGCACCGGCTTGAACAGGTCATGTGATCTGATCACGCCGGCGTGACGGTCGACTCCAAAGGGTTAATATTAAATACATATAAGTATTTTTACAACTTGTATTTAGAAATACTCTGTTGTAATTATTGATGCATACATGTGTTCATCCATTCAATGTGGCATCTGCTATAATGGGGTTAATGTATGATATTACTTAATAATACAATACATTATAATATATGATATGACAATTACATTTGAGTTTTATTCATTTCTTATTTCATAGTTTCTCATTATTATTATTTTTTTTTATCGCTCATCTTATTTTTGATTTTATTAATCTGTGTGAATCTGTGCTGTCCTGTTTTTCACTCTCACCCTGTTGCTGTTTGAACTACTGAATTTCCCCACGCGATTAATAAAGGTCCATCTTATTTTATCTTAATGTATAAGTTGATTTACTTCAATCTACTGTACAATATTACAGGAAATATACTGCATAAAGCAAACTATATACTTTATTTGATCTAAAATATTGATGTTTCTACAACACCCCTTGTGTATTTTGTGAATGAAGCGCCATCTCATGGTTAAATCCTGTAATTGAACAAATGGGGAAATTGTGCAACGCCCTCTAGCAATTTGGCAACACCCCCAGCCACTGGCATCCGCTGGGCTTTTGACTGGGACACACCCATTTGAGTCTGATCTGGAGTGCTACATCTGTATTACGTACAGTGGAAATCAGGTTGCCAGGGCAGGTCAGTGTGCATGTTCCTCAGGGTCTCAGCAGTTACAGGTGAGGGAAAGGAAATAAAAGAGAAAAAGGTCAGTAACAACACTTTAAAGTAACAACACTCTGAATAATGATCTCTTCTAATAATTTTCTCTCAGTAATCACTCAACTACTGTATTTTGTTATGCTGTGTTCGTTATTCTCGCGTCCAAGTAAGAAGCTTAAAAAAGGAGACTCAATGGAGTCTCTGAGAAGGTTCAAAATTGGTACTTTAATTAATAAAAAGCGCGGTAATGTTACAAGCAGGATATTGTTCAGTTGGAGGAGAAAGGCTGCAGCCTTCCTCTCCCTGTGATGGCCGTGCAGAAGAGACCTCCCAAGCATTCGTCTTTCCCGCTTGCTGGCTGTTCGCTCCTCCTCTCTGGGAGCTGTAGTGACGCAGGGGACTTCCCCCCTCGTTCTCCTGTGTCCGATATCGCGTTAAACAGAGGATTTCCACATTTTACATTCATTGCTTACTTCCACATGCCTTTTCTCCTCCTTATCTCTTTCATAACTTTATATGTAATACATGTTAACGGCGTCAATAGCCACTTTAATGATACTAATGGGCGGTAGTCCCGGATGTCGTCGTGACGGATTTTCAGAATAAAAGCTTGGTATTGAGAACTTCCGGTCTTTTCCAGAATAAAATAGCATTTAAACTGACGGTATGTTTATGGTACATTATGCCATAAAACATTGATTTTAATTTCTAACAATTTCCAACAAACAGATTGACTCACCCTTACTGTCATCACAATGAAACACGTCCAGAAGAATGTCAAGCGAAGGTCATGCAAAGCTATCAGTACTTGAGATTATATTGGCCCCAACAAGAACCTTGAAAAGGATGTGTGTGTGTGTTTGTGTGTTGGTCAGGGAGTGTATTCAGGGTGTCTGGGAAAGTGTATGTAAGAAGGTTTATATATATATATATATATATAGGATTACTTTAAAACAGTCCCAAATAATACATGTTCACTTCAATACAGTTCAAGATAATACCTGTTTACTTTAATACAGTTTAGAACAATATCTGTTTGCTCTAGTTTACTTCATGTAATAAAATAATAATGTCATGGTAAGGCTACCATTACTAAAGTAATATAATGCTAACTAACGTGCTCGCTACTCGTCGCTACTCGCTATGTAGCTAGCTTGACTGTGTTCCATGCACAACATGTATATTACCTGATATGTCTGATCCGGCGACTCCTGGTCCTTTCATCAGACGGCAAGTGGTTTGATCACTTATGTGATTACAACCTGGTACAAAGCACACAGGCATCTTGTAAAAGTGAATTTATTTTTAGCAATCGCTTATGAGATCTTCTTCTTCGCTTTAATTACGAGTCGCAACCACTTAGAGAATTATCGCCTGTGACATCACTTACGCGAGCCAGAATGGGATTTGTAGTCTTTGTAGTCGCGTATTTTTCATAGTCTTATATTTCAACAGTTTTAGGACAACATGTGACTTTTTTGACATGGAACTTATTGTTTAAGATTGACAAACATCATATGTGTAGTTCGTGGCACAATTCAAACGGTATCAAAAGATACGTGTTCTCTCTCCATTGAATTCAATGTTAATTTTTCGCTTCCGGGGTCCCATGGGGTAGATGGGCGTGACTTCGCCTCTCTATAACCCCAATGTAAAGTGAATGAGGCTCCTTTGTCGTGGTGCACACACGCATTTCTACAATGTCCCGCAGTGAGCTTTTATTCTATAAAACGTGTTTAAAATCTACGTTATAGCTTGTAGTAACTCACGGGAGGCTTCTTTTATTTTATTTGTATTCATAATTATTTTTTATTTTTCATCAGAATGTAAAAATTACATTAGTTACGAATTTGTGTTCTCAAAAAACACTGCATTGTGTGTAATGCAACTGTGATTTTTATTAAATTAGTTAGGGTTAGGGTTAGGCCTTCCTAGTTTTTAAGGAAGGCCAGAGCTTCAGCTGTGTCGAATAGATTGTTCCCTTTAGTTAACGTTATTTAGAAGATAAAGATCATGTCTCCTGTATTGTATTACGAGCGTCCATTCCCATTGGATAACGGAGAATTTTACACCCGGAAGTAAGTAGCCTATTCTCCTTACTGTCGATTGATTTTACAGTGATATCTGAACTACTCATCGACTAAAAAACACCAAATTGTCCTTGTTAATTACACAACATTGATTGGTTTGAATTGTGTACAATGCTTTTGTATTTTCCCCCTTCGATTCGGAGAAACAAATATTTTTTCGGAGTTTTTGGACGGCAGAAGACACTACACTACCCAGAATCCTCAGCTATCGTTTGGGACTACACCATGTGCTTAGCTTGACAAACCCCGATCAGTCCTCAAGCTCTTTGATTGGTTGACCTCCAACTGCATTCCATATGAAAAAAAATGTTTCGTAAAAGAGAAAATCATACTTTATTCAGCAGTGCTTGCTTTACTCTTTGAAAATCATCACATGAATGCATTGTAATAAATGGTTTGGCTGCATTAAATATTACACATCTGTCGTAGTTATTTATTAATCTACAGAGATCGGGCTTAGAATAGACCGGAAACTATTCTTTTACCGTTCTGTTTTAATTTCACAATAAAGTTAGTAGTAATATTTTGTTTTGATATTATTGTTTTTTATTAACTTCTAGACCGCTGGGTCATGTTAAGACCATATTTGTGTTGTTGCTATTGTTAGAAATTAAAATCAATGTTTTATGGCATAATGTACCTTAAACATACCGTCAGTTTAAATGCTATTTTATTCTGGAAAAACCCGGAAGTTCTCAATACTAAGCTTTTATTCTGAAAATCCGTCATGACGACATCCGGGACTACCGCCCTTTAGTATCATTAAAGGGGCTATTGACGCCGTTAACATGTATTACATATAATGTTATGAAAGAGATAAGGAGGAGAAAAGGCATGTGGAAGTAAGCAATGAATGTAAAATGTTGAAATCCTCTGTTTAACGCGATATCGGACACAGGAGAACGAGGGGGGAAGTCCCCTACGGCACTACAGCTCCCAGAGAGGAGGAGCGAACAGCGAGCAAGCGCGAAAGACGAATGCTTGTGAGGTCTCTTCTGCACGGCCACCAAGGGAGAGGGAGCTGCAGCCTTACTCTCCTGTTCGGACAATATTCTGTTTGTGACATTATCACGCTTTTTATTAATTAAAGTACCAATTTGAACCTTCTCAGAGACTCCATTTAGTCTCCTTTTAAACTTCTGTCCTGGACGCTAGAATAATCACACACAGATAACAATTGGGACCAAGCCGACGTGATTCTAGGGCAACGGGAGAGAATATCCAGCCGGCTGTGGCCTGGAAACCGGAACGCAATCGTCTGACACACAAGAGATCTCAAACAATCGGTGAGAAGAAACCCGTTAAATCAAATTCTTCAATAGTTTATGCAGGAAAATCTTAGGACTGTGTGTTGGACTGCTGCTTCCGGTTCCTGAAAATAGCTGGGAAATTAATGTTAAAACAACCAAATTTAATGACAACAATCATATAACACGAGGCGTTACTTTGTCACAAGCAGGGTAAGTCCAATTTACTTATTTTTCTTATATCTAACCCTGCATGCTATTCGTTTGTCTGTTATTACATGTCAGCAAGAGGCTAATCGCTCCAATATAGTGTTCTTTGTTACGTTTTAAGTTAACGTGAATAGTGTGTGGCTATTTAAACAAAAGAACAAAATCACAGTGGAAGCTGTGATTATTGGAGAGAGTGTTTGTATTATTTTTAAAAGTCCTTTGTGTGATTTAGCAATCATTCCAATTGCGTTTCTTGTTACGTTTTAAGTTAACGTGAATGGTTGGGGACTATTTAAACAAGAACGCAGTTGATTGAGTGTAGAGATTACAGTGTGAGGCTTCTTATAAAAAAGTCCTTTTCGAGGAAAAGGCCTAAAAGTTTTGAAACTTTCAGTGGTTGTTTTCCTGTTTTCAAACAGACATTGCGTGTGGATTACGATGAGAAGTGCGACATTCGTGCGTTAGTTAGACGATATTCTGCTGATTGTGTTTGATTTGCGTCTTAATTTGTCCCAACATAGCGTGTTTAAACAGAGGAGATAACCATACTGGCTCTTAAAGTCAAAGAATTACGTGCATGGATAGAGAACTGTGACGTAAGGGTATGAGGCCCATTTTATAAATTGTACATTAAATAGAAATGTTATTTTAAACTGCATTGTTGTTTTGTGTTGAGAATATATATTAACTCTCCGCAGTGGGAGCCACGAGGTGTTGTAAAATCCCTTTGTTCTTCAGGTCAAAGGTTGGAAAAGTTGCCATCTTGTTTTGCCAGCATGTTTACAATGAATCACACCGCAGTCGCCATTTCGTGAAATGCTAATTGAAGAAGTGAGACTGTTTGCTTTTACCCAGTCCTACTCCTCCTTGAGAAGGACAAATCCTATTTCTTTGCAAAGTTGGAATTATAAAATAGATAGGTTATTTTACCGTGGGAAGTTTGGCATTCATCTGATATTGGAAGTTTTTTCTGCTTGAATTGACGTGATTGAAATATTCCAGTTTGCAAAAGTGTTTTGGCGATTGTGTGCTGTGTCGTTTTAACCAAGTGTAATATTCTTCCCTAGTGTAATTCTCTTTCTATTTTTTTCGAAAAGAAAATAAGTTTTTCTTAAATACAGGTTAGTTTTGCAATAGTAAACCATAGTGGATTAAACTGGAAATTACAATTCTGCTGGTAGTACAGAATTATTACATAGAAGAAACACTCAATAGCATTTTGAAGTCTAATTCTGAAAGTGTTATAAATACACACATGCTTCATCGCCGAGATAGAATTGCAAGTGGTTTCTAATTATAAGATAAAACACTTTATATAATACTCTTTCAAATAAGCAAACAAATGTATTGAAGCGAACACAAATTATGACATTTACATAGTTCCAAACACTTCGGAAAGTGGAAGATTTTCAACAGATTTCTAATTTTCATATTTCATAGTCAAAACCATACACTGTACAATTTTTATTTTTAGTATTTCAGATTTAAACATTTGCATAATTTTTATCTTTTAATTAACTTTATTTAAATAATAAAAAAAAAGAACAGATTTAACAATTCTGATGTTGTAGGGTATTTTGAAGGAATACAAAGGTACTAGTCAGAGGACTAGTGCTTTGATCATTCGAATAGTTAGAGAACATGTCACCGAAAGAAACTAAGATGGGACTAGATGCAGAGCCAGGCTCAACTGCAGATATCACGGGAAGGGTAAAGATCAGATCAGATGCTACAACAGTTCCAAAATTTAGACAGAAGACATGGAACCAAATAGAGAAACTGTTGGAACAGTGGCAAACAAGAGGACTAGTTCCATCAGATGATCAACCTGGACCAACAAAAGCCCATAGAAGAGCAGTACTCGACTATGAGCACGAACAATGCCTACAACAGCTAACTATATGGAGAGAAGCTGAAGAAAGATTTATAAGAGTTACAAGTCTGATACTCCATCTGGAATATGCCAGCCTATTGGCACACAGCATAAATGTGGTCCAAGTAGCAGGCCTGCCAGTGAGGGAAGACATAGCAGAAAAAACCAAAGAGGCTCCAGTTATCCAAACTCCGAAGCTGTATCTAAGCCTGGCCGAAGTCCCTCCTCCCTCCCCGAATGTTGGTTCTGTAGGAGAAGTCCTGCAGTTGGATGGAGTCTCCATGAACAAACATCTCAAAGAATTGGAGTATGAAGTAAGAGTGCTAACCAGTCAATCAAAACACCTGATAGAAGAGAACATACGATTAGAAGAAATCACAGAAGAAAGACAAACACAAAAGACAGAAATGAAAGCACTACAACTGAGACTCTTGAAGATGCAAAAAAGCTGAGAAAGATACCGAAGCTATTAAAAACAAGAAAGCGGCAAGGCAAATGGCAGCTACTTCAGGGATGGCCATAGAACCAGAGAAGGCAGGTCAGACACCTCAAACAATTCAAGCTCGGGAGGTGCCAGAGATTCAGGTGCAGAATCAACAATTCCAAGGAAGACAAAGTGGCAGAGGAGGAAAGCCACGATCAAGACGAAGAACAGATGAAGGCTGCTACAAATGTGGTCAGCTGACACATTGGTCCAGAGAGTGTTGCACCAAACAACGGCCCTCCATGCAGATACCCCGGGGAGGTTTACGACGGAGGCAGGGGGTCCCAGAGATGTCAAAGACGAACAGGGGTGCCAAACATGACCCAAATGCCACTGACACCCTGGTATCAACCACAACAATGAGGAAGCTCAAAGGACCAGACCACCAGGTGATGCATCTTCAGCACAAGGGTATTTTGAAATCCAGCTACATTGAGCCATATCTGTCACCACAGGAGGGAGAGGTTTAATGTAAAACATGACAGTGAGTAGCATATTGCATTTACACAAAGCATAAAACATAGTAGAACATTTAGCAGACTATTTTTGTAATTATGAGAAGGAAAGAGATTACGAGTGATGTTGTTCCCCTACACAGAAAACTATTGTGTCCACACAGCTAGTGAGGTCAAGACGATGGGTTTCCACCCAAAAAATATGAAGACGGAAACCTAGTACTCGTCCAAGACGGAGGATCCTTACCTCCTGTTTACACCGACTGCAGTTCAAGGGGCGGCGATACACCAGACGTGGAGCTGTTGAGACCTAAAAACAGAAACTCGATTCTGCTGTGGTGAAGTCTGGCTACAAAGGGAGGTGTCCGATAGGGTCGCTTGTCTCAAACCAGTGAAGAAATCAACAAGAACCCAGCAGAACTAGAGAGTGACTGTTGGCGGGAGAACAGTGACAGAGCGACAGAGACTGGCCCAACATTCTCCAGCCAGTACATAGATAGACCCCATCAGAAGACCGGGGCTGTGTTTAAAGGGGAACTTCATTTATTGTTAGTAGAAGTGTAGTTTTTTAGTCAAACAATTATGTGATTTATGGAGTCAGATTACATTATTTCTCATAAACATAATTTTATAATCGTCTGAAATATCGGTTTTAAGGCAATAAGCTGCAGATTAAATAACATAACACTGATTGAGAGCTTGGATAAAGAAGTTGTAGGGTTTTTACAACAGTTTCAAGATTCAGTTTTTATTTATTTATTCTTGAGTGACTTTACTGATATATAATGTAGTGCGTAAGGCAATATCTCATTTTGAGTGAGGGGCACCAGCCCTCCATGTATGTCACCCTCTGTGAGAATAGTTCATATTTTCCCTCTAGTTTGGAGAAATATTATTTTATTATATGTTTGTTCAGCAGTATCAAACAATGCTCTAATCCTAGAATTATTGAGACGCATTAGCGACACCAGGGGTATTGTTTTCGCAGCAACAATGATGCATAATACCAGGACAAAAGCAATTCCTGAAACAAGTAAACAATTTTTGTGCTAATGGGAAATTTTAGTGAATGTTTGTATACCATCAGAAAGCCATACATCATATGATATTTTTTGTACGCCTTATGGCTACACAGAGAAGTTATATTTATTTTGTGCAACGTTATGGGTTTTGCGTGTCCTGTTCAGAATAGGGTAATCATTGCAATATTGATTGAGCATGTTATGCTCAAAGGAGGGAGTGTCATGATTATGCAGACATGTTGATTTCAGTGACGTTGTAGTTAATGAATAATAACATGTATTTAATAATAGGTCTCATAACGACAAAAGGTATGCCGAAGCCTGGGCCTCCTCCAAGGAGGGAGTGGTCCAGTTTTAAGATATTAGATGAATAGAAGTGATGAATATGTCAGAACTCTGAGTAATATTATCCAAGTTTTGTCTACACAGGCTGGAAAGCTACAGAGATACCAGACGAGACTCCAGAAGAGACTCCTGTTCGGCCAGGTGATTGGGTGAGGGTGAAAGTTCACAAAAGACAGTGAGCTGATCCCGGTGGACGGAACAGTGAGAAGTTGTAATGAACTTCACACGAGCTCCGGTTTAAAGGTAAAGACAAAGGAGCAAATTGACACCACCTCACACATGGTCACCCTTCACTGGCAACTTCCAGAACATTATTGGGAGTTGGGACTGATTTGGCAGAGCTGGAACAAAACAATAAATAGAAATAAGATAAAGACAGAAACAGCTCAAAAGACGAATTGTCTATATATTTTTATAGATTGTATACTAAAGTGAAAACCTATTTTTTTGTTTACATCTGAAAAAGAGTCCAATTTTCGTATACGTTATTATAGTACTCATTATTTAAATTCTGTAACTGACACAACCATGGAGAAAATAGAGATGATGTCAAGAACAAAGCCAAACCAATTGTGGGGTCCCCTAGGGATAAGAGTTAGAATAGCATTGTTGATTGTGCTCATTACACTTGGCACCTTTCTGGTTGGATGGGGAGTACACTATCAAGTAAGACATGAATCCATTAGTTCACTCATAGATAATGCCCACATCACTAACAAAACTCCAGCTGTGTTTCAGAGACTTTCACTTATCCCCAGAGCCAAAAGATCAGTTGAGCAACAAGAGGAGGAGTTAGAAATACTCGGTCCCAAAGGTGAGGAGGTTACAATCAAGATGATTCACCCCCCATATATGCAGTTTTTGTATCAAATGATGAGATGGGTTTAAGTGATTGGGATATGCAAGTGATGGGGATTTACAGATTAGGGGAATCTCCAAATACACTGGATCAATGTTTTGGTCTGTACCAGAAACACCCCCTGTTAAGTTTATGGACAACCGCCCGGTGACCTGAGCACAATTATTGAAAATGATTACAGTAGAAACTGACTACTAGCCCACAAGTACAGCTTTGTACGTACAAACTCTATAAACAAAATTCCCCAGCAGATTGTGGGGACATTGCAGATATGTCCGGTCACAAAAGTTACTTAAAATATGGGGACGTTATTTTATTGTGTGAAATATGTGGTGCTTGAAACATGTAGGTATTTTTAATTTATAGAAGAAAATGGTTTCCTGAAAGAGTTATTTGGAGTAGCCATGTTACAGTGGGTGGAAACAATGTTTAGGGATAGACATTAATTGGGTTTAGATGGCATTTAACATCTAAGACAGATAGTAAGATTATGAAAATGGAGTAGAAAGGATTGGATATATTTTTCCTCAGTGTGTTAGAATTAGCTATCGGTAATGCGTCCCGAGATCTCTCTCTCTCTCTCTGCCTGTCAGACTGCTACGACCCCATCTTCAAACAAATGACCTCACCACAGGAGACTCCTCCTCCCCTCCTCCATCGAACAGACAGAGAACCCGAGCTGAACCAACAACGACCTGAGGCATCCAGAACCAGCTCCGCCTGAGGCATCCAGAACCAAACCAGCATGCTGACAAAGAGGCAAACTCATCGGTTCCTAAATCAGGACACGAAGTTGCAAACTGAGCCACGAGATTTGGCACAAAAGCAGAGTGTGGGACATGAGAGCGGAATACGCCCTCCATGCAACAGCGTAGAGACTGAAAAGGAGGAGATGAAATGCAAAGCAGTTGGGCCACTGAAAAGAGTTACAGCGAGAGGATCCAAGAGCGGATGGACTGAGAAGACAGGACGGAGGAGAGGACAGGACAGGACGGAGGAGTTGGCACGGGCCAGAGGAGTTGGCACGGGCCAGCAGAACCTGAGGGGGTCGTGGTTTGATGACCAGAGGGGCAGAGAAGGAACACAGGAGTGAGTGAGTTTACACATAAACACACTTTATTAGAAAATAATCCTAAAAACACACTGAGGGTAGAAACATATTATTCAATCTTTTCATGATATAAACAAATTATTCTTTTAGAGATTCTTATTCATGTGAGAGTTTGGGGAAGATTTAATTTGTTACAATATAGAAAGCAGACAAATCTTTATTGAATAAAAAATGTTAAAGGTAAAGCTAGAGCCAAGCCAAAGAAGGTATTCCAATCTAGAGTATTGATGTCTCCATTGTAGCATGGATATTACCATAGGAGAACTGTTAAGGTGGAAACAACATTTGTTTGTCGAACCAGATGTAGAGTTTTAAAAAGACACTAGGCAAAGAGCGATTGCAAATTTTAATTTTGAAAAAATAGTATAATTGGGAGTACTACATACGGGGCCTTGGATCACTCATTTTAATGGTGCATATTTTCAACAACAAATATCGTTCAGGGAGAAGGGGTTGCTCAACCCACCCTGCAGATGTTTTAAATCTTACTTGCCCTCTTAAGAGGGATGCCCGGCACCAGAGTATGAGTTTTAAAAGACAAGTGCCACCACCTCCTAATGCTCATCCATTTAATCAGTGATGACCTAACATTTAGAGATGTTATTTAAAAGGAGAAACATATCTGCCATGAGTGAACATTCCTGAATTGAACTACAAACCATTAAAGAAACCACTTCTGTTTTTAAAGTCCTTGTTAAAGGAGGAACTAATTATCACATGCTCGGGCACCCAAGGTTCCACACACTGTTAAAGGGGTTAGCATGGTTCTTCAAGTAGACCAGAATTGAAGATAAATTAGTATAATGCGTTGGTGATATTCCACCGGTTTTCACACCATTTCAGGGATTTTATCACATCATTAGAACAGACCACCCAAAGCTACTGAAGTGGGAACTTTCAAGTGATGAAACTTTACAACTGTTGTAACTGACCAAAATCTTCTCCCAGAAATGACTGTCTAGAATGCCGTACCCCAGAGTAGATGTTTAGCGGTATCATGGAACTAAAACCTTGTACTCAGTCTTGCCACAGGATTGGACTGGGACCTGTGCACTAGCACAGCCAGTGATGTTTTTTATGCAGTTAATCAACATGGCGAAACCCCCCAAAGCCAGTCGGGCTAAGAGACCAGTCCCAGGGGGAGTTTAGGCTCCACAGTGTACAAGGATAGCATAGGGGGCCCAGGGGAGGCCTAGATGTTGCATTTCCATGTCCTAACGTACCGATTGATCACAACGGCCTCTTCTAGAGAACATATTACTTTCATACCTTAAATGGTATGAAAGGAGGGAGGGTAAATTTCTCATGAGGAGACGGTTACGAATGCTAGCAGAACAAGAAGACCCATATACAGAGGTTGAGGAAAATGATGAGTGAGTTTAAATGATATGGATGTTCAGAGATGAGATGATTCAAAGAATGTCCAGCCGATGTGATTCTTTAAATGATGAAATCATGTTTAGAAGTAAACAAAATAAAATGCTAAAATGGAGTGAATCCATTTAAATTATCCTATACTATTCCAAGATAGTGTATAGTTTATTTTTCATTATTATCCTATACTATTTCATGATGGTGTATTTTTATTTTTTATTATTACATTAAACTGGTACAAGATATTTTATTTTATTCTTTATTAGCCATACTGTTCTAAAATGATGGATCACATGTTGTATGGATCATTGATATTCTAAAATGGGTCGTTTCTTTTCACTTTGTAAAAACAAGTGCCTTAACACTGAGCGTGGTATGAGAACGGTTTCTGTGAAAGGAGGGAGGAATACATGTTCTGATACGAAGAATGCTGCTATTCTGAAGAACCATATTGAATGTTAACACTAGAAGTATGCACAAGGGAAAACTTTTATGTTTGAACAGTCAAAGTATTTTTGTATCTTCCTAAGGTTGATATTAAAACCATTCCATTTTATTGTATGTTTTTTATGAGTTATGTACTATGCAGAGTTCAGATGAAGAACTCATTGATTTCAGTATTATACACACCTTTTAGGTGTGTAAGGAGGGACTGTTAGAAATTAAAATCAATGTTTTATGGCATAATGTACCTTAAACATACCGTCAGTTTAAATGCTATTTTATTCTGGAAAAACCCGGAAGTTCTCAATACTAAGCTTTTATTCTGAAAATCCGTCATGACGACATCCGGGACTACCGCCCTTTAGTATCATTAAAGGGGCTATTGACGCCGTTAACATGTATTACATATAATGTTATGAAAGAGATAAGGAGGAGAAAAGGCATGTGGAAGTAAGCAATGAATGTAAAATGTTGAAATCCTCTGTTTAACGCGATATCGGACACAGGAGAACGAGGGGGGAAGTCCCCTACGGCACTACAGCTCCCAGAGAGGAGGAGCGAACAGCGAGCAAGCGCGAAAGACGAATGCTTGTGAGGTCTCTTCTGCACGGCCACCAAGGGAGAGGGAGCTGCAGCCTTACTCTCCTGTTCGGACAATATTCTGTTTGTGACATTATCACGCTTTTTATTAATTAAAGTACCAATTTGAACCTTCTCAGAGACTCCATTTAGTCTCCTTTTAAACTTCTGTCCTGGACGCTAGAATAATCACACACAGATAACACTTTGGGTTTTTTTCATCGCTTTTTTGTTCCAAATATCAAAACAATAACAAAATAATATTCGTCGTAAACTAAACCGGAAACAGCAGTATATTTTATTTTGTTAACACTGTAAACTTAACAGCCTTTTAACCTATGCTTTTAACAGCCTGTCCTCCTACAAAAAACCACCATATAGGTCCATTCAGAGCCATTTAATAGAAGAGTTACGACATCTCCGTTCACTCCAATGGACCACTTTTTTACAGCAATGGCGGATCGTGGAGCCTCTCAATCGTTCCCCGGAAGTTAGCGCCAAGGCTGGCAGAGCTGTGGAGTTGCAGCATAATACACAGTTCGTGACGGACTTTTAAAGGTAAGAAGAAGTTTAAAGATGTATATTGCGGATATTATCAGTACATCTGATTCAAATGAACATGTGTATTAAAGGATGTCAGTGAATTATCCCTAAATTAGTAGATTTAGGGAACGTTTACAGAAAACAGATTAAGCTAGCATACCGAAGCAAGTTAGCAACACACGTTGAACAGCCTTTTAATTGTACATTCCGTTCTCTTAATGTCATTTCGTCCAATGTGTTGAATTAGAGAAGAGAGGCTTCTAAACGGGATTGTATGCGGGGGTGGAGGGAGTTAAATATTAGATAAATATAACTTTGGTGCGTGTAAGAGTCAGTGTTTTTAGCAGAGCCATATTGTGTCCTTGTGATTATGTTGATTATTACCCGTCTGTATAATGTTGCAGCTCAGCTGATTTTGGATTTATGGCAAAGGGAGAGGGACTTAAGTGAGAGTGAAAACACAAGGTACGTTTAATACTACTGTTTTATATAAGTAAACACCTTATCTCCCCAAGGCAATATGTGTGCTATATAGGTGTGTATAACCCTTTCTCCTGTCTGTTATTCCCTCTTTCAGCACAAGAACCAGAGGGGGATTCCATGGAGCCTGAATACCTGCACTGAGACCCTCACCCTGCACCCTGAGTCTCAACTCTGTGTTTTTCAAGCCTTTCCCTGTTTTTTTGTATTAAACAAAACATTAAGCTTTCCCAATGGTGTGGTTTTCGTTTTGTGAAAAACTGCAAATGCAGTGTTTGTATATAATTACATCACATATTTTGTTGCTGTTGGTCGTGAAATTGCTCCTGCTGACTTGAGCCAGCCATTTTTTCCTCCGCTCTGTGTCAGTGGGGAAGCCGTACATTCGTACTCCTTTCTCTGAGCGATTTGAGCATCCCCCAGGCAGCAAAGCAAACCATGATTATTATCTTTTCAATTTACACACGGCATCTATTGCACGTCTGTCCGTCCTGGGAGAGGGATCCCTCCTCTGTTGCTCTCCCTGAGGTTTCTCCCATTTTTCCCTTTAAACTGGGTTTTCTTTGGAAGTTTTTCCTTGTACGATGTGAGGGTCTAAGGACAGAGGGTGTCGTATTGTCATACTGATATTCTGTACACACTGTGAAGACCACTGAGACAAATGTAACATAAAATAAAATAAATCAAATAATCAAATAAATAAAATAATCAAATAAACATTGATTGATTGATGATGGCGACTAGGAGGCAGCACAGCAAACCAGGACAACACGGAGGAAAAGGCACCGACAAACTGCATGATATGCTATTCAATGTTTATTGAATTCAAAGTATTTGCAATGGATGTTCCTAAAACAACACATTTAACATCATCATCATCATGCTGCTGCTGCTGCTGCTCCTAGTCCTTTGATAGTCACCTGTCCTTTCTGAAAGCCATACAGATGACATTAGTCATTTAGATAACTTGTGTCCTCAATTACCAGGGGATTACTGAAACTACCATGAATTTAAGAAAATGGTAGAAATGAATCCAATCTGAATTTTAAAGCATTACTTTAGATCCCCTCCCTCTAAATGTATCAATAAACATTAGAAAGTGATCCTCCTGACTACCATACAAGTTTAAGAAGATACTATTGGTTTGAAATAATTCAAAGCTATAAATAAACAGCAACAGGCTCTTTAATCAAGGCACTGTTAGCCTAACATGTAAACTAGTTGTTCACAATAATCCTAATATTATCACTTAATATTAGCTAATTCGATTTTATTTTTGAAAACATACTGATGTAAATACATACACATATCGATTTGTTGTATAAATATTTCAAATCAAAACCTTTATTCACTAATAATTACCAAAAATCGTAGTTCTATCTCCTGTTATCAATGCATTCACATTGCCCGCCATGAACTTCCGGGGAACGATCCCTCGTCTACATGAACCACGTGACGATAACCGTTTTTGGACTTCCGGTGTCGTAACTCTTCTATTAAATGGCTCTGGGTCCATTGTTCAGCAGCTAAATACGACCCAGAGACACGTTTTAAAGTGTAGCCCCTCTAGTGGTCGTGTAAGAAACATGCTCCTGTCGATTGCAAACGCTCCGGAGGGTCGTTTATTCACAAATAACCCTCTCTGGAAAATCCTAAATTGTGGAATAGTTTGGCCAGTAAAATGCTTTTGTATTAGATTTCTAGCGAGAAGTGTATATTGTACTTTTATATTCCACGTCCAGTGGATGTGTAGGATCTACAGTTTTATAGATATACGAAGATGATTTGAGGTCTCGCCAGGAGAAAATGTACTGTAGGGCTGTGCATCTTCACTGGTCTCACGATTCGATTCGATTACGATTATCCTGTCAACGATTCGATTCGGTTCGATATCCCGGTGCATCACGATTCATACCAATGCGTTGCATCCTCAATTTTCTATATGACTGCACATGGCTTATTTTTCATCAATGCATACATGCAGTAAATACATATGAACTCTCTTTTTATTATTTCGAAAGTGCTTCAGAAATCAATAACAAATGTCTTGACATTCATTTATAAACCAAAATAAATGAGTTGTATAGGTCTAGCCTCCGTGTGTGAAGTTGTTCCATCCTCAAAAACAAAAAGCTAATGCTTCTGCAGTCTAGCTTCAGCTTCTAGCCACGGTCTTCTGTTAAAAAAGGACACTGAAGGTTCCTGAATGAGGCCTCACACACAGGACCTGAGTCTGAACGCCGCAGACAACAGGAGTATTATACAAACAAAAATACTGCATGTGGGTGCACACTTACATTCTCTGTTTTACTGTTACATAAATCCCATGAATGTATGAGATTAAATTAGCTTCATTATATCTCAGTGATTAACTGAATAATAAAGTTTCTATCGGGTCATTATCAGCCTGTCACTCATTATTTTCAGGGAGGGGGCGGGGCTTGGAGGAACGGAGAGGAGACGGTGATCGCGGAAGCTTTTTTCCTCCTGCCTTCACAAACTGTACACACGTATATATCGTCTGAAAATTGCTAGAGGACATTCATACTTTGCAATCCAAGACTTAATTAAATCCACCAAAAACCTGACATGATTGTAACGCGATTATCTTTGAAAAACATACATGCCTGTCACACACTCCGCAGCGGACACGCAGCGGACACGCAGCGGACACGGAGTGATTCAGAGCAGGTTCTGCTGTTGGTTCCGGATTGGTGGATAAAGCAGACTGCTCCGTGTTTGGTGCCGCTGTCACGTCTGTTCCCTGATCTCTGCGTCACCGACCGATTTGATATTAAAGTGACAGAAAAAACGTTGCCGCGGCCGTAAAATCAGGAAGCAACGTTACTACTCTATAACCGATTATCTTCCGTTACTGCATCGAGACCGAATCGTCCACGTCCGCATCGCAATGCATCGTAGAAACGATTATTTTCAACACCCCTAATGTACTGTATATGGGGCAACTTCCATGTAAAGTTAGCGTGGGTGAAAACAGTATTTCCGGTCTCGAAGTTTTCATAATAAAACCGGAAGTATTCCCCACACTGTCAAATGATTACACAGTGATATCTCCATTACTCATCCACTAAAAAACATCAGTTTATCCTTGTTAATTACAAAATATTGATTGGTTTAAATTGTGTACAATGCTTTTGTGTTTTTAACCTTCGATTCGGAGACACAAATTGTTTTTTCGGAATTTAGACACGACAGAGTTTCCGAAGACACTACACTACCCAGAATCCCCAGCTATCGTTTGGGACTACAACATCCGCCTTGCTTTACAAACCCCATGATTAGCCCTCAAGCTCTGTGATTGGATATTGGAGTGGCAGTGCGACAAGGTTACGCTGAGTGCCAAAGCTCTTTGAAATGGAATGGAACCACGCCAGACTATCCAAAACTGGACTTGGATGGGTCCAGCCCGGCCCTCCCCCCAAGAATTACACTTGCTGGCTATTGTGTGTTTCGCAACATGTTCTATGGCACGTCTCTACTGGGAAATGTAGTTTTAAAAGACGTTTTCGTATTTCCCACAATTAGAAGTTGCCAGTATTAAACTGTATACATCCCTGGAGGTTTAGGGGACACGAAACACATTGGTGTTATCAAATTTAAAACATATAATTAATTCATGGGTGAACATTGCTTGTGCCCATAATGGGCAGCATTAATACCACATGACAGCTAAGGTCAGAAGAGCTTTATTTAACAGCTGGTCTTATGTCTGTGACCCCTCCTGTTGTTCATTGATGAGCCTGAAACATGCACTTGTCAAGGTTCAGATGCACACTTAGCAAATATGGCAGTAGCCATCGATCATCTTAAGTTAAAATACTTTATTGATCCCAAGTTGGGAAATGTTTTTGTTACAACAGCATTTACTACTTTGTTCTACTCCACTACAATTCAGAGGTTAAACTGGTATTTTTACTCTACTACATTTATTTGTGTTACTTTGCAGATTCTGATTAATGATGTGAAATATAAACAACCCTTAAATCAGACTTTAGTTACAGCTGAGTAAAATTCAGCCTTATCAGTTTGTCTGTTTTGCACATCCTCCTGTTAATATCTTTGGACGTCCTGCACTAAACTGTTTTATTGTAGAGATCACTACAGTATCTTCTAGATATTTTCCATTCTATATTTCTATCATTGACCCCTATTTTGTATGTAGGCTACTCTTAATATTTAAATGTTTTCATCAATAACTAAATAAATATAACTTATTCAACAACTACATTCAATCACGTGCTTTAACCACTAGGAGGTGCGGTTTAGAGTGGTCTAGTTAATAAAACATAATAATATCGTACATAATATGACTATTCACTTTATTGTGAGTTTAAAACAGAACGGTAAAGGAAAATACAGTTTCAGTCTCTCGATATGAAGCTTATGCATTGTACCATGAACCTGTATAGACCTGTAACAGTCAACTGCATGAGGAGTTGGAAAGGTAGTTCAGAAAATCAGTAATATCTTTAAAAACTACAAAAAAGTCCCTTTCTATCAGCTGTGCACCGTTATGGTGTAAATACAGACTATCTACTAATTGGATCAAATATAAAAGTCAGCCGAATTAGTGTTGATACTGCAAGGAGACGTATTGTGTGAAAAGAAATGGAAGATGTTGTTTAATTGTTGATATATTTATGGTCCACGTCACATATTCAGTTTTGGCAGCATCTCTTTTAGTTTGTCAAAAGGTCTTCTGTCAATTATATAAATATAGAATAGAAAATATCAAGAAGATACTCAAATGATATCTAGAGTAAAACAGTTTAGTGCCTGATAGGAGGATGTGCATAACAGACAAACTAATAAGGCTTTATTTAAAGAAATGTGCAGAATACGACAGTGTAATGGTGGAAGTATACACACATTGATAAATGCCTTGTAATGCACTGTTGAGGAACCTGTGACCCAAGTTTTTCATTCATTGCATAACTACACTGTTGTGTATATGATATGTCAATAAACCTTAGAAAATATTGAAAGGGATGTACAAAATAGCAATTATATACAGTCTTTAATTAACTATTAGAGAATAACGAGTAATGAATATGCTTTAAACGGATCTGCAGATAAATATTTAGTCTTCTCAAGCACCAACTATCAAATATCTCACCTGATTGTTGGCACTTGACTATCACCTTCACTGAATTTCATTCAGGTGTAACTAAAGTCTGATTTAAGGGTTGTTTATATTTCACATCATTAATCCAAATCTGTAAAGTAACTAAAATAAATGTAGTGGAGTAAAAATACCAGGTTAACCTTAAAGAAAGCCCTCAGGATTATAAAAGACCCCATCACCCCAGCCACAAACTGTTCTGTCTGCTGCAGTCTGGCAGGCGGTCCCGCAGCATCCGGACTAAAACCATCAGACACAGAGACAGCTTCATCCCACAGGCTATACGACTATTAAACACCTGAACTTAGAAATAACATTCATCTGGCTGCTACTTAGAAATTATTTATCTAATATATCATATTCCAATCACTTGTATATAGACTCTTATTGCACTATTTCACATTTTTTTCTGTGTATCTGTTTTATTGCGTAGCACTGTTGGAGGAGCCTGTGACCTAAGGGGGGAGGAGGGGGGGTAGGACACGTTCGATTCCTGTTTTGAATAGTGTGCCGTCGATGGGTTTCATTCCATTTCAAAGTCCTTTTTGACGCTCTGTGTAAACGTCGCGCATCCAATCACAGAGGTTGAGGACTGATCACTGGGTTTGTCAAGCTAAGCACATGGTGTAGTCCCAACCGATAGCTGAGGATTCTGGGTAGTGTAGTGTCTTCGGCCATCCTAAAACTCCAAAAAAACATTTGTTTCTCCGAATCAAAGGGGAAAAGTACAAAAGCATTGTACACAATTCAAACCAATCAATGTTGTGTTATTAACAAGGACAATTTGGTGTTTTTTAGTCGATGAGTAGAGCAGATATCACTGTAAAATCAATCGACAGTAAGGAGAATAGGCTACTTACTTCCGGGTGTAAAATTCTCCGTTATCCAATGGGAATGGACGCTCGTAATACAATACAGGGGACATGACCTTTATCTTTTAAATAACGTTAACTAAAGGGAACAATCTATTTGACACAGCTGAAGCTCTGGCCTTCCTTAAAAACTAATTTAATTAAAATCACAGTTGCATTACACACAATGCAGTGTTTTTTGAGAACACAAATTCGTAACTAATGTAATTTTTACATTCTGACGAAAAATAAAAATAATTATGAATACAAATAAAATAAAAGAAGCCTTCCGTGAGTTACTACAAGCTATAAAGTAGATTTAAAAAACGTTGTATAGAATATAAGCTGGTGGTGCCGACACGTAAATGTAACAAAGTTCGTGACTCCACCACGCATTGTGGTGTAAAGGAGTCGTGGTGGAGTCACGCATTCTGGTGAGATCAGGTTAGTTTAAAACGGTCAAAAATTAAACATAAAAATGAAAATAAAAAATCCCACTACAAAAACTAACGATTAAGGTGAAACCACAAAACCCTGCGTGGGAAATATACAGGGAAAAGTGATAAAGGTAAGTATAGAAGTATTGAGAAACGCTTAAAAAGTAGGACTTAAGTTTTAGGCACCAAAAAATCACCAAGATTGTTTCTAGGGCAGTCCCCTAGGGTTAGGGTCACCCTGAGGGATAGGTTAGGGTTATGCTAAAAACCTGTAACACTAGTCTAAGAAGAACAGAGGAACAAAAAAATTATGTGGCCCTGCAAATCCCAAATGAATAAAAATATAAACACACAGCAGAATAAAATGAAACTCCCAGGAGCATGAGAGTTCACTGAACAATGTTCTCAGCCTGGGAGGTTATGAAACATTGATAACAGAGGCTGAACAACATGTCCGCCCACTGTGCGACGAGCATCACTGAGCTTGTATGCAGAGATGAGGAAACATATCAGCCTTCCCTCCCCTGCATTGCCCTCTATAATTTAACACTCCACCCCCACACCCCCCTTTGTCCCCACACACACAAAAACCTCTTAAGGCACATTCACACTAGCATAGCACTAGGATGTGTTTCCACAGAGTGTATGGTAGAATGAAACCAGCAAACAATGCAATGCAACCCTTTGAAGGTTTACCAAACATCAGATTCACAGTGGTTATTCTTTTGATCACAGAAGCCTGTCATTTTCTCTTGGACCGTAAATTACCACAATGCTATGTTACATGCTACAATATTTTCTTGTATCAGGGCTAAGTTCCTATACCGCCATATGTTTTTTGGAGGTTGTCCTCTAATCAGAAGGTCAGAGGTCACTGCAGTCTCCATGTCCAAGTATCCTTTGGAAGGAACTGATTCATAAGGTTCATCCCAATTGATCCTGCTCCTTGCCCTCACTCGCGTCCCTTAGTTTTCTCATTTAAATGATTTCGTCCATCTCTTCCATCCATCTCTTTTATTATAGTTTTTAATGTATTATTTTCGGCGGTCTTGTATTGGTTTTTCCAGGTATAACAATAATAATAATTGATGGATTCATCTCATTATGGTGTTTGAGCTTGTTTCAGATCAACTTTTGTATTGGATGTTCTTATTTAATTTGTCCTACAGAAGAGAGACACAAATCACTAAAAGATTAGTTCGGTATGGTACCCGTATTTGTATATATCCTAAATGTTTGACGTTCTGTGTGTTTATCCACACATGCATCAAAAACCACAAGTAAGAACTGTAAGTTATTATTTTATAAACAAAACATTATTATTTAATTTGTAAGTATATTTCACACACTTTCATGTTTTTATAGAGTATGATCTCCTCATTCATTTAAGAGATTTATATATTTTACTCTTATTGAAGCACTTTAAACATGCCTCTGATCCTCCTTTAACAGTAAGAACTAGACCTGTCACGATAATTAATTTTGTTGGACGATACATTTTCCCAGAAATTATTACGATAAACGATAATATTGTCGGCACCGTTGTAAGACCATTTTAGACCATTATTTTTTATATAATAATAATTCAAGTACATAATATTCAAATATTTAAATTATATATAATAAATAAACAAATAAATTAAATTATAAAAAATGAATTAAATCACACACAACCAAAATAATAATAATAGCTTGGATTCATATAGCGCCATACATTAAATAGAATCAGGCTGGAAAACAGAGCTCTCTCTCTCTCTCTCTCTCTCTCTCTCTCTCTCTCTCTCTCTCTGTGTCAGTGCAATGCAGCGTACATAAACATAAATGATCGTGGTGAAGATGATTAAATTAGGATTAAAAATCGAGAGCCGGAATGCATTTCCTTCCGTTAGTTTTTTTCGACTAAACAACATTATTTTGTTAAATAATAACATGGTGATGTTTTGTAAATGATTACATGTCTCTTATTTAGTACAGAGTATGATATCCGTGACATATGGATCTTAACAAAGTTCCGCTGTACATCCAGCGTACTGTATCTGACTTTATTCACATGAGCTCCAGTGTGGAACCCCACTGCACCCCCTGGTGTATCAATGATCAATTGCAGCTGGCTTCATTATAATTACATTTATTTATCACGGGGGAGGTCTCAAGTCAAGCTGGAGGTTTTCCCTTGAGCGAGGGCAGATCACGTACCAATCACGGCCCTCGCGTTTCAACCTGTCTGAAATGAAGCGCTACATCTGTGTATATAAATATATATAAATAAATATGAGCACACATTGTCTCACAAGCAAAAAAGAACTCAACACTGAAGCACTGTTACGCTTGACACATTTTAATGTTTTAAGTGTTCATTACTGTGCATTGTCCCTGCTAAATAAACAATTAAACAGGCCATATCCTCCTGAGACCCAGCCCATTGATTATGTCCTCTGTTACTGTAGTGGACATTTTGTTATCATGCATATCCTTTTACTATTTTGAACTGCTCTATCAATTCCTGATATACTGTACAGAGGACATCCTGGGCTTTCCAACATTGTGTCATTTGTTAGAATTACATGCTGGAAAATTGCACTTTCTTCTCATTCAAAATGGCGGGAATACCAACATCAACATGTTATACAAGGAGGAGAGGTAAGTCAAATATTGTTAATCTATGGTTTCTTTTACTATGAAAATCATGTTCTTGTTTTTTAACATGTTAGGGATGATATAATTAGTTCTGAAAACAGTTAAATAATTTGTGTTTTGAAATAACAGCTCTTTTATGAATGTCCATTTTAGTGGACATCAGGTCTATCTTCATGGTTTAATGACTCAACATTTTTGCAGGAGACGGAACTGAAGCAGAGCGTATTCTCTACCAGATAGTTGAGGGAAATTCAGATTTGGAGCTGTCAGATTATGAGAAAGATGAGGATTTCACACCTGAGCTAGAGCAGGGTGAAGAAGAAGAGGAAAACGATGCAGAAGGCTCAGATGAGGAGACAGATTCAGACACAGAGACAGATAGGGATAAGCAGAAAGGATGTCGCCCTCTGTGGGCCAGGAGTAGCATGTATGTTTTACATAGTGAAGCATTATCAGTTTTGTTACTGGTCCTGGAGAAATTAATTCAAATTAATCAAATAGATTTCTTATTGCTACATAAACTTGCACATTTGATCGAACTTGCGTAAATGTACTTACCACCACTGAAGTTATGTTATGTGTGCTGGCAGCCATGAGCCCACACACAGACCTAACTAAATTATACAAACGTGTTGATTATTAAAAAGGTAAAAAAAAATATTTTGCACTAAATACTTCTATAAAAAATAGACCATTGCATTTCCATCATCACATTAGTCCATAATGATTTAACCTGTTCTACACCGCACCCCCGATACCGGGGGGGAAATGCGTCATCTGCAGGAAACAGCGTCTGAGGGCATCTTAATATTCAATAAACTATGAATGTTTCATATCCATGTAACAGGAAAAAACTCAGCTAACTGATCTTTTTTTTTAAACCCACAAAGCTAGCGCTGAGCCTATGAAATAGCCACGAGCGAAAAATGCTAATGGCGTTTTGCACAGAAACTCACTCATAACACCCTTATTACATATCGTAGCTGCACGTCCAACCCATCGATCTGATCGTGAGACATACATACATCATCACTCCATGATAAGAACTCGCGAAGATATTAACAATAACAGACATCAAAACACGTGGCGCTAGGTAGCTAGAAACTGCAAAATGGCTCACCTTTTTCGTTGTCTGGTCAAAACTGGTCTTCAATGGCATTAAAACGATAAAAACTCTGCTGAAGTTAATCCATAGGTTAATCCAATGTGTCTGTGTCCCTTTGAAATGATTTCTGATAATCCATAAGCAATAAACCTGCTTTTCCGTTTCCAGATGTCAGAGCGAGAGATAGGTCGCTCTGATGCAAAGCCCCCACCTTTTTTTGTTAACGTTGGTGTGTATGTGGAAATCCCCTTTAGATTATATTGGCTCTAACGGTCAAAAAGAGATGTCAATCACCAAAATCGACCAATGGGTTCCAGAGAAATGGTAAAAACGCCCATTTCCACCCAAATCACCTCAGAGGTGGAGTTTCTTTTGCTAAACCTCTCTAAAAAGTCAAATGTCACTTGTTTTGCATCAATCTTGATACAGAGTACTTATTATATGTTGTATTTTGGATTCCTAAAGCTTTTAGTCTACCTTACCATCATCCAAGGGTAGTTTTCACTCTAAGTACAAAATAATATTTGGACGGACACTATAATTTACAGTTTTTTACAATGTTCAATCTGAATATTCTTTAAAATAAAAAACATCTATATTGATTCTGACTCTTCTACATCCAACTCACAGGTTTATCATTACTTTGAGAAAAAAGATTATTAACCCTTTTTAGAAGGGAAGATATGGTCATTTGTTCTGGGAATGTCATTTTCGAGCCTGAGACCTGAAAAACAGGCTCAGGGCTAAACAGGTTAATACAAAAAAATATATGTTTGATTTATTTTAGATAAAATAAGGCAATGTTAATTCTGTTTTTTCTCCTTTTTATATAAATAAAAAAATATAAACTGAATGTTGTGTTAACCCTAAATAGGTCATTTGTATTCCTTGTCTTACCTTTCATTTTGTTGGTGTTTTTTTTCCTCCATCAAAATAGATTCACATCTGTGTTACCTGGGCTTCCTGACTGTCAAAATGACCCTGCAACCCGTGAAGACTGGAGTCCAATTGAGTACTTTACCCAATACATTGACCTTAAAGTCTTTGAAGATTT
Organism: Champsocephalus esox; assembly: GCA_036324585.1. Lineage (NCBI taxonomy): Eukaryota > Metazoa > Chordata > Actinopteri > Perciformes > Channichthyidae > Champsocephalus > Champsocephalus esox. Next base: position 52,788,977 of record CM070479.1, on the reverse strand, counting down.
GGCAGCATTCACCAATCAAAGAGAGTTACAAACTAGAGGAGTGTCTCTGCATACAACTCCTGAAGAAATTAAGTTCTTCTTCGGCATATCAGTCCACATGGCCTGCCTAGGCTATCCAAGAATGAAAATGTTTTGGGCCAAAAAAACAAAAGGGCCAGTAATAAGCAGCAAAATGTCAAGGGATAGGTTCTTCAAGCTGAGAAGCTCACTCAAGATGGTTGATGACTTGGCTGTAACGGAGGAAACAAAGAAAGCAGATATTCTTTGGAGAGTCAGGCCATTACTTGACCATGGACAAGGCTGTGTCAGTCTTCCAAAAACACAAAAGGTCTGCATCGATGAGCAAACCATCCCATTCACAGGCCGCTGTCCAATCAGGCAACATGTTCCAGGCAAGCCAAATCTCACTGGCCTAAAGGTCTTTGTGCTTGCTTCTCCAAATGGTCAGATGCTGGATTTCGAGGTATACCAGGGGAAGAACACATTCAGGGAGCACAGATTGGGTGTTTCAGCAGCATCACTCCTACGAATGGTTGAAACTGTTCCCACAGGAATTCATATATTTTTTGACCAATACTTCACAACGATTGATCTCATGGATGCATTGCTGGCAAAAGGCCTTCCAGCAACTGGAACCATAATGAAAAACAGAGTCCCCAAAACATGCCAGCTGCCAGGAGACAAACAGTTGCAAAAAGAGGGGAGAGGAGCATCAGATTCCGTGATTAGAAACAGTCCTGAGCTTGCCATCACAAAATGGTTTGACAACAAACCAGTGCTGATGGCTTCCACTGTACATGGCACTATGTGACCGCATTCTAAGCCTCTATCGCATGTCAAACCGGACCAAGAAATGGACATCATGAGTGATTACTCACTTCTTTGATGTTGCCATTACAAACTCCTGGATCCAGTACAAGTCTGACAGCAAAGCGCTTAATCGTCCAGCCAAGAACACCAAACAGTACCTGGACTTCAAATTACACTTGGCTGAAGAGCTGATGGATAGTACAGAACTGGATGACAGCGATGAAGACGGTGAAGAAGGGTATAAGCCACCAACCAAAAAGAGGATCCCACAACCAGAGCCATCTCTGCGCAGTCAATGAGCCAGGCACATGCCACAGATGATGGATATCAAGAGTGCAGAAAGATGCAGAAATCAGGGGTGCAAAGGCAAGACGTACATGAGGTGTACCAAATACAAGATATTTCTCTGCATTACAAAACAGAAAACATGCTTCCAGGAGTATCATCGCTAAAAATGCAAGGAAGAAATTAAGAACAATGAAGAATGAGGAAGGAAACATACTCGGAGGGACCTATCAAATGATATGGACATTTTAAGATGAATTGTTGTTGAGCTGTAGCCTAGTTTGGGCAGTTTTCCATGTGCTGTCAACAAATGAATTAGTTTGAAACTAATTGTCGGTATCGACAATGTTCATTGATCAGACTTTTATTTTTAAAGCAGTTACTGCAATGTTCAGACCCATTTATTTATTTTTAAATAAAGGTGAATGCATTCTTGTATTATTATCACTCTACAAGCATAATCTGTTACATATGTTATCTTTTCATTTTGGCCGTCTTTTCCCACTAACATAGTCCTGACGTCCTCTACAGTGGACGTACTGTAAAGTGAAAAAATAAAGATATTAAAAAAAAGTCTAAATTGCAAGATTATTTTTCAACCCTAAATAGGTAGGGTTTTTCACAAAAAAAAGGAAATTGGAAGACACTTTTTTTCCTCGGGTCCCAGGAGGATATCCAAATCTGTATCAATCAAAGATTTTGAGCAAGAAATACGAACATGTTTGCATTGTCGGGCAAATACATATTTGATTGCAAACTGTCGGGAAGGTGGGGGCTCTCCATCTCCAGGTGCCGTGTTTGCTACCAGCTGGGAACACGGTGGGTGGTTGTGTGTTTCAGGTGCAGTTTAAGGATGGTCGTATTGCTAGCTTTTGTTGATACCTTTTTAAAACAAATGCAACACACTGCCCGGCTCATTCAAGTCCGTAGGTTCGCCTCGTTGATTTGGCTTGAATTCAAAATATTCCCACACCGGAGATGGAGTTTTTGCAACCATTTCCATTTAACTTCAAATGCCCCTTGAGTAAGTCACACATTGTCTCCTGCTTGTCTCTATATTATTAATTTGGCTGCTCCACTGCTGCATGCGGAGTGTCCTGACCTGGCTGTGTGTGAGCCCCGCCCCTCACGGCATGCCTGGCCGGCAGCCTGGCTAAAATGCTGGTCACATCCTTATGTAAACGGCAATTTATCGAGGTCAGAAAAGTTATCGAGTTCATTTGTATTTATCGTACGATAGGTCAATTAATTGCTTAGCGTGCCTAGTTAGAACAGCTGCAGTGAGCAGAGGCTGTGCAGCTGGGGGCGGAGCTCTGATGCGGGAGTAGTGAAAACACTTCCGCGTAGTCTGCACTCGTATATCCTCACTCTCGTCTCCTTTGGAAGCCTCCTCCCTCCCCCCTCCTCGACTCCCCCATTTGCATTTAAGAGATTGGGACGTCCTTCAACATGGCGTGTCTCGATCGATTTCCGAGTCAAGTCCTGAGGAGGGGAGGAGAGAGGAGTCGAGGAGAGACAGTGGGATGGACCTATAGATCCACATTGACGTTCCCGAAGTGTGCGTGTAAAAGGTAACCACTCCTGAAGAGCAGGTGGCACCTTGCAGTCTAACTCACACTCCACTGAGTGCTGGACTCTACGCAAACATTACCTGAAAGAGGCGGTGTGGCTAACTATTACTTATATCAGGCGGGAACATGCGGGTCTGAAAAGTGTAACTAATGAGTTGATGGTCTTAATAACTTGAGTATTCTTCAACAGAGCATAATGTTTATTTTGTAAATGATTATATATATTTCAAATTGCTTTTAATTTGCCCTGCCCCCCAGGAAGTTGGCCATATTCATCAATGTGTATTTTTCATGCATTTTAAGCACATTCTTGCAAACTCCTCCTAGGGAAATTATGGAAAAAAATTCCTAACCAGGACAAATTCAGCCCATATCCAATGTGATGCTAAATTGCGATGAAAATAGTTACTAGCTCAATCGGGGAGGTCGTAAGCTAACAGCGAATACACCATTTTTGACGATTTACATGCCACAAATTACTCCAAATTACTCGCATATAGGTTTTCCAATATTCACGAAACGCGGTATACACATTGCTCTTATGAATCTGGACATATTTCAAATTGCCTTCCATTAGCAATGGGAGATCACTTGTCTTCTCAGATTCATCTAATGGTCAGTGGTTTACAAAAAATTCCAGCTGCAGTCTTGGCCGGCGGTGTTTCAGTGATAGTTTTACCAACCCATATTAAAACCAGAGTGAAAAACTGAATTTCCCCATGGGGGATAATTAAAGGTTAATCTTCTTCTTCTATTTATTTTCAAATCAAACCGCGTGCAAGCTGGGAGAGCCAGATCGCAGTTAATTTCCTCATATTCCAAACGAGAAATTACGGTAGTAAATCACCCAGTTCTTTATGACCAGAACTATTTACTGGGATACAAACCGGAGGAACCAGGCATGGAGGGAGGTGGCAGAGACAGTGGGTGAAACTGGTAGGTTTTCGACTGTTTGGGGAGTTTATATCCAGTTTACTTTGTTTTAACATTGCTATTGCTTTGTATGTCGGGGGCGGGAGATTCATGTGATTGGTTGTTGGTCGCGTTGCTCGCAAAAAATCGCCAAGCTTCAGACACGCCCAGCATCAAGATTTTTCTAGGTTTTTTTCATGCCTGTGTGTGGACGGGCCGTCAGGTAGTCCAGCAACAAAGGACCCCTGGCTTTCCTTCTACAGCAGGAAATACAGTGGATCAAAATATGGCCAGGTTTGGATCCGTTAGGAAATAAAGATTGTAATAACTCTGCAATTGACTATAATTCAGGGTAATTTTTAATAGAAATTAACGCTCTTCAGATTGTTTAGAATGAATATATTGTATAACAGCTTGTTAAATGCCTCTCTTACACATTGTTTTCAACTCCTCAGGGCTTTCCCCGGCCATATTCAAATCTGGTAAAAAGCTATACCCCATCTCCCAAAAGAAGGGCTCTTAGGTCAACCCCAATCCAGTTCTTTCTGCTCAATAAGTGCACAGAAAGAACACCAAAGTCATCGGATGAAATGGTCCTTCTCCAGGCTGGACTTGGCAGGAGGACTCTCAATATCCCCGAAAATGCTGACCACTCCCAGGTAAGATAGAAAACAATTATAAGGAAAGGAGTCAAGATAATATAAGAAGCACTTTATTGATCCCAATTTGGGGCCATTTTTTATGTATTACTGTAGTTTCCCAACCCACTGAAGTACTACAAATCAGCTTCAACAGAGGTGACGTGTGGAGGCTTATAGTTCTAACTGCACACTTGTTTTGCTCTTCCCACATAGATATCATATATACTTATCGAATCATATTCGAAAATGGTATCATTGGAAGGGGCCAAGATGCTACATATAGCTATTGGTAAGATAACATCTCCCTTATTAAATTCAACTGTGGTCTAGTATGTATGCATATACTCTCTATCTTCTCCTACAATAGCTGCTCTTATAATAGCTCACCAATGCCCTTGATGGTTAGCATATTTACCTACCCTCTTGTTTTTAGCAATCCATGAGAAAGCCTAACACTGCAAGTTGCATCTTGTTAAAATCAACTGCCTCCCCTAGAACATTATGTGCATTAAATAACATCCACTTGTTTGTACACATTCCCACATAGGAGGATCAGGCCAGCGGAAATTAAGTGTTTCAGTACCTGAGGCAGAGGGTTACACGGGGGCCTACCTTGCCAAAGCTCTAGGTGGAAAAGGCTGTCTCTATATAATGCCCATTCAGGACACTTTAGACACCTCTCCCTTGCCCTACTCATCGAAGGAGTTCGAAAATATGCCAAAAGCCAGATGTGCCACGTGTCATCTAAGCATGCCTGTCCAGCTGTTGGCTTCACACAAGAGTGTGAACCGAGCAGCTGTTCTGACCGCATGGATCTGGAACCAGTAATGTTATTCCACAAATAACTATGCAGGATCATTGTCATACTGAATCGACAGCTTTTTAACTGGTTACGATTTTCAGGATCTGGACCCATATTTAGATGAGTCTCCAGCTACAAGCAATCCTGGGAATGTAAGCTCAGTAATATTGTAGGTGTTTGTTTCTAAACAATCTTCATTGTATGTGTCATTAATTGGCAGTCTTTCTACATTTTATTATAGGCTTCTCCAAGTGTGCTCCCGTGGAGGACCTCCTGTTCTAAAATCGATATTAAGGTAAAATCAGTGCATTATTTATCAATTACATTATTGCAGATGATGAAGGTTTCTGCGTCTCAGTAATTCACTTGACTATTTGCTCTGCTTTTCTGTATTTTTAAAGGTGGCCTGTCCATTGTGCAGATGATGTAGTATTTTGTTGAAATACATGCCAGCACTTGTAGAGAAAGGTTTTCTTTTCTCCTATTATGCACATTCTTTTTATACTTTGTTCTTGCAGTGTTAGAAATTGTAAACCATGATTAAGGCATGCTCCATTGAAATATTTTCCCCCTCATCAGTACATTGCAGTCAACACAAATTATCGATTTGGAAGAACATGCCAGTGAAGAACTGACAGGGCGAGAGAAAAGGTATTATGCTTAAAATGTACCTGTAATTGCTTATTTTTAACAAAAACGTCCTGCAGTTATTGTGTTCACTATTTGTGTTCATCAGTTTCTCTGCATTGGTATTGTTATGCCTTTAATATCATTTAAAAGAGGCCACTTTACATCAATCAGGGGTCGTCAGTTTACTCAATGATACAAAAGGGGTCTCTTAAGGGAAAACGTTTTGGATCCAGTTGTCTAATCAACTTCTAATTGTTTCCTTCAAGTCTTGCTGAAGCCATCGAAACACTTAGTGGACGAGTGGACACAACGACACTCTTTAATGTTAGTGTCACTAGGGAGGACATCTTTGAACCTCCGAGTGTCTTTCATTGGAGAGTCTGGAATTGACCATGGGGCTCTCAGGAAAGAATTCTTAACAGGTATCTGTTTACCTCCTTATAATAAATGAAAATATTCCTCAGTGTATGGCGGTTCTCTGGTTACACGCCGTTTCTGTGCTTGCACAGGTTTAGGGCTTTGTATGATGCGTGCTGTTCTTTAACATATACAGTGGTCTAATTGAGATTATCAATGAATTGATCCACTTTTCCTTTCAATTAGAGAAATGATGGCAGGTGTTGAAAGGAAGTTTTCAGGGAGTACAGGGAAAACCCCCAAGTACTCAATTACTGACTACCACAAAGAGCATTTCAAGTATGTAGAATTGTGTTCTGCAATGTCTTTTCCATGTTTATTTTATTTATTAATAATGTCTATGCATTGATTAAACTTTGTTAATGCAGGACAGCTGGAGAGATTATGGCAGTCAGTATAGTGCAAGGTGGTCATGCACCTAACTTTTTCAGAGAGTGCTGCTATGGATACATATCCACTGGGGAGATGGACAGAGATTCCATTTCCAAGGAAGATGTGACTGATCCAGAGCTCAGCCATCTTATGGAAGAGGTCATATTTGTCTTCTCCTCAGATACTCCTTCATATAACATGTTTGTTTTAGTGTGGTTGACACACACACACCTCTTTGTAGTGTGAATATTTTATAATTCTTAAAATAAGCTAAGGCTCCCATGACTTACTGTGTGATACTGTTTTTCCAATTGCAAAGGTTGAGATAGCTGAACCTGAAGCTATGTACGACCTTCTGGATCGGATAACAGCATGCGGGTACAGTGGTCCTGCCACGTGGGAGAGGAAGGAATACATAATAAAGTATGTGCATATGCTAAGTGATTTAACCCATAACAACCCATGTTTAAAACCAATCAATTATTCTTGTACACCCATACTTCATATTGAGTGTGTAGTCACTCTTTCCCTTTTGTATGTATGATTTTATATTATTGCTGTTATCTGTTACTGAATTATAGGGCAATTATCTGCACTCATCGGTCCGCATCCTACCAATGCTGCAGCAGATTTGCTCAGGCATGAAGCTGTATGGCTTGTGCGAGATGATTGTACAACAACCACACAATTTGTCATTTGACATATTTTAATGTCAGAGCACTTACTGAACAGAATTATATAACTTGATGCACAAAAAACGTTTTAACAAGGGTGCAATCATTTGTTGGAAAATATGCTCAACCAACCGGTCGAATTGGCCTTTTATGGTAAACTAGTAATATAACTTTTTCAGAGTTTCAGAGATGTTTTCCAATAAAATATGGTAAATATATAGATTTATTGTAATATTACTTCATCTTATATTACATTATTACTACATCTAGACCAGGGATGCTCAACCAGTCGATCGCGATCCACCGGTCGATCGTGGGGAGATTCACAGTCGATCGCGAGATGTGTCTAAAAATAGAACAACAATATTCTGTTTTATCGAAAATGTCCTATAACATAATCTTCCTGTGCCAGAATAATGCACTTGAACGCATCAAAGCTTTGTGATTGGCCGGCCTGACCCCATGTGTCGAGGCGTGGCTGGTGGGCAGTGCACTAATTCGCTGACATTGTTCATATCAACTGGAGTGACAGTCCGCACACACAAGACCGCAATTATGGCAGAAGCAAAAAAGCCCAAAATATATCATTTTCACTCCGAGTGGGAGGATGATCATTTTTGTATCTATTCCAATTCAAAGTCCATCTGTCTCGTCTGCAATGCGAGCGTGGCTTTATCGAAGAAGGGTCATTTAGGAGCGGCATTTCAAAACAGTGCACAAACGCTACGAGACGGAATTCCCTCCTAATTCTGCCCTACGCTCCAAAAGGGGAGGGGCCTGAAAGGACAGCTAAATGCACAGCAATCCATTTTCACCAGGCCCAACAACAAGAGCAAGGTTGCTCCCATAGCATCTTAACGTGTCTGTCACGTTCTTGCGAAACACATGAAGTCTTTCAAAGACGGCGAAGTTGTGAAAGAAGCGTTCCTGGAGGCTGCGACGCACTTTTGGGGGACAGTAAAAATAACAGTCGCATTTCAACAGGTTTTTGATACAATAAAAACTCAAGTTAGATACCATTATTAATCAGCTGTAAGTTTTAGTTTGTTTGAACTTATTCATTATAATTATTGTACAATGGTATAAGAATGCAAACTTAAATTGATTATAGTCCATCATCAATTCAGGTTAAGAAACTAGTGTTGCTTGCATCCTATTTTAAAGGCATTTCTTTTTAAACTCTACTAAAATGCAACAAAAAAAGGGTTTGATTCTATTAATTTTGTCTCTTTTATTGCACGTTGGCAGCAGATTCCTGAGTAGCTTCAGATCTCAGTTGTCTTATTAGTGAGACTAATTTATACTTTTGTAGCAACACTATTTGTATATAATGGCAAAGAAAGGGAGTCTTTTCTTTTTGTCCCGTCTCATATGTGGCAGCACTGTTCAATGTATCTTGATAACATTACCCACTGTAGTGACGTGTGGATAAACTCCAACTCTGTATCAACAACACTGCTGTGTAGCTTCAGTTAAATACTTGTATGTGTTGTAAGGAAATATTTGTATGGATTCATGAAAACTGTAAAGGAGTTTAAAAAGGGAATTTGATTTGTGTGAGAAACTGTGGGGATTTTGGGCCTGCTAACAATGTGCTTTTGGGGACAATGCAAGAGGGGGAAGGTGAGGAGTTTACATACAGTCAACTCAGATCCATATGATAATGAGGCTGAGCCACTGTGATTGGGAAACTTAAGATGTGAGGTGTGGAGGATATTTGGGCAGCCAATCACGGAGGTCTGGAAGGGAGGATCAGATAACTCCCTTTGTAGCAAAGATATAAAAGACAGGAATCAAGCTGTTTTGCGCTCTCTTTCCTCTCGCTGGCTCACGTGATATCAGGTAAATACGGGATCCCATAGATAAACTGTATTTGATTTGTACTGTATTTGATTGTATATGCATCGTCATATTACCATTAAAGTGGATTATTGTTTAACGGTTACTTGGCAGTATTGAATTCCTTCCTGTAAAATACCCAGCTTGTTGAGGGACGCGGGGAGATTTGGAAAAGCAGACGAGTGGTCCACTAATATCTCCCAACAGTGTGTAGATTAGAATGAGGTCAGATAAAGGATCTGCAGTATTTTATGAAGTATTCATCGTACAAAGGTCAGTTCTATACAAGTAGAAGTGTGTATTTACCTGGTAGTAGGCTGTCAGTAATGGCTACGCCTCTCTATTTGGACTGGTAGATCTCGGCAGACTGGCAACTTTAAAAGTAGCTCTCGGTTCAAAAAAGGTTGGGCACCCCTGATCTAGACCTTATGAGTCTCACAGTGAAAGAGTGATAATAATTTTCATGGCAGCTTTCATGCATGGAATTCAGCCCAACGTTGCACACAGATGAGCAAGTTAGGCCAACACAGAATATAGACATTTGCTGTTAGGCCAGTGGTTTATTCTTAGGCCAATTCAGCATATACAGTAAGATGACCAAGTCTTTTGTTTATTATGAAAAACACTTATATCTCTTTACACTCTTTATATCAATATTGATAAGTTTTTAAAAAAAAATGTGTTTGGTTATGTGTGGCCCATTTGATCAAAAAATGCAAACAAATAATTTTTCCATAGCTTTTTTCTTGGTCTGGTAATTAAAGGGTTAAGCTCATCCAACTTTGAGCATCCATCATTTAGTTTTTTCTTCTCTCCAAGTCGGATGCTGAATTCCTGATGGGAGCCATATCTCCAGTCTTCAGTGAGCTGGGCTCGCTGCGACGCCAGAGGGAATCGAGGATTATAAACCTTTTGCAAGACTTCATCCAAAACATTGAAGATAAAGGTGATACTACTGCCCTGACATTTTATAAACGTATTTGTTCTTGTATTGTACCCCCGATTACGACAGTTTTATTTATGTTTACATGTCTCAGTTTAAACACAACTTTGCATCATGATAGTTGCGATGAAACAATGATAACTAAAACAGGGCTGGCTAATGAGGTTTTCTTCTTCAAAATATCCACATAAAAAACAATAGCCATATTTATTGACATCGCTTCGGTGAAAATATGCATTTATTTGTATTAATTTTCGACTTGTTTTAAGAGGAAGAAAAGAGCTTCGTGGTTAAAGAGAGGGGGACCCCTGTGAAGATAACAGAGAGTGATCTTGATGATGGAGACTCAAGAGAGACAGAGTCTACAGGGGAACCGGTGAGAGATGAAGAGGAGATGAAGGAAAAACACAAGATCACTGTTGGTTGCTTTCTTCAATGGCTTACGGGGCAGGCACATGTCCCCATCACCTCAACAGAGAGAGAGAGATTTCAAATCCTATTCGACCACGATTGCAGTGTGCGCTATGGTACACACACTGTATGCTTTCCAGTGGTTAATGCATGCTCCAACTCTATTACGTTTCCGACAAGGCACCTCGGCTCATATCCGGAGTTCCTGAGCATTATAACACAGGCTGTTATGTGTAGCAGGGAATTTAGTCGTTTGAAACAATTGGCGAAGTTGGGGAACCATTATACTTTTGAGCTGTATTTTGTGTCGTTTGTTGTTTCAATTTAATGGAATAAAAACCCAGTCACCATTTGTGCCAATTAACTTTACTCTATCCTGAAATCGGCATCATGACTTATTTTACTCTTGGTACTTTTACTTAAGTAACACTTTGAACACAGGAATCTTACTTGGAACAGAGTATTGTTACATTTTGGTATTTCTACTTTTAGTTAAGGCTATGTTTACCCTCATCTGTGTCATTCAAGGGAACTGTATTTCTTAAGAGCCACATCTTTCAGCTACATACTCACGGCAGAGTAAGTACAGTTCCTTGACCGGAGTGTTTGGGTCAATTTGCTGAAATACTGATTCAAGTTCAGTTATGTCTTCTGGACTCAAAGGGCAGTCGAATTTGGGGACGACAATCCCTGCATCCTCTTCTTCTCCATCGTGGTCAGCAGCAATTTCCCAGTCAACACCTGGCTCCTAATAACCATAACAGAGGTTTTGAACACTTAGGTGAAATAAATGTATGTCTTTTTTTATTTATTTTTTATTTGCACAAAACAAACATTGACAGTTACAGACCATCTTACATTTTTTGATATAATACAAAGCAAATAATGTGAACCACGCATACAGACAAACGAACATAAAAAGACAGAAACAAAAAAATAACAAAAAAAACAATTGTGTGTAGCAAAGAACAAGGGGGTTACATGACAAATAGTTTTTAGTTGAAGGCTGATCTATACGGGTTGACAAACTCGATCCATCCCTTCCAACACTTGTCAAATGTGTCTGTCTTGAGTCTTAGAGCAAATGTTAATCTTTCCATCACAAAAATGTCGTGCATCACATTAAACCAGTCTGCTAGAGTAGGTGGTACTTGGCTTAGCCATTTTTTCGTTATAGCTTTCTTACTGGCGACTAGCATTATTTTAAACATGTACATTGTTGAGAAGCCAAGAAGCTGTTGTGGCATCTTAGCCAGGTACAGTACTTGAAAGCAGAGATCAATCTCAATTTTTAAAGCTCTTTCCATTCCATCTCTTATTGATTCCCAATAGTGAACCATCCCAGGGCATTCCCAAAACACATGATGGTGATTGGCTCTCACAGATCCACAGCCTCTCCAGCACACCATCTGCCCCTTCCTTGTCTGCACTGGTGTTATAAAGTATCTGACTAGATTTGTCCAGTTAAACTCTCTCCATGTTAGTGAGTTGGTTGATTTCCATTGCCTTTCAAATAAGTTGTCCCACTCTTCTATTGATAAGACAACGTTTCCTTCACTTTCTCATTTTTCCTTTATATAGAACGTGTTCACCCCACTTAGCTCCTGGAGGCCCTTATACAGCTTAGAAATAGTCTTGTGACCTTGGTCAGCTCTGTATGCCGAAATAAAGACACTTAATATACCAGTTCCAGATAATGATTTTAATATATCTTCTTTACTAACCAGTTTGTTCACATGATGTCTGAGCTGCAAAAATCGGAAGAGGTCCTGGCTGGCCAAGCCGTATTGATCCTTTAGATTTTGGAAGCTTTTAAGTGTGTTTCTTTCAAATAAATCCAAATAAATATTCAGGCCCTGAGCCTGTCATTTTTTTTAATTTGCATCAAGCGTGTTTGGAATAAAACCTGGATCCCAGGCCACCCAACTGATCAGTGAGTAAGGCTCCACGGTCCCAAATATCTTAGCTACTTTAAACCAAATTTTCAGTGACAGATCTAGACACGGTTTGGGTTGTTCCCCCAGGTGGTGCCTCAATTCACTGTTGCCAATAACTGCCTGTAGTGGGACCTTGGTTGAGTATTGACACTCAATTGATTTCCATATTGCTGAATAGGCGGGGTTACATATATTTATCAAAGGTTTATTTCGAGCGAGAGCGAGACTCCATGTATTTGGTCATTTTGCCTTATCATTTGGCTCAGAGGCTCTATAAAGAGCGCAAACAGGAGAGGGCTTATAGGGCATCCCTGGCGGCAACCACGCTCCAATTCGATGGGTCCTGAAAGGGAGCCATTTATTTGATCGTTGGTTTGTTATAAAGAGCCTTGATTGTCTGTATGAAATTGTTATTAAACTGAAATTTGTGCAGAGTTTTGTACAGAAATGACCATTATAACTGCTTCAATTGGCTCCTGGTTTATCTTGTGAACCATGTGTAGAGTACGCCTGATGTTGTCCTGAGTTTGCCGATTTTTTATGAAGCCTGTCTGGTCTACGTGAATGATTTCAGGCAGGATTCTCTCAAGTCTCTTAGCTAATATTGAAGCAAAAATCTTGTAATCTTGGTTCAAGAGGCTCACAGGTCGATAATTTGAACAATCTAGCCCATCTCCTCCCTGCTTGGGGATAACAGTTATGACCGCTTCTCTCCAGGAGGGAGGGGTCTCCCCTGTCTGGAGCACCCAATTAAAGGCCCTAAGCAGTATTGGAATTAGAGGCTCTTTGAACGCCTTGTACCATTCAGCTGTGTATCCATCTGGCCCAGGGCTTTTGTTGATTTTGAGCCCAGAAATAGCCTTACTCAATTCCTCACCTGTAATTGCTGCCTTTAAAGACTTATTTTGGCTATCTGTCACGGTTGGGAGATCCAGTCCCGCAAGCAGAGTCTCCGCTTGGCATCATTGTTTAATTCTGACTGAGTGTACAATTTTTTGTAGTATGCATCAAAGCAGCTGCTGATATCATCCAAATCGTATTTTTGTTACAATTCACATGTTATGTCACGTTTGTAGTTTTGTCTGTGTTGGTGTTTTTCTTGTCTTTGGGTTTCCTGTTTTATTGTGTTAAGTGTTCACCCCCGTTTCCTGCCTGTCTGCTTTCTGTCTGTTTCCCTCCCTGATTACCCGATTGTGTTCACCTGTTGTCCTTGTGTTTCTCCTCCCCTGCCCGGCTGTTTCTCGTTGTCATGATTACCCCTTCTTGTATTTAGTCTTGTCTCTTTCGGTGTTCAGTGTGGGGTCATTGTTTGTTGGTGACGGAATTCACCGGTGAGTGTTCCGTGTTTTTTATCCTTGAAATAAAGGGTTTCTCAAGAGTTATCTGCATTTGGGTCCTGCTTCCTTCACTCGACCGTGACAGAATGACCCCACCAAAAATGGACCCAGCAGCCACGGTTTTGGCCCCAGCAGCCACGGTTTCGGCCCCAGCAACCACGGTTCCAGTCCCGGCCCCAGCAGCCATGGTTCCTGCCCCAGTACAGGCTCCCGCAGCCATGTTTCCGGCTCCGAGAGCGCCCTATATGGCCGTGTTTCCGGCGTCGAAGCTGGAGCTTCTAGACAGGATTCTGGCTTCAGCAGCCTTGTTTCTGGCTACAATTCCGGTCCCTGCAGCCAGGGTTTCAGCCCCAGTTCTGGTCCCAGCAGCCATGGTCCCGACCCCAGCTGCCTTGGTTCCAGACCCGGATCTGGTCCCGGCTGCCACGGTCCCATCTCGGGTTCCCTCCTCTGGTTCCTCCTCGAGTCCCCTCTCTAGTTTCCCTCTCGAGTTCCCTCTCGAGTTCCCTTCTCTAGTTACTCCTCTAGTCCCTCCTCTAGTCCCCTCTGTAGTCCCTTCTTGAGTCCCCTCTCTGTTTCCATCTCCAGTTCCCTCTCGAGTTCCCTCCTTTAGTCCCTCCGTTAGGCCCTCCTCTAGTCCCTCCTCGAGTCCCCTCTCTAGTTCCCCTCTCGAGTTCCCTTCTCTAGTTACTCCTCTAGTCCCTCCTCTAGTCTCTCCTCTAGTCTCCTCTGTAGTCCCTTCTCGAGTTCCCTCTCTGTTTCCATCTCGAGTTCCCTCCTCTGTCCCTCCTCTGGTCCCTCCTCGAGTCCCCTCTCTAGTTCCCCTCTCAAGTCCCCTCTCGTGTTCCCTTCTCTAGTCCCCTCTGGAGTCCCCTCTCCAGTCTCCTCTCGAGTCCCCTCTCAAGTCTCTGCTCGAGTTCCCTCTCCAGTCCCAATTCAAGCCCCTACGCAAGTGTTGTTGGAGGTTCCGCTGGGGGTCCTGCCAACCCTGTGTCCTGTGTCGTTGGAGGTCCCGCCGTCTACTCCCCTGCCGGGGGTCCTGCCAACCCTTTCTCCTGTCCCGTTGGAGGTCCCGCAGAATACTCTTTTGCCGGGGGTCCTGCCAACCCTGTGTCCTGTGCCGTTGGAGGTCCCGCCGTCTACTCCCCTGCCGGGGGTCCTGCCAACCCTGTGTCCTGTGCCGTTGGAGGTCCCGCCGTCTACTCCCCTGCCGGGGGTCCTGCCAACCCTGTGTCCTGTGCCGTTGGAGGTCTCGCCGTCTACTCCCCTGCCGGGGGTCCTTCCAACCCTGTGTCCTGTGCCGTTGGAGGTCCCGCCGTCTACTCCGCTGCCGGGGGTCCTGCCAACCCTGTGTCCGGTGCCGCTGGAGGTCCCGCCGTCTACTCCCCTGCCGGGGGTCCTTCCAACCCTGTGTCCTGTGCCGTTGGAGGTCCCGCCGTCTACTCCCCTGCCGGGGGTCCTGCCAACCCGGTGTCCTGTGCCGTTGGAGGTCCCGCCGTCTACTCCCCTGCCGGGGGTCCTTCCAACCCTGTGTCCTGTGCCGTTGGAGGTCCCGCCGTCTACTCCCCTGCCGGGGGTCCTGCCAACCCTGTGTCCTGTGCCGTTGGAGGTCCCGCCGTCTACTCCCCTGCCGGGGGTCCTTCCAACCCTGTGTCCTGTGCCGTTGGAGGTCCCGCCATCTACTCCCCTGCCGGGGGTCCTGCCAACCCTGTGTCCGGTTTGTGCCCGAGCTCTGGAGCTGGCCCATCAGTGCTTTCCTGCCCGGCCTCCTGTTCCTGTCCGGTCGACACCGGCTCGAGCCCGGCCCCCTGAGATCCGCGGTCTTCGCTCTCGAGCCCGGCCCCCTGAGAGCTGCGGTCTTCGCCCCCGGGCCCGGCCCCCTGACTCTTCCTGCCGCTGCCTTCGGTCCTCCATGGTCCCCACCTTGGACTCTGTTTTGACCCCGGGCTGTCCGCCCGAGACCCCTTCCTGGTTCTCTGCCTTGTCCCCGGGCAGTCCGCCCGAATCCCCCTTTTTGGACTGTACCTTGCCCCCCGGGCCGTCCGCCCGAGACCCCTTCCTGGTCCTCCGCTGTGTTCCTGGGCTGTCAGCCCAAGACCCGTCCTCCGGACCCCCTCCGCCCACCCTGCTTGGGGTTTTGGACTTTGGTGTTTTGTTTTTAGGGATGTCTGGAATCCGTCCCTTGAGGGGGGGGTTCTGTCACAATTCACATGTTATGTCACGTTTGTAGTTTTGTCTGTGTTGGTGTTTTTCTTGTCTTTGGGTTTCCTGTTTTATTGTGTTAAGTGTTCACCCCCGTTTCCTGCCTGTCTGCTTTCTGTCTGTTTCCCTCCCTGATTACCCGATTGTGTTCACCTGTTGTCCTTGTGTTTCTCCTCCCCTGCCCGGCTGTTTCTCGTTGTCATGATTACCCCTTCTTGTATTTAGTCTTGTCTCTTTCGGTGTTCAGTGTGGGGTCATTGTTTGTAGGTGACGGAATTCACCGGTGAGTGTTCCGTGTTTTTTTATCCTTGAAATAAAGGGTTTCTCAAGAGTTATCTGCATTTGGGTCCTGCTTCCTTCACTCGACCATGACAATTTTAGTCCTTTGTCCTGGGGATCTCTAACCTTGTATATAGTTATCTCAGCTTGTTGTTTTTTTAATCTCTAGGCCAATAATTTGGTTGATTTACCCCCCACTTCGTAATATTTCTGTTTTACAAACATCACATTTTTTATTATGTCTTGTGATAGGATATTGTTTAATTGAGTATTTAGCTGTTGCATTTCTTTATTAAGATTTGGGTCCAATGTTGCTTCGTGCTCCGTTTGTAGCCTTTCCAATTTTATTTCTAAATTAATTGGTTCCTGTTGTTTTTCCTTCTTTATTGCAGCTATTTTTGATATTAATTTCCCTCGTAGCACCGCTTTGCATGCATCCCACAGGAATATGGGAGAGACCTCCCCGTTATCGTTATCTTCCAAATATTTTCCTCTTTCATCTCTTGCTTCATCTTCCCGTTCAGTATGGATGAGTTTAATCTCATGATGTAACTCGCCTTTTAAAATTGTATTCTATTTCCATTTGAACTGGACAGTGATCTGACATGTCCATTACTCCTATACTGCATGATTTAACCACATGCACATCTTTGTAAAACATTAGAAAATAGTCATTATGAGAGTATGCAGAGTGGGGAGACGAGAAATAGGTAAAACCTTTAACTGAGGGGTGGAACTCTCTCCACACATCTATTATACCTGCATCCTCCATTAAACTGTTGATTTTTCTGCGCAGTGAGCCACTTTGGGAACTGGAACCACGGGAAGAGTCCAACCTGGGGTTCAATCCGACGTTAAAATCTCCTCCACAGATCATGAGGCCCTGGGCTTTACTTAACATTAGATAACAATGTGCCTAAAGAAGGACCAATTTGCTCCAGGTGGAGCGTACACATTCAGAAAGGTGACTTCGCTCCCCTCCAATCTTCCCCCCACCATAATGTACCTCCCCTCCTTATCTTTGATTTCAAACTGCACTTCAAAATTAAACTTATCTGCTATCATTACCGACACCCCCCCTTCTAGGTCCAGATTTATATGAGGCTGAGAAGACCTGATTAAAACCCCTTCTTTTAAGTTTAGCATGGTCTGGTTCTGACAGGTGTGTTTCTTGAAGAAAAACAACACCCGCATTCTCCCTTTTTAATTTTACCCAAGATTTTACTCCTTTTGATTGGATTGAGAAGGCCATTAACATTGTATGATACTACTTTAATCAGACCTGGCATTGTTGCAATACTTCTGACATCTCAAAGGTTACCCTACCCCTATTGCTACACACACACATAACAAATCCCTTAACTGATCACAGACTTTGGTACATAGAACACAACATTGAAAACAATAACACAAAGCTGACTCCCTGAACTGGGGTCCTATCTGTGACCCTGTTGGGGCCGTGGTGTTTCGACGGCCCAGAGGGATAAACTTCCTCTCCCACTAGGGGTAGAGGGCCCTCTCTATGTGGATGTAAGCGGCAATGCATTGCAGTTACACCCCCCAATATTACAAGCTTAACAAAACAACTTAAATGCCACTCTCGAAAACAGAGTATAAGAGGAGAGATAAAGAAAAAATATGCTGGCCGATTCCTTCATATTTAGCAAGTCCGTTATTTTAGGAAATATTGAAAAACGACTTACATTTAAACTCACCAATATGACATGCAGTCCCCATGCCATTCCGTAAGGTAATATAACTCACAATCTGTGCCTCATGTTCGATTAAAGTCTTTCAGGTCTCCTAAAAATCTCCAGCTTCTCCTTGAATTCTGTGCGCGAAGCGGGTGTCTCCGTCTCTCTCCCCCGGGAAACTGTGCTCCAGCTCTGCCGCTTGATCCTCTCCACCCACGTCTCCAGGGGCTTGAACACCTTTACCCGCAAACCCTTTGCCACCATATCCTTAGTTGCCTCCTCCGCCGAGCCATAGATTCGAGTCCCGTCTTGGAAAAAGACTCTCAGCTTGGCTGGGAATGGAGTCTGAAATCGTATTTTTTCCTCCCGCAGCACCCGTTTTGCCTCCACATATTCTTTGCGTTTTTTTAGCAACTCTGGGGAGTAGTCATGATCCAGGTTAACTTTTCTCTCTTGGTAGACAAAACCCCGTTTCTGCCATGCCGTTTTAATTATCTCCTCCTTGGTTCGGTGGCTTGCAAATTTGACCGCTATCGATCTCGGTGGCGCGTCTGCGAGCGGTTTGGTCCCCAAAGCCCGATGGGCTCTTTCTATCTTCAGGTCCGAGGAGGGCAGAAGCTCCAGATTCTCTTTCAGTAACGTCTCAACAAAGGAAATCACTGAAGGTGAGTTTTCTTCAGCCCCTTCACAGACACCGTGTATCCTAATATTTTCTCTTCTGGATCGGCCCTCCTGGTCCGTTAGCCTGGCTTCCATGTGTGTCTGTAGCTTCAGCAACTCCGACACCGCGCCCTCCACGCTTTCTAATCTCTCTTCTGCTTCTGCAATTCTCTCTTCAGCTTCATCAATTCTATTGTTTGTCTTATTTATGTCTTCCCTGATGTCCCGCAGCCGCTCGCCGTTTTCTTGTCGAAACTCTCTCAATTCTCTAAGAATCAAGTCCAGGTTCGCCATGTTTCCTTCCTCACGTTGCCCTTCTGTGTCTCGCTGGCTAGAGCTAGCTCTCTCGCTAGCTCCGCTCTCTTCGGTGAGGAGCTTGTTGTTCACGGCATGCTTACCGGGAACTTTATCGTGGTTTGGTTTTTTCAGCTGGCCTTTAGACATCTTATGGTCCCCCACTATGATTTGAATAAACTGAAAACACGTAAAAGCCAAGTTACAGGGGCTTTAGATATTAATTGGGGGGGAGCTGTTGAGTTAGTCTGCTACCAGCATGGCCGCTCAACCGGAAGTCTGATAAACAAAGTGGAACAATGACATCAAGTAATAGTTTGTGTTATTTTTACACAGTTAAAATAACACAAACTGAATAAAATGCCCAGAAAATGGTCATGCCAAGAGTAGGGAACGAAAGTAATCTTTTGATCTTTTGACAATGTATATTACACAAAGTACATGGTAAGTAATTACTATCTTCAATGACAATCCAATAAAGGTAACTCAGGCTTCTAACAATGAGAGGTTAATATTGAAACAAGATCAATACCTCTGGGCTCTCCGGCTGATCAATGTTTGTCTGCATCAGTTCAAGTTGCCATAACTGCTCTGGACATTGGTTCCGTTCAGTGCTGAGTGTATGATGGTTTCAGCCTTCTGTAAAAATCCCCAAGTCCATCTGAAGTCGGGGAAGAATAATGTAGTGCACACAGAAGAGGTCGCCTGTTGATGAGATGTCGAGCAGACCATCCTCTTCGAGGCAGAGCAGTATCGCAGAGTACTTGTTGGTGACTATGACTCGTACATCACGCCAAAGACGCTCAATCCTATGGATGAAAATACATGGTTTAGGGAAAACCAGTTCAAGTGATCTATTTTCATGCTGGCCTAGCATGGGTTAAGTGCAAGGTGCTTGGTCTACACATTAGATAATTCCACCTCACTAATTTAGTTACTATATACGCTGCAATTTACCAGAGATGAAGCTTCCACGGTCGGTGCCGCGAACCGAAAACATGAATCTCGCTCTCTGTACATTTTCTACACCTTGGTCTCCTCTAACCCTGACATGTACACAGTTGACCAAAGGACTGTCAAGGAAAATACTCATCCAAAAGTGTGACAGTATTGATCTAGTTCTCCAAAGAGTGTGCTTTTTTCTGTGAATTCACCTTAAAGGCACTCCATGTCTTTGTGTTGCCTCTAGGAAGAAGCCATAGGCTGTTGACGCACGGTTGTTGGTCGAAGCACCCAAGTACATTACCTGGAGAAAAGCAGAGGATGTTTAAGAATAGGGCAATTACACACAATAACTAGGCAACATTCTGTTAAACTGTGAATTAAAGAATTCCTGTCGCAATATAAATAAGCAAACACTACTGACATACAGTATACTGACTCATAATTGTGCAGCAAAAATAGGCAATGCACAACATCTCCTTTATATCTACTTTGCTGCTTCCTTTTTAGTCCATACACTTTCTCCATTTGGACCAAATTCCTTAAGCAAAGTCAGGACACAGCGTTGGGACCTCTTTTGTGGTTTTAAGTAGCTAGCAGTAAACTTGTACAAAAAATACATATTTGTTTAATGTGTGTCTACTGAAGTAAAATGCAGTCTTACCTTTCTCGAATACCCGTCCACTCCACCAAATAAGACAATGTTGTAACTGGAAAACCAAAGAACAAACTGTCATAGCACTCTGGAACTGAAACACTGATTCTCCAAAACTGGGACATTACAATGAGATTATTTCCGAATCACTTAGAGAAATATAAAGTAATATACCACAACCGTATCAATTTGTGGTTGGTATCCACGTGCACAAGTGAGAGAGGCCCTCACACTGAATATGTTCTCCTCACAACACAGCCCAGACTAGCCAGTCTGGAGAGGATGCCTATGAAATCCACTCGATGCATTGAGGCAGCCATTCTTGTCCATTGTACACGTAGACCAATAGATAACAACCGTCCTTTGACCATTCGGTATCCAGCAGTGGGCATGTCATTATTGATAGATATGACCACGTTATCCAACTCCTCATCACTGATGGAGCTATAAAGTTCTGAAACAGATAAGCCAAACTCTCTCATCCTTCTAAAGATTGTACTGGAAGAAACACCAAGCAGTTTTGCAATGCAAGGCACCGATAGGTTTGTCACCAACATCTCAACCAACTGCTGCCTCTCAATTTCAAACTTAGGATGTCCTCTTAGACCAATAACTGATCCCACTGCTGTATTTGGGGCATCTGAATCTAAATATTGCCTAAGTAGTCCAAACAGCTCTTGAAGAGCTTGGATTATTCCTTGCGGTATGTCAAGCTGAGGCCTGGTTCCACCTTCTCTGCTCTGCTGTGCTGCTGTAGCTGAGGCCTGGTTCCACCTGCTCTGCTATGTTGTGCTGCTGTGGCTGAGGCCTGGTTCCACCTTCTCTGCTCTGCTGTGCTGCTGTAGCTGAGGCCTGGTTCCACCTGCTCTGCTCTGCTGTGCTGCTGTAGCTGAGGCCTGGTTCCACCTGCTCTGCTCTGCTGTGCTGCTGTTGCTGAGGCCTGGTTCCACCTTCTCTGCTCTGCTGTGCTGCTGTAGCTGAGGCCTGGTTCCACCTTCTCTGCTCTGCTGTGCTGCTGTAGCTGAGGCCTGGTTCCACCTTATCTGCTCTGCTGTGCTGCTGTAGCTGAGACCTGGTTCCACCTGCTCTGCTGTGCTGCTGTAGCTGAGGCCTGGTTCCACCTTCTCTGCTCTGATGTGCTGCTGTAGCTGAGGCCTGGTTCCACCTGCTCTGCTCTGCTGTGCTGCTGTAGCTGAGGCCTGGTTCCACCTTGCTCCGGGAACAGCGTGGATACTGTTGTGCTGGACTGGGAGAATGGCGGGTGTCGTGTTTCTGCTGTGCCTTTTCTTGGCTGTGCTGGACAAGGAGAAGATCGCTAGTCGTCCTGAAAAATCTACTGGATTCGTGTATGTTCTGCCGCCCGCAGTGGACATCCCCTGTACAGTTTCGGAGGTGTTGCACAAACAATTGCTGGTTGCACTGTCGCGGACATTCATTTAGGAAAATGTTTGTCTTTCTCACATGCCTGCCACGATGGTCCTTCAGAATTGTTTTTTAAACTCTAATCTGACTTTCGCGAAGTTTGCTGGTGACTCTAGAACAGCTGACAATGTATGTGTGTTGATTAAGAGGAAAAGGTGCTTGGTATTTTTATTGTTGTTACTATCAGGAAATGTACAGCCAAATCCAGGTCCACCTAGCAGTATTAGTCAAATAGCTACTCCTGCTGATTTTATATCTAGATCTGGGCTAGGTTTAATTCATTTAAATGTGCGTAATCTGTTACCTAAATTAGATTTAGTCCGTATTTGGGCGAGTTCGACTGATGCTGATGTCATTGTCGTATCAGAAACGTGGCTAGATAAATAAATGTTGGCCTCTGACATTTACATGAATGGTTACAGTGTATATCGTACTGACCGGGCTAAAAAAGGTGGTGGCGTTGCCATTTATGTGAAAAATAAGTTTTGTGTAACCAATATGGTTTCCAAATCTGTTCAAATCAGCCCAATTTTTTGCCGTGAATATTGAGGTAACAAAGGGTCAACAGGTCATGGTGGTGGGCTGCTACAGGGCCCCTTCGGCTGTCAAGGACTCTTTATCGTCATTGGACAACCAGACAGTGTGAGTGTGAATGTATGTCTGCATCAGGGTTTCCGTTAGCCGGTAATTACCGGTTTTTAGAACGTAAAATGTATACAAAAACGGTAAATTCAAAACCCGACGGTCAAAATGTCCGGTAATAATGCTCATACAAAACTTAGACAACGTAGGCTATCCCTAGACATTTGTGATCCGCTCTATCGAAATCTGTTGAAGTCGCAACGGCTCATTTCAAAATAAACGTGGATTTGACGGGAACTTCCTGTCATCCTCTCATCCTCCCTGAGGGAATATGACAGGCACCTCTCACTCAGCTCTTCCTCAGCGCCGCTCGCCCTCCCTCCGGCTGAAATTATGAATGTAAGGTGTATAGTAATCATAGATAACACGGCAGGGTCCGTGAGATTTTGTTTTCATCTGATTTCAAATAAACAAAGTCTTGGCTTTCAGAATATTAAACTTGTTTCGGCAAATTCAGATGATAAATACAACTTTGAAGCTTGTAACGGCATAATTACAAGCGGAGAACTTTACGTCACAGCAGGCATAACAACAGCCAGTGTTTCTGGTGAGAGTTTTCCCCGGGAAACAAACACAATACACACAAATGTAAAAATACACACACACTCACGAGCTTCTGTAATACTTATTATAGGCCTAAACGTTGAAGGAATGTATCCGTTACCTTCGTGGCACGCAGTTAGATATGGCTAAACAATCTAGCAGTAAGCCTGTTGATAAGCCTACCTCTGACTCTGTGCCTGATGAAGCAACACCTCAAACTTCCGAAACTGAAGGTCCAGCGGTGAAGAAGGCGAGAGTACACTTTAAAGCCGATTGGCAGAAGAAATTCAAATGGCTTCAATGCGAAAGTGTCGATGGAGTGGAAACAATGTTTTGCTCCCTTTGTGCTAGGTCAGGGATAAAAAATGGCTTTACCAGAGGATCAACCAACATGAGAGCATCAGCCCTCACAGAGCAAGCCAGTGCCAAGACCATACGTTCGCAGTTAAGGCAGGACAACAACAAATGGCAATGAAAAGTCATATCGACAGCGCAAAAGAACAGAGCAGCCAGAAGCTGCATTCCCAATTAAAAGTGGTGTTTCAGATGGCCAAAAATGATATTCCAGGTAACCAGTTCAGAGGAATGACTGATTTACTGAGGGCAGTAGGGGCTTCTGATTTTGGAACCGATGACGGCATTTACAAGCATAGCGAATCCTTGTGTGACATGGAGAGGGCACTGGAGGGTGACGAGTAGCTAGGTGAGCAGCTTGACGAAAATCTTAAGGCCAGTGAATTCATTGGAATCATCATTGATGAGACTGTCAGTATTACAGTGGAACATATATGAATCGTATATGCCAAGATTGAAAACAAGGGCAAGATTGATACCCTTTTCCTGGGCAATTACAACTTGCATTCTGGAACTGCGCAGTGCATATATGAGAAAGTGGTGGAGGTGCTGAGAGGGAGAGGAGTTGAGCTATCAAAGGTCATGGGCCTGGCCTCGGATGGAGCCAGTGTGATGACAGGGAAGCGTGCTGAGAGTAAATCCCTTCTTGATCCAGGTGCACTGTGTCGCTCACCGAACTGCACTGGCAGCTGTAGATGCTGCAAATGCTGTGAGTCAGGAGAGCGTATACAGACGAATCGCCTCTGTCAGCTCACAGCAACCCTAAGCGATGAAGACATGGTTAGTTGGAAACGGCCATGCGCCGTCCGTTGTCCTTGCACAACGCAGTGCAAAGTGTTAAAAGCAACTGGCCTGCTCTGGTAATGGAGTTGAACAGTGGGAAAGTGAAAGGAAATACCCAAGCCCAAGGTATTCAAAATCAGATTCAGCAGTACTCTTTCATTGCCCTCACCCACTCACTGTCTGATGTACTTCCAGTGATGACCAATTTGAGTTTGGTTTTTAAAAAAGGAGGACGCCAATCTTGGCAGCATCAGGCCAATTGTGCACGCATATATCACAAGTCTTACACAGCTGAAAGATGAGCTTGGCCCAGAGGAGGTGGAATTCCAAAATGATCTCCAAAATGGAAAGTATAAAAATGTGGAAGTGAAACATCTGAATGAAAGGTCCATTCAGGCTCACACAAACGTACGATCAAAGTACATTCAGCATCTCAATGCGTTACAAGACCGATTCCCCGATGACACTCTGGATCTCATCAGCTCCCTCGACATTGTCACAATCCTGGTTCACATCTTACTTGTCTGTCTTGTCATGACGTTATGTTGAAATTCTGTCCTCCCTGTGTCTTGTCTTCCTTCCTGTGTTGTCCCTCATGTGTCTGATTGTGTTCACCTGTTGCCCTTGTGTTCCTGCCTCCCCTGCCCAGCTGTGTCTTGTCCTGTGATTACCCCTCTTTGTATTGAGGTCCAATCTCAAACCGCCCCCTACACCCTACCCCTACCCCTCCGTTTGCGTGGAGGGTCCGCCATATAAAGTGCTGTTCCAAACCAACGAGTGTGGAGGGGGAGTGGGCTATCAAACCCTCAAACAGAGGCTGCAGTCGAATTGTCCAAATATCAGCTCCTAACGTCTAACCCTATCGTCTATTCCTTGACCACTGAGTGAAACGTCACGGGGTTAAGGGATAGTGGATAGGATAATTCAAAAATAATTTAGGAGAAGAGACTGCGGTATTTTAGAGCAGTGGTTCCCAAACTTATTGTGCCCAAGGCACACCAAAGGACAAGTAAAAATCTCAAGGCACACCTATTGTGCAAAATAGCCCTTATAACACGTGTTATCACTCATATCATGTAAAATATCTGTAAATGTGCATAATTATTTACTAATGCCAAATAAAATGTGACAAAGACAACTATATTACTCATGAAATATTTATGAACGAAATATTTCGGAAATGTAATCAAATTAGGCTTCATCAAAGCAGCAACACACTCATGTAAACCAGACAGGTCACAACATAAAAAATGAGACAAAGGAAATTCAGCACAGAGAACTGTCAATGCAAGGAAGCTGCATTGTCCATGGTCCTGAACTACAAATTATAAATGTAACATTTCAGCAGAGATGGGGTTGTTACTAAAAAAGAGTAATATATTACATATTACTTTAAAAAAAAAGCAATATATAACACAACTTCGTTACTCTCTACATCAAGTCACTTGTTACTTTACTCGCAGGGCCGGCCCGCCCCTCCCTGCTGGCAGATCACGCAGACTGCTAAAGTTTGAAATGTTCTCTTTAGTTCAGTTTCCATTGTCGCATAAGACTGATCCAGATCCTGAATGTGTTCCTATCTGACCATGGCTGTCCTCTGTCTCCTGCTATCTGACCGTGGCTGTCCTCTGTCTCCTGCTATCTGACCATGGCTGTCCTCTGTCTCCTGCTATCTGACCATGGCTGTTCTCTGTCTCCTGCTATCTGTATATTTTGCGCAGTCTATCTCTGCTCACGCTGTTGCGTCGGCGTGTTGGCCATGTGTTGCACTGGAACCAGACACCGCAAAGACTTCAGCCGAGCACGAACTGCCCATGCGTGAGTGGCAATAACTCTCCTTACCAGCAGGCAGCGGTAGTGTGTATTAGTCATTCAAAACAACAACCGGAAGACAGAGAAGAAGAACAGACTGTGATATAAACAAATAGCGTGTGCGGTAGCTCCACCTTAGCATGTGTTCTTTGCAGGTGTGTGTTGAGGTTTGACGTGGTGTTCACAGCAGTGGATAACAGCTTTTGGCCTGGACACAGTTTGCACCTCCCCGTCACATTCCTGTCTATTCTTCAGATGAACTCAAAATAATGGGCATACCTCCACCCCTTGAGGGTTATCGCTGACTCAGCCATGTTTATGCAGCACTGCACGTGGAGATGTGGACACGCAAGTCGCGCAGATTACATACATATAAACCTACAAAGTACTGATATAGTATGTTAAAAAATAATTATTTTTGTGTAGTTGTATATTGCAATAATAACGTATGGTTGTCACAAAATCCCACGGCACACCCGGACTTGCCTCGCGGCACACTGGTGTGCCGTGAGGCAAGTCCGGGTTTGGGAACCACTGCTTTAGAGAATCCGAATGCACTTTCAATATCCGACGTGTTTATGATGCGCCAGCGGACGTCATAAATGTGCGTCTGCTGCTGTGGGGAAACTATGGAAACTAACTAACTAACTAACTAGTAATTATAATAAAAACGTAGCTCAAGCATTTATGCAACTTGATTTGAAGCGTGTGTGCACACACAGACAGCATTTTTATTATTTGTCCCGCGTCCCACAAATTGTCCCCCCCCCGTTTTGACAGTTCACGAGCACGTGCAGTGTCTACTGTAGTACTGTAAACTCACCGTGCTCTGTTTTTTGCTTCATGAACAGGGAAAACAGAGAAACATATTCTTCAGGACCAAAGTTGGAATTTAAATAAAAAAGGAAAGTGAAACTTATGCTCGTCACCGAGCATAAGGTGAACACAAGACAACATTAGCACGACCAGTAATCCTACAAACTGTCATCACTACCCTCCTGACTGTTCTCCTCACTGTCTTCCTCTCTGTCAGACATGGTAGCTGATGATGTAGGCCTACTACTTTCTCTCTGGTTGAGTCTGTGATTAGCTGCTTGCATCCACAAGTCAACAGCTGGTTTTGGGTCAAAAGTCTCTGTTGTCATCTTAGACAAGTGGATGTAATCAAATAAGTATGTGAACATAACCAATAACCTACCATAGCCAATAACAAATGAATGTAACTTATTTTATTTGTGTTGTTCATTCATATCTTATTTTACCTTAACATTTATTTATGTATGCATTTTTTTTTATCTCCAGTTTTAAAGGATATTTTTGGTTACTGTCCTATAGTATGCATTGGAATAATTTCAAACCTGTTTATCCCAATAATTCAGTGGTGGGCCGTCAGGGCCAGCAAGGCCTTCTCTGCTGGCCTAAACATCATCAGAATATAAATTTAATTTTTGATATATTTTTTCCACAAATATGTATTAAATTATTCTCCATAGTCTATTCTTTTCATTTCATAGCTTTCCTCTTGGTTGCGCTGCTTCCAGCCTCAGAACAAGATGTGGAGGGCTGGCCTTTATGTTAGAGCTTTTATCCAATCATATTTCAGCCATAATGTGTTGCCAGGGTCCAAGAAATCTGCCCTTAGGCCTTCAGAATCAACAGTGCGGGCGCCTGTAGCTTAAAGTGAACGGAAACAAAACTGTGGCGTTAACCAATCAGATTTTGAGTTGGCGACAACGGGCCAGCTAGCAGGCATACGATGACGTCAGCACGTGCACGTCTTTTGATTGGATACGCACTATTGAGAGGCAGAGCTATGTAGAGCTAGCAAACTGAACTTGAATTTGAACGAGCTAATTTGTGTAGATTTCTACAAGCTGTTTTTTTTCAACCCACAATGGCTGAAGGAGGAGAAGAGATCGATTTGGTCGCAGATATAATTACAACGCCATTTTCAAGACGAACTTTTCAAGAAAAGCTAGACTTTGTGAGAAGAGAACGGCCAACCCCGACGCTAGCGAGCCTATCACAGCGGGGAAAAGGGTTTATCCGCCACTTTCAAATCACTAACTACGAGCGGTACCCCTGGCTCACAGCCTCCGAGAGGCACTGCAAATTGTACTGCTGGGAATGCCTGCTATTTGCAAATGATCGATTTGGTGTTTGGAGCCACACTGGATTTGCAAACTTGAGTTGTCTAACTAAGGCAGCAACGAGACACCAAAGCACGGCTGGGCACTTACAAGCAATGGTGCTTTTGAAAACCTTTGGGGACACCCGAGTGGATCTACAGCTCAACGAAACGCACAGATAAACTGTACAACAGAGTCATTGAAGTCTTCTTGAAGAAAGAAAGGAGGATGGATTTTGTGCTCAAATAATCAGTTGTTTTGGTGAGTACAAAGCATTTTATTTTTTATTTTATTTTAATATATTTTTGTCATTTCATGTCGTTAATATTAAATCAATATTAACGAATGAATATATATGTAATTAAAATGACAAATATATAAAAAATAAATGTTTGATGCTTCTGCAAGAGATATAGAGATGTGTGTGGCGCACTGGCTCAGCTGTGCAGTAAAAGTACTCAAGGAGACTTGTTGAATTGTTTTGGTTTAACCTTTATCAAAGTGGACATTCAGGGCTAGGAATACACTTTCACCACTGTCGCAAATATATCCTCATGAAAATGCTTTGGGTGCGACAATGCGCTGTTTAGTGAACACACTTGTTAAAGCTCACATACTTTTGGTGGACTTAATAAAACTTTGTAGACTAATGCCTTAAAAGCCTCTTTTATTTTTAAGTTTTGACAGTATCCAAGCGATCTTAAAGCTGGTAGTTTAACACTCTTAATTGTAAATGCGGATATATTGATTATAAATGCTTCGGAAATATTAATATAACTCTGTTGTACTTGTATAGTTTCTAGAGCCATGGTGTCATAATGATGGTATTAAGAGGTGGAATAATTCAGGTAGGACTGTGTCGGACATCACTGAAGGCCTAGGTGTGAAATGCACGGCCCGCCATTGCAATAATTATAAAGGAGTACCTTGGAAATATGTGTAAAATTGTGACCAAACTGTTTGAACTTAGACTAAAGTGATCTAAACACTCAAGAGTCCTTTACCTCACTGAGCTGTAGTTATCAGCCTCTCAGTCTGACTGGAGAGGACTCTCCCTCCACATTATTGTAGAAACATCTTCTTCTTATATCCGTTTGAGCAGCTAGCACCAGATTCTAATAACAACACCGGGCGGTGCGCCCTTCTCTCTCTCCCTCATTCAAGGCAAGGCAAGTTTATTTCAGCCTGTCCTCCTACAAAAAATGACCAAATAGGTCGATTGTTTAAGCACCAGATTACGACCCATAGCCACGTTTTAAAGTGTAGCACCTCTAGTGGTCGTGTAAGAAACAACATGCTCCCGTTTATTTACGAATAACCCTCTCTGGAAAATCCTAAATTGTAGAACAGTTTGATCATTAAAATGCTTTTTGATTAGATTTCTAGCGAGAAGTGTATATTGTACTTTTAGAATCCACGTCCAGTGGAAGTGTAGGATCTATAGTTTGATAGATATCACGAAGATGGTTTGAGGTCTCGCCAGGATAACGTGTATATGCGGCAGCTTCCATGTAAAGTTAGCGTGGGTGAAAACAGTATTTCCGGTCTCGAAGTTTTCATAATAAAACCGGATATATTCCCCTCACTGTCAAATGATTACACAGTGATATCTGCATTACTCATCCACTAAAAAACATCAGTTTATCCTTGTTAATTACACAATATTGATTGGTTTTAATGGTGTACAATGCTTTTGTGTTTTTAACCTTCGAGTCAGAGAAACAAATAGTTTTTCAGGAGTTTAGACACTACAGTTTCCGAAGACACTACACTACCCAGAATCCCCAGCTATCGTTTGGGACTACAACATCCTCCTTGTTTTACAAACCCCGTGATTAGTCATCAAGCCCTGTGATTGGATGTTGGAGTGGCAGTGCGACAAGGTTACGCTGTCAAACAGCTCTTTGAAATGGAATGGAACCACGGCAGACGGTCAGAAGAGCTTTATTTAACAGATGGTTTTATGTCTACCCCTCCTGTTGTTAATTGATAAGCCTGAAACATGCACTTGTCAAGGTTCAGATGCACATTTAGCAAATATGGCAGTAGCCATCGATCATCTTAAGATAAGATACTTTATTGATCCCAAGTTGGGAAATGTTTTTGTTACAGCAGCATGTACTACTTTGTTCTACTCCACGAAAATTCAGAGGTTAACCTGGTATTTTTACTCTACTACATTTATTTTTGTTACTTTGCAGATTCTGATTAATGATGTGAAATATAAACAACCCTTAAATCAGACTTTAGTTACACCTGAGTAAAATTCAGCCTTATCAGTTTGTCTGTTTTGCACATCCTCCTGTTAATATCTTTGGACGTCCTGCACTAAATTGTTTTATTGTAGAGATCACTACAGTATCTTCTTGATATTTTCCATTCTATATTTCTATCATTGACCCCTATTTTGTATGTAGGCTACTCTTAATATTTAAATGTTTTTATCAAATATAACTTATTCTACAACTAAATTCAATAACGTGCTTTAACCACTAGGAGGTATGGTTTAGACCAGTGGTCTAGTTAATACAACATAATAATATCGTACATAATATGACTATAAACTTTATTGGGAAATTAAAACAGAACGTTAAAGGAAAATACAGTTTCAGTCTCTCGATGTGAAGCTTATGCATTGTACCATGAACTTGTATAGACCTGTAACAGTCAACTGCATGAGGAATTAGAAAGGTAGTTCAGAAAATCAGTAATATCTTTAAAAACTACAAAAAAGTCCCTTTCTGTGCACCGTTATGGTGTAAGCACAGCCTATCTACTAATTGGATCAAATATAAAAGTCAGCCGAATTAGTGTTGATACTGCAAGGAGACGTATTGTGTGAAAAGAAATGGAAGATGTTGTTTAATTGTTGATATATGTATGGTCCACGTCACGTATTCAGTTTTGGCGGCATCTCTTCCAGTTTGTCAAAAGGTCTTCTGATCAGGGCTCTATAAATACATATCTACGGCAGATCTGTAATATTTAATGCAGCCGAATCGTGTATTGCAATGCCGTTATGTGATGACTTTCAAAGAGAAAAGCAAGAGCACTCGGAATAAAGTTTTATTATTATTTTTTTAATGTTTTCCGATTTCATATCACATAAACACCATATCCCGACGTGCATTGCGGCGTGATTTTAGCTTATCAAAACCTCTGAAAACAGAAATGTGTCTCTCAGAATCGAAAGAGAAAAACCTATGGGAAAAACACAAAAGCATTGAACAGAATTTAAACCAATTAATGTCGTATAATTAACTAGGATAAACTGATGTTTTTTAGTGGATGTGTAGTGCAGATATCACTGTTAAATCATTTGATCATTGGTTTTATTATGAAAACGGCCAGACCGGAAATACTGTTTTCAACCCGTAACTTGACATGGAAGCTTGCCGCATATACACGTTGTCCTGACGAAACCTCAAATCATCTTCGTAATATCTATCAAACTATAGATCCTACATATCGACCGGACGTGGATTCTAAAAGTACAATATATACTTCTCGCTAGAAATCTAATCATAAAGTGTTTTAATGGCCAAACTATCCTACAATTTAGGATTTTACAGAGAGGGTTATTTGTGAATAAACAACCCTCTGTAACGTTTGCATTGAACGGGAGCACTAGAGGCCGACAATTTTAAAACGTAATTACAGGTCGTATTAAGCGCTTGAACAAACGACATATTTGGTCGTAATTAGGTTCTTAAACAATCGACCCATTTGGTCGTATGAGTTGGAGGACTTGTTGGTTTATTTATATAGCACCTTTCAACACAAGGCAATTCAAGGTGCTTTACACCTTCCGTTAGGCAATATTATAAGGAATCATTCCATAAACTTTCATTGTTATGCGGATGATACTCAACTATATTTATCAATCAAGCCTGATGAAATTAATCATCAAAATACAATTCAAGACTGCCTTAAGGACTTAAAAACGTGGATGACCTTAAACTTTTTGATGTTAAACACGACCAAAACTGAAGTTATTGTACTTGGCCCGAAGAATCTACGAAACAAATTATCTAAAGATATACTAACTATGGATGGCATTAATTTGGCCTCCAGTGAGACTATAAGGAATCTTGGTGTTATATTTGATCAGGATTTATCCTTTAACGCCCACATAAAATCAATTTCAAGGACCGCCTACTTCCATCTACGTAACATTGCAAAAATCAGGCATATCTTGCCTCAAAGCGATGCAGAGAACCTAGTCCATGCATTTGTTACTTCTAGGCTGGATTATTGTAACTCTTTATTATCAGGGAGTACCAAGAAGTCAATCAAGTCGCTTCAGCTGATTCAAAATGCTGCGGCTCGTGTACTAACCAGAGTTAGGAAAAGGGACCACATTACTCCTGTTCTGGCTGCCTTACACTGGCTCCCTATAGAACACAGGATAGAATTTAAAATTCTTCTTCTCGCCTACAAAGCCCTTAATGGGCAGGCGCCATCTTACCTTAAAGAACTCATTATACCCTACTGTCCTACTAGGGCATTGCGTTCCAAGAATGTAGGGTTGTTGGTTGTTCCTAGAGTCTCTAAAAGTACAATGGGAGCCAGAGCCTTTTCTTATCAAGCTCCACATTTGTGGAATCAGCTTCCAGTTTGTGTTCGGGCGGCAGACCCTATCCGTTTTTAAGAGTGCGCTTAAGACCTTCCTTTTTGATAAAGCTTGTAGTTAGGGCTGATTAGATTCAGCCCCTAGTTTTGCTGATATAGGCTTAGTTTGTCGGGGGACATCTTACTTCTTCCTTCTCTCTGTCTATACCTGTGTACTCTCATGTTCCGATTAACCCAGCTTCCCCAAATGTCTTTCCTTTTGGTGTCTATATACCAGTGGCGAAGCGTGTCTATCACAACTGGACCTTCTGTAGACACAAACGCCCTCCCCGCACGCCGCAGCAGCAGCCGCCGCTATCAGATTTAAATGCACAACAACGCGTACTACACTCAAGACACACATTAACGAACCATTCATCAAAAAGTGTGTGGAAACAAAATGCAACCAGCTCAACGAGATGCATAACCATTAACCAGCAAATAAAAAGTAGTCTCACTCACCCATGGTCCTCACTTAAGATGCCCTGCTGTGTTTTGGTGTTTTTGTGCAGCCTTGGTTAAACAGCTCAGATTTTCGTTCAGACTTTCCAATTCCATGCCCCCTTTTCGGTCCCAAAAAGCAAGCACTCCCAGCAGTAGAGCCTTTTGTGACTAACTGAGCTCGTAAGCCACGGGTATCTTTCCCAGTTGCTAGCCTGGAAATGGCGAACATAGCCTTTAGCAACTTGATTCAGCTCCAGATCCTAGTTTTACAATGTCCGTCTTTTCAGTGAATTGTCGTCTTGAAAAAGGAACCGACAATAATTCCGCAACAACATCTTCTTCACCTGTTGCCATGTCAACGTTAAACTAAATAAAACAGAAAATGAATTATTACGTCCCATCAATAGTGTATCCTGTGTCTCGCACCTGTAAGAACTAACGGGCCTTCTAGCATACCCTGCACCGTGGGAAACTTCGAAAGAATACGCCCATTGGCTACAAATCAATATATGATTGGTTGATCAAACTGTCAATCAGAGTGTTTGCTCTCATTCAGTTCAACGACCAGGGCCTTCGATCAAGGATACAGAATACCCACAGACGCAGAAACAGATCTGATTGGTTGCATTTCTTTTCTCAA
This sequence comes from Champsocephalus esox, assembly GCA_036324585.1. Classification (NCBI taxonomy): domain Eukaryota; kingdom Metazoa; phylum Chordata; class Actinopteri; order Perciformes; family Channichthyidae; genus Champsocephalus; species Champsocephalus esox. The sequence continues at coordinate 52,755,290 of CM070479.1, read as the reverse complement.
AAATGCGTAGTGCAAGGTCAGAGAAGGACAAACAAAACCACGTAACACTGTTTATTACAGATCAACAACACAGATACGATTCTCATTTATAAAATGTATTTACATTTTATTAAATTGTATTTATATAATTAAATCGATAAATGTCTTTTTTTTATCTGAGTTATCAGGGTATTCTCTGAATACCTTGAAGGCCCTGACGGTTCGCCACTGCTATATACGCTGGGATCCGGAGTCATGGATGATCCTGCGGTCTTGTGTCCTGGATCGCGAGCGCTGGATCTTGAGTCGTGGCTGTGGTCCTGGATCATCGGTCCTGGATGGATATCCTCGTGGATTCATCTTCCTATGACACACATGCATTTCCAAACATTTGGACTACCTATGTTGCAAATGTATTATCTTCTCAATTTACACACGGCATCTATTGCACGTCTGTCCGTCCTGGGAGAGGGATCCCTCCTCTGTTGCTCTCCCTGAGGTTTCTCCCATTTTTCCCTTTAAACTGGGTTTTCTTTGGAAGTTTTTCCTTGTACGATGTGAGGGTCTAAGGACAGAGGGTGTCGTATTGTCATACTGATATTCTGTACACACTGTGAAGACCACTGAGACAAATGTAACATTTGTGATATTGGGCTTTATAAATAAATAAAAATAAATAAACATTGATTACAAAAATGAAAGACATTCACTCGCATTTTGGCTGTGAGCTGCGGGCGCCAGCTAAGCCAACATCCCCCATTTTCATCACTTACAGCGGCCATCGTACAGGGCAAATGAAACGTGTGTTACATTGACTTAATTCTGAATATTGTTACATCAAGGCCGAAAATTAGGAGAGCCCCAACGGTAAAAAAAAATGTTTCCCTCCCAGAACGGCCAGCACAGCACCTCCCCAGATCTGGCGCCCTAGACGAACATCTATAACGCCAGTGCTACGGGCCGACCCTGAGTTCATATGCAACTCGCAAATATCTTTCTCTCCCTCTCTCTCCCTCTCTCAATTTTGGAACGCAAATGCGCCTTTTTTCAAATGACCCGGTGCTCTTTTTTTGGCGGAGGTGCGCACCTGCGCACCAGTTATGTGCAGCCCTGGTTATAAAGGAAGTTTGAAACCTCCTTTCCTATCATCTAGAGAATTCGAACGGTACTTTTCATGGCTGCCACTGAGGGACTTCCGAGTCATTTCACTCGGTTAGGAAGGTTCCTAAGCTAAATGGACTATTCGACTGTAGCGAGTCTGCATCGGTGCTGACTTGAGACCGGTCTCTACCTGACCGGTCTCAACGCTGTGTGTGTCCGTCAGGAAACATGCTGTTAACAAGTAGTTCCAGCAAACATCCACTGGTAAACTGCGATGTTAACAACCTCATGATGACCTCATGATCCTTATCTTAGGATCATACCTGTGTTTAGTCTAGAAAAAGGTAAATGTGTGCATTTTATTATAAAGTTGTGTATATTTACAGACTGTTGCAAAAACTAAGACACATAATTGAAACACAATTAAACATGTTTGGAGTTTTATTTGAGTTATTAATTTAACATTTTTGTCAAAGAGATGCTGATTTGAAACCGTTGTTACATACAGCTACAGCATTTCCTGCCGGAGAGAGGGGAGTTTGTGAATCCATTGTCGACCAAAAATGCGCTTGCGGATCTCAAATCTCTGCTGGTGGATCTCACATTTCTGCTTGTGGATCATCTTTTTACACACACAGAATTTTGAGACATATTTTCCGCCGGTCTCGGCTAAAAACTACTCGTGTCACTCGGTGATTATCGGAAACGACGTGATGGCCTGCTGATGACGACATTTCCGCATGACAAGTAAGAGCATGATGGTTTGTTTAATGCTCTGTTTTTGTATTATAATGAACAGCGGAACGTTAGATGCATCATCATCATCATCATCATCATCATCATCATCATCATCATCATCATCATGTTATAGTGATACAGTTAGTTTGTGTTAGTTTCTTGGTTCAATACAGCATATATCGAGCACTTTCGTTGATGTTGAAGTACACGCCATACACCACTTTCGGATCCTGGGGGGAGCAGCTGGCAGCGAAGCAGCCCAGATAAAACTCTTTCTTCATTTTGTAGGCGGGAGTTGGACTCTGACATTAGTGGCCGACTCTACCTACTAAGGAAGCAACTCCGCAGAATCCTATGGGTGACATCACGGACCCTACGTCCATTTTTATATACAATAGATGGGGCAGACGCAACATCTTGCAAGAAACAGCATCTCAGGGCTTCTTAACATTTAACAACCTCATTTCAAAATAAACGTGGATTTGTGTAAAGTCTTTCTGGGTTTTGTTTGATTTCAAATAAACAAAGTCTTGGCTTTCAGAATCTGACATTTTTATTTCCAAAATCACACGATAAATACGTTTTTGAAGCTTGTAAAGGGAAGATGACAGCTCTCACGCTCCCCCTCCCTCCGGCTGACATTATGAATACAACTTTGAAGCTTGGAAAGGCATAATTACAAGCGGAGAACGGAGTAACTTAATGTCACAGCTGGCATAACAACAGCCGGTGTTTCTTGTGAGTGTTTTCCCCGGGAAACAATCACAATAAATACACACGCAAAAATACACACACACACACACACTCACTATATAAACCAACATTATTCCTTGTGACCTTCCCCAGTAAAACTAAAATATTTTCCTCCGTGCTTTGACAATTTATTAGCCGCTAATCAGATCGATTGATTCCAGAGAAGAGCAAATCGCAAGAGAGGGACAGCCTCTGATGAGCAATGGGTTCACTGTTTACTTTTTGACTGCACCGGTTGAAGTTGCCCCGTTATCCGGCTCCGATTCAGAGTCAGACAGCCCTGACAGCAGCCCTCAGACCACGGATGCTGAAGAGGATTCAGTTCTCCAGTGAAGGGGGGAGTCTCCCTCCGCAGCCGGTTGGCGTAGTTTTGGCACAGTTCCGTTGTACAGACCGACGTTAACAGCAGCGCTGTCTGTGCACACGGAGACCGACTCTGTCGTCCGGTGATCTAACCGCCTTCTGGAAGCTTCACAAGTACGTCGCTACGCAAATGCGCTTTGTGACACAAGTGACGGTACGCATTTCAGATTCCGTACATAACCTGCGTACCAGTTATGTGCACCCCTGTACTACAGCAAAAGTATTCTCCGCTTCCTGCAACAACACCAAGCCGTTATCAAAGATGTTCTATTGAGAAGACGATCACTACGTGACAAAAGTTTTCAAAACCGTGGCTACTGAAATCAATCTTACTAACTGCTGTCTGTGCAATGTACTCCGCGCGAGTTGGCAGACTTTATTTTGCTTACTTTAACATCATTTTTCATGGTGGGGCTAAGCCATTTCTTGGTATGGGTGTAGCCTACCCCAGCCATACCCTGGCGCTGCCACGTATGGGGCGGGCCATTCTGCACATACGTTAAATATTTTAACGCAATTAATTTAAAAAAAAATGTCCGCTGTTATATATATATACACATGCTTTTACACAATGAAAAAATACAACCACAATGTATAATGCATACATTAAACAAAGCAAAGACTGATGTTTTAAACCATTCCAGAATTGTTCAAGACAAGCTGACAGGCATCATCAAGTTCTACAAGGAAGATGGCTTGGCCCCAAGGATGAGACGTGGTGGTCGTGTGTGCTGACTCCCAGTGTCATTATTGGGAGGCCGATGACAGACCTATGTTGGTTCTGTCAGAAAAACATTGCCATCAAGTCAGCGAAGCTCAGGAAGCAGGAAGAACACCTCCGCACCGTGGGGGTGGAGCGTCAGGCTTACCAGGAGATGGTCGCCAGCTGCAAAGAAACAGCTAGAGAGCTGGGTGTCAAATTAGGACCCAACCAACCCTGTAGCAGAGACATCATCATCCACTACAGCTTTGACTATGCACAGCAGGTGAGGTGTATGAATGTGATGAATGCTGTGATCATCCAGAATATTTGGAATGTATCAATATGTATATTCACACATTTTTAGAATTATCGTATAGATCACTCATTAGTTAATTCATCTGTTGGTCTGGTGTTACAGGTCCACTACCCCAGTGACCCTCTCCAGCCCGGGCCCATTTATTTTATGGTTCCCAGGAAGTGTGGACTGTTTGGTGTCTGCTGTGAAGGTGTTCCTCAGCAGGTAAACTACCTCATAGATGAGGCTCACTGCAGCAGCAAGGGTTCCAATGCTGTCATTGCCTACCTCCACCACTTCTCCCAGTATGGGCTTGGGGAGAAAAACGTTCACCTGCAGTGTGACAACTGCTCTGGTCAGAACAAAAACAGATACCTCCTCTGGTACCTTGCTTGGCGGTGCATGGTGGGACTCCATGAAGATATCTCCCTCAATTGTCTTATTGCTGGCCCCACCAAATGTGCACCTGACTGGTGCTTTGGCCTGTTTAAGCAGCAGTTCCGCCGCACACCAGTGTCCTGCCTGAAGGACATCAGCCAGGCTGTCAGGTCCAGTACTGTCACTGGAGTCAACAGCCCCCAGCTGGTTGGCAATGAGTCAGGGGAGACCTTGAAAAAGGGTTTAATATTCAAAAACAGGCTGGGACAGAACTGAAGAGGGAATAGTGAATCCAAAAAAGGCCAGGGCCATGGAATGTTTCCAGAGCTGGAGCGGAGGTTAGAAGCCAAGGATCTTGGGTGACAAGAGAGAGAGAGAGAGAGAGAGCAGACTGGACCAGGAGAGCAGGGAAGCACGGAGGAACACAGCAGAGGAGCAGGTAGATGGACACTGGACAGAGAGAGTACATGGTAAGGAAAACAAGAACACTAGAGATAAATGTTTAGCAATAAGCGTAGAGACCAAGACGTATTACCACTGTGGTTAAACTGGTGAATACTGGATGAGGGAACCGGGTATATATGGAGGTGTAGGTGAGTAGTAGTAATCAGGGAGACGAGCAGCAGCTGAGGAGGTGAGTTGGCGGGAATCCAGAAGTAGGTCAGCCACGCCCAGCCAGGAAGACAGACACACACACAGACAGGAAAAAGAAGGAGGTAGACCTGAGGTTACATACTGTAACCCCAGCTTCTTTGAGTAAATGGCGCAGCCCTCTAAGGCTATCGCTATTGGCTAATTGGTGCGCAGCACTGAAACTCTTTTAGTCCACGCCCACCCGCAAGGTGGGCCCCACCCGCAAGGTGGGCCCCACCCTCGGGCCTCCTTCCGGTATAAATAGCTCCCATACAAAATAACTTTTCTTCAGCTATTCGTAGAGCCAGTGGGGCCCCGCACTTAGAGGGCTGCGCAATTTACTCATAGAAGCTGGGTTACAGTAGGTAACCTCAATTACGTTGGCCAACACTTCCAAGACATCTACCATAAAGTGGAGCCCATCAACAAACTTTGCAGACTTCAGTACCTTCAAGTACCCCACACACTTAGCTCCTTCGTCTGTTTTTCTGTTTGAAGCCTCTTCCATGTGTAGGATGACGGAGTTGTAATTTTTTATTACAGCCTTGTATGCCCGGAGTCTTGACGCCATCCACCTTGTGCCACAGGGTGCTGAGAAATAGACAGGATCCTCGTCTATAACGGCTGATATGGCATTCACCTCCCTCCTACGTTTACCAGATCCATAGTAGAATCTGTAGATGGGGTCCACTCCTTTCTCTACGATGTCAATGAAGTCAGTGGCTTTGGTGGCATCTAGGAGCGACAGCTCCAGCTTATGTGGAGCACACCAAATCGAAATGAGTACATGCCCCAACAATTCCTGCAACTTCACAATAACTCCTCCCTTGGCACCTTGGTTAACGCTGGCATTATCAAATGTGCAGGCTATTATTTTCTTCTTTATGTCTCCATCGGTTAGGTCGACATGATGTAGTGCCTCGAGGAGAGCTGCCAGAACACCATTAGCATCAGCTGACTTTACAGCCATGATGTCAATGAACTCTGTTGCTGGAAGTCCATCTTTGACATGAAGATAGAAAATAAATAAAGTACATCAATAAAGTACAATACATTTTTTTTTAAATGATTTGGCTTATATAAACCTTCCCACACCAGTGTTGCCTTCACCTTTTTTTAAGACTAAGAACACTAAAAAGCAACTTCACCTTCATTCGCTTTAAACAATTTATGTATATACTTTACCTGTTAAAAACTTTTAAGTTAACTGAAAATTGAAACTAATAAAATTCATCAATAAAATGATTGTGAATTAATGACTCATAAACAAAAGGCCCTTTTGGAGATAAAATGTAACTTAAATAAGACTTACAAAATAATTAAAAATAATAATTACCTAACATATACATTCTCCTGTTCTGGAGGAACATCTCCCATCAGAGGGAAGAATCTTGAAGCCTTGAGGTCTTCAGAAACTCTGTCCTTCTCGACTTCTGCAATGGCCTGCACAAATGCCTTGCACCCCTTATCGTTCCAGTACTGTGTCGGCATTTTAATGCCATTCTTCTCTTGAAGTTCGATGAGGCCCTCAAATGAACGGAAAGGCAACTTTTGTTTGGCGACATAAAACGCAGTGTTGAACATGGGTTTCAGTTGGTCGTCCATATTTTCTGCCTGCTTCTTGAGAGCCACAAACATTGGCCCTGTGCCTTTCTCTGTGACTGCAGAGAAGGTGATATTTGCTGGACTCGTGTGACTGAAGTGTCTCAATGCGTTTTGATCCTGTGACACCCTCGTACAGTTTACTGTTGTGGTCAGCAATGGATGGATATTCTCTGCAGACCTCACAGAACATGATGTCGTCCACACATCTTAGCCATGGAAACTGGGTTTTCCAAGTCTCAATGAATGTTCTTTTACTCTTGGGTGTCAGGGCGATGTCACTCTTGGCCTTTTTAGATGGACCAGCCATTGGTGAGATAACGGAACATGGCCTTTTAGCAGAGACTTTCTCGTGACTGGGGGGGCTATCGTTCTGCTCACACTCTGGGACTTTCTGAGGACTCGTTTCAGCATGTTCAGGCTGTTGTTCAGACTCCTGTTCTTGCAGACAAATTATAGATTGTCAACATGAATGTTAGGTACTCGTAGACTCCCCACAAACCTGGATTTGTTGGGTTTTTTTTTCTGAAATAATTTGATATGCCCCTTTCAAGCCCCTTGGTACATAAAGAGCCCCTTTCAATCCCCCCCCTTTTAAAAGAAAAAAGTATTTTACATAGGTCTACCCCTTTTTTATTATTTTTTTTATTAATTTCTTAATTCATAGTTTGTCATTATTTTTATTTCTATCTTCGATTTTATTTTTGATTTGATGAACCTGTGTGAATCTGTGCTGTCCTGTTTTTCACCCTGTTGCTGTTTGAACTAGGCCTACTGAATTTCCCCACAGGGATTGTAAATCGCTTTGGATAAAAGTGTCAGCTAAATGCAATGTAATGTAATGGATTAATAAAAGTCTCCTTTCAAGCCCTTAATCCACTATTTTCGGACATAATTTATTTCAATTATTTTCCTTGTTAATTTAACACACCATTTTACAACTGTGAGAATGATGTGTACAAACCTTCTTAGAAAATAAAGAAATATGTTGTTGCCCTCTTGGGGCCACTAGAACCTTCTTCTTCGCCATCGTATTTTACATTTTCACACAGTTTTACGACACGACGTAAGTGAGTAAAAAAACGTAAAGCGGTTGCAAACAACAACGGCGGACACGGACAATTTGCGAATGAGTTATGCCTTTTGTAAGCTGAATTTATCAATAATTTGTCAATAAATAGCGGCGAAAAACGTCACTTGTCCATCGGTCAAGTCAATTTAAAAATCTACTTGTCGATGAACGATGGGACGTGCACTTTTTCGCACACTGATGTGCTCTGTTTGACAAACCCCGTGATAGTCCTCAAGCTCTGTAATTGGAGAATGTGCTCCGAGGGTTACTGAGCCTCGAACAGCACTTGAAATGGGATGGAACCACGGCAGACTGTCCAAAACTGGATTTGAACAGGTCCACCGCGTCCCCCCCTCCCCCACCCCGTTGAGGGAGGGAGTTGTAGTTTTAAAAGACGTTTTTCGTATTTCCCATAATAAGAAGTTGCCAGTATTAAACTGTGTACATCCCTGGAGGTTTAGGGGATAGGAAACACTCACATTTAAAACATATAATTAATAAATGGGTGAATTACTATATATACACACATGCCAGCTAAGGTCAGAAGAGCTTTATTTAACAGCTGGTCTTATGTTTGTGACCCCTCCTGTTGTTAATTGATAACATTACATTACATTAATTGATACGTCTGAAACATGCACTTGTCAAGGTTCAGAGGCACATTTTGCAAATATGGCAGTAGCCATCGATCATCTTAAGATAAGATATACTTTATTGATCCCAAGTTGGAACATTTGCGTTACATCAGCATGTGTAACAGTTAAATATGCAGTGGTGTTTATTTGTAAATAATTTAGTATAATCACACAAATTCTGTGTTTTATATTTAACAATTCTGTGTTCTTTATTTATTGATTGTTCAATACTTGACAAGGCCGTAGATGAAATATCTCCATATACGTCTTATAAGAGTATAATACATTATGTATAATATCAGTTAAAAGAAGTGCTTCAACATAGTTAACATTGCTGGAGGTATGCACACATATTGATAGATGTCTTGTAATGCACTATTGAGGAACCTGCGATCCAAGTTTTCCATTCAATGCAGAACTACACCACAGTTGTGTAGGCCTATATCAGGGATCACCAACTACATTTGTCCAAGGGCCAAAATGTATCCAATAGACCCAATCGCGGGCCAGTGATTTTTATATAGTCCACAATGCTAGTGGAGCACGCTCAGGTACTGCAGACCTTTAATTTATTATCTGAAACGATGTAATAACTTTTCAAACTTGTTCCAGTCACTTGCCCCATGCATTCAGCAGCAGCAGGCCATTCACTTTGATTTGATCATTATGAAATGTCATAATTTCGACAATAAAGAAATGCTACATAAACGTTATCTTGCACATTTTATCCAACCATCTCCGTTTCTAACTTTCAATATATTTTAAAAGAGATCTCTCTCTCTCACTGAGTGCGGGGGCAGGGCCTCACAGACACACTGCACCTCTCTCACTCACAGACATGCTGCAGCGCTGTGCAAAGTTCACACAGTTCTGCCGGTAATGAATATTACATTTTGTGAGGAAACGTTTCCACCAATAATTCCAATAAGTATTCCAAAATGTATTCACTTCAGGTTTACAAAAGTAACTGTAATCAGATTACTCGTTTTTGAAATGTAACGCCAGCTGAATACAGTTAGCCTACTTGATTTTTATATTCTGCGTAACGCCGTTACATGTATTACGTTACAACCAGTCTATGGTTACAACCCAACCCTGCTTCTAGGCTGACCTATGTCTGGACCGCTGCGTAAAAAGGAGGGTTTCCGCCCGTTACTTCTCCGCTGTTTTCTTGTCGCTCTTGTCTTGTCAGTTTCAGCCAAACTGTATACTATGAAGGGCCGTGTAGGCCAAAATTCAAACTCACCTCACACACACACTACTGAAAACATCTGGCCTTGCACACACACTACTGAAATACTCTCACATTCACTACTGAACACCTCACACACACACTACTGACAATTAAGCCTCACACACATACTACTGAAATCCTCTCACATTCACTACTGAACACCTCACACACACACTACTGAAAACATCTGGCCTTGCACACACACTACTGAACACCTCACACACACACTACTGAAAACATATGGCCTTGCACACACACTACTGAAATCCTCTCACATTCACGACTGAACACCTCACACACACACACTACTGAAAATTAGCCTCACACACACACTACTGAAATCCTCTCACATTCACTACTGAACACCTCACACACACAATACTGAAAATTAACCTCACACACACACTCCTGAAAAACATTTTACTGAAAGGTTCTCAGTAGGGAATGTGCATGTGTTTCACCTATGTGTGTGTGAGGGGATTCTTGCTGTAACGGAAGTCATTGTAATGTAACGGATGTCATTCTAATGTAACGGAAGTCAGTGGTCTCTTTGCTAGCCCCGTTAGCTTCATTAGCTCCAGGCTGCTACTCCGAAGTGTTTGTTGTGTTGATGCCTGGTGGAGTATTCTTCATTGAAATATCGCACTTATGGCTCTGCAGTTCAAACAGACCGTCCATGAATGCAGTTTATTCGGTAAGTGAAATTCAAGCACTTTATTTCTTACTTGTCTTTTTATTCAGCTAACAAGCGAGACGAAGCTACATCTGTGCTAACGATGCTATCCGTAGCATACAAGTTAAAACATAATGGAGAAGTGTAAAACATTAAGAAGGATTATACTGTAAAACATAAGGCTTCTCGGTGAGGTTGGTAAAATAAGGTCATGCTTGTACATTAGTTAGTTTGCTAGTTAGGTAACTGTATGCATTGTTATTGTTAATTTAAAATAGCCATGCTCGACGATGCAGACAGCTAGTGTCACATTAGTGTTGAAGAGCAGAGTACTGTATGAGATTAACCTCACTATAAGATCTGTGTATCTGAAAAATATGAATCTCACATTTCCAGTTGGTTCCAGAAATAACGTTGACATTGCAATATGGTTTGTTGAGCTGGAGTTGAGTATTGAAGCTTACTGGTTAACGTTCATCATATTAAACGAACGAACCCAAACGTTGTTGTTTTTATTAATATTATTACTAATACTTACCATTTTATTATCATTACACTGGAGAAACCGACTTATTGTGGCAGCAGAACGTGAACATGTAACTTAATGCCTGCATTTGAGGACGAAAAATAGCTCAGTCAATGCTTTAGGGACAAGGAAATTATTTGTTTAAATATTAGATATGACGTTATGTGTGCTTCTGTGAAAATGAAGCTTATTCATTGCATTACATTTGTTGAAGATGTTTGTCTTTTACCCTTACGTATGTGTTACAAATGAATGTGAATATGGCATAGGACAAATATTTAAATTGACTTTCTTATGAAAAACGATTCTAAAATAAAAAAGGACCACAACTAGACAATAATACACAATCCAACTGATAAGATACAGTAAGGGCTTTGATATCCAGCACTTTCTTTAAGGATAACAAAAATATTATCACATGACATTTGCATGTAAAAAAGTCTGTGACCAACACATTGTTACTTTACATATATATATATATATATATTTTTTTTTGTTTAAAGTTTCCAGGTGATGCAGGCAGACCAGAGGATGCTGACCACGAGAGACAGACCTATTCCGAACATCAGTGAACTTCAGCATGGACTCAAAGGTACAAGGAATCGAGAAACGTTCTGGTTTAAATAGATAAAGTAACAACTATAATCAGCTTTCACATTTCAATGTATTTAAGGCAATTATTAACGTTAACGTTTCATAAATAACACACTTGCTCTGCAATAATGTCATATGTTTCTTGTCATTTCTGTTGGGAAAAGACATACCTGAAGGACACAACTGCCTCACCGTTTTCTCAGAGGGGCAAGAAGAAAATGAAAAGCTGATTTCAGATTAAAGACCAATACAGGACATTCACTAAGAAACTACACTTTTATTGTGAACACAAATTAAAACAGGACCATCATTTGTTTGTGACAGCTGAGCCCAGTATGGGCTCACAGATGCAGTTAGGTGGTTTCTTCATCAGACCTGGTCCTCCTCCATCAGGCCACGTCCTCATCCCAGAGAAAGACCTCTCCACCTTCTCCAGCCAAACCCACAGACAGGACATCCGTCACGCTGAGGTTTCTCCCAAAGTCTCTGCACGCTGTCTCAATTGATCCACACTGTGAATATGGGGGGGAAATGTGTGTCATAAATGGAACTCCCTCCCCCAACACATCAGAGACTGCACTGACCCCCCCACTTTCAAAGCACTGACCAAGACACACCTCTTCAGACTGGCTTTTAATCTGTGAATTATGCTGTGTTGCTGTTTTAATAACTTTTAAATGTTATTTTATCTTGTTCTTCTAACTTTTAAATTCTATTTTATCATGTTTTATCATGTAAAGCGTCTTTGAGCACCTGGAAAAGCGCTTCGAAATGAAATGTATTATTATTATTAAATGCTTTAGACAATAAGAAATATGAAGTTAACTGTGAGGAATGGCTCATTCTTTTTTAAATAGACAACACTATTACTGTATTTCAATATCTCATGTCTGAAAGTTTAATTTAAAAGAAGAGGCCCCAAAAATAAAGATTGGTATATCAATAAATGTAGTTGATGTTGTCTTTTTAATCGTTTAAAGTAGATAGAACTGGTACTTAAGAGTTTGAATACAGTCTGGTTGCGGAGGAGGCACACAGGTAAGAGCATATAGCTACCATCACATGTAACTAAGCTTGACTTTATTAAAAGTATAATTAAGTAACAGCAACAAATCAATAACAAATTGTGCAAACATGTGAGTCCACTGTTGAATTTACCACATATTCTATGTTTTAGAAACCTTAAGGCATTTATAGATTTGTATGCAAGTAATATCCCAAAACTCAATAAATACCGTAGATTATTATTGAAAGTTATGCGGAATAGTTTCATGTTCACTTACCTTAAGCAACGTAAAACACCTTCCGCGGAGCCCATTTTCTGTAGTATTATACTAACAAACAGAAAACAAGAGGGAACAACCCTTATTTAGGTTTTCTAAAAAGTGACAATATCAGCTTGCATTTATCCGACAAAAATACGACACAGGGTATTGTCTAATTGCTGGTTGTCTTGTGTTTTTATGGGATTTGGATAACGGATTTATTCTATAAAATATTTTGAATGGTTTTCACTTTATACTGTTAAAAAGTCGGCTGCGGACAGCCGGGCTGTAGTAAATAGTGCAGCATATCTACACAGCTAGCTCGCTAGTTAGCATTATTGACGTCAGCTATTTATGTACATTTTCAAGTTCTGCTTGAAAGCAAGTTCCTGCAAACTGTTCAAACAAACGCTTCCACTTGTACCATTTATAATCTGTATGTTTGAATATGGATCTTAAATCATAACGTTAGCATGTTGCTTCTGGCAACTAGATTTATGATTTGAAAATTATAAAAGTAGGGTAGACATGTGGATATTATCCGGCTGAACAAAACGTGACCCGTCTCTTAAATGCGTCTCAACCACAGACCTTATTTCCAGCTAGTTTCAAACCATATTGCAATATCTATGTCAACGTTATTTCTGGAACCAACTGGACATGTGAGATTCATATTTTTCAGATACACAGATCTTATAGTGAGGTTAATCTCATACAGTACTCTGCTCTTCAACACTAATGTGACGCTAGCTGTCTGCATCGTCGAGCATAGCTATTTTAAATTAACAATAACAATGCATACAGTTACCTAACTAGCAAACTAACTAATGTACAAGCATGACCTTATTTTAACAACCTCACCGAGAAGCCTTGTGTTTTACAGTATAATCCTTCTTAATGTGTTACACTTCTCCATTATGTTTTAACTTGTATGCTACGGATAGCAACGTTAGCACAGATGTAGCTTCGTCTCGCTTGTTAGCTGAATAAAAAGACAAGTAAGAAATAAAGTGCTTGAATTTCACTTACCGAATAAACTGCATTAATGGACGGTCTGTTTGAACCGCAGAGCCATACGATAAGTGCGATATTTCAATGAAGAATACTCCACCAGGCATCAACACAACAAACACTTCGGAGTAGCAGCCTGGAGCTAATGAAGCTAACGGGGCTAGCAAAGAGACCACTGACTTCCGTTACATTAGAATGACATCCGTTACATTACAATGACTTCCGTTGCAGCAAGAATCCCCTCACACACACATAGGTGAAACACATGCACATTCCCTACTGAGAACCTTTCAGTAAAATGTTTTTCAGGAGTGTGTGTGTGAGGTTAATTTTCAGTATTGTGTGTGTGAGGTGTTCAGTAGTGAATGTGAGAGGATTTCAGTAGTGTGTGTGTGTGAGGCTTAATTTTCAGTAGTGTGTGTGTGAGGTGTTCAGTAGTGAATGTGAGAGGATTTCAGTAGTGTGTGTGCTAGGCCATATGTTTTCAGTAGTGTGTGTGTGAGGTGTTGAGTAGTGAATGTGAGAGGATTTCAGTAGTGTGTGTGCAATGCCAGATGTTTTCAGTAGTGTGTGTGTGAGGTGTTCAGCAGTGAATGTGACAGGATTTCAGTAGTGTGTGCGTGAGGCTTACTTTTCAGTAGTGTGTGTGTGAGGTGTTCAGTAGTGAATGTGAGAGGATTTCAGTAGTGTGTGTGCAAGGCCAGATGTTTTCAGTAGTGTGTGTGTGAGGCTTAATTTTCAGTAGTGTGTGAGGTGTTCAGTGGTGAATGTGAGAGGATTTCAATAGTGTGTGTGTGAGGCTTAATTTTCAGTCGTGTGTGTGTGAGGTGTTCAGTAGTGAATGTGAGAGTATTTCAGTAGTGTGTGTGTGCAAGGCCCGATGTGTTCAGTAGTGTGTGTGTGTGAGGTGTTCAGTAGTGAACGTGAGAGTATTGCAGTAGTGTGTGTGCAAGGCCAGATGTTTTCAGTAGTGTGTGTGCGAGGTGAGTTTAAATTTTGGCCTACACGGCCCCTCATAGTATACAGTTCAATCGAACGGACTTCTTTATTTCTTTGCATTTCCGAGCACATGACTTGTGTTAAAAGTTTATAGTCCGTTTGAGTTGTGCCCGTGTGAACGCAAACCGAACCTTCTGAAAAATGAAACAAACTGTCTTCTGGTGCGCACTGTTGGAGTCTACCGGACCAGGTCCGTCCTCCGCGCAGATCGTTTGGATATGGCCAGAGCGGGGTCGCCGTCCGGATCTGCCGACGACCGTTCTTAGTTCTGAGGGAAAAGGAATTGTGTCCTCGACACTATTCTCTGTTAGCTGTACAAAACTAGACTTTGCACTCCAATGTTGTTTCTTCAAATAAGCACTTTATTACACAGTTCAACACAGATATATCAATCTGATACTATACCACAAAGCGCCTTGGACTCTTTCTTGAGTTCTCACCGTGACAAGCTCGTCAGTGTAAGATCCCAGTTGAAGTGAGCCCTGAGTTCTAGAAACATTCTGTTCTTTATAGTATTTGCTGTGAAGCCCCCACCTTTGGTGCTATCTCTTGCTGTAATCTGCCTTTGCTGTCCAGCAACCCTTCCTTTTGTAACTTCCTTATTTGCTTTCACTCACAAGACTGCCCTTGTGAACTGTTGCGCCTGCTTGGTGGGTGATTTAGTGTGAGAATAATGAGTTCTGCAACCTTGTGGCTTATCAGTTTGGACATAACAGGATGCCTCCGTTCATAATCTGGTTGACCCCGCGTTTTTGTTGCACACAGTATTGACACAGTATATTTCCACTGAGGCTTCTCAGCAGTTGGACTTTAACACAGTACTTTTCCACTCAGACAGCTCAATGTTTTATTGCCTTATCTTTATCCTTCAGCACCAGAGAGCGGACTATTAGGTGTGAATGCACCCTAACCCCCTAAACGCACCAAGAGCGTATGCGCCGCGTTACGTTGCGGCTGCGCCACGCTGCGACCTCCTCCTGCGACCTAACACACCAGGCGCGTTTCACAACGTTGCAGAAGCGGAGCGTCGTGTGTGCAGCCTCGCAGTTCTTAATTAACTTTAAAACATTAATATGTAGTTGTTACCTTCCACTCCACAAACTGCAGCGACTAAAAACCAGGCCTTGTCCTTTCTGATGTTGTCCTTGTAAAAAGCATGGGTTACATCGTATAAAATTGTGTGTTTCTCCACTTCCATTTTGAACACCTCGTCGTCCATTGTGCGTATCGTAGTGGAGGTGTTGTGATGAAGGAGGGGGGTCTGCTAAATTAGTATATATACGGGATGGGCCTGGCCCGGATGCTCACCTTTCCACTTCCTGCGAGGGGGGGGCTGCCTGCCTGACCTTACGGTTGCGCCGCGGCAAAAGTGGAATTCATCCTAATTTTAGAGAAGCGCTGTGCTGAGCCGCTTCTGGGACGCGTCTGAGCCGTAACGCGGCGCGTGTGGTGGAATAGCACCCATTGACTAGAGTGGCCGCGATCCATACGACCGCCGCGGCGCGGCCGTAACGCGGCGCAGACGCTCCTGGTGCGTTTAGGGGGTAAGTCTTTCTTTTTCACAGCAGTGATCCCAGGTGGACCTGTGTGCATCTTCTTTGGTGCAATTGCATGAGCACCTCTGGTCTCATGCTTTCCAACTTGCGGCATTTGAAATGGTTGGTCGGACAGCGAATATTTGAACTGAATCCCTTTCGGATTCTCTTTTGTGTAGCGCAGCCATTTAATTTTCTGCTAACCAACTGTTTGTCCCTCTGTGTCTTTGGTTCTGTTTCGGACCGTGTGTTGTGAGAAGGACTTGAAATCCAGAAAGTCACTGTGCCCAAGCTCAATCACCTTGTATGGCCTGTTCCTCCTTGCCATCCTCACAAGAGTATAGTACCCCTCCGGACTGTACACAGGCAATTTTTTTCTGGCGGTCTCAATGGCTGCATGAACACTGTCACATTCCATCTGACTGTGTCCAGACTCCCTGAATGTATGGTCAATAATGGAGATGGGCAAGGTTTTGACTGCATGGAGACACATGGCACTAAAACCAGCATTCCTGTTCTGCCCACCGCATGTGTCAGAGTACAGCACCACATGCTCAGTACCTGAAAGATTTGACAGATACTGGAACATGCATGTGCTGATCTCTGATGAGCCACGCCCCCCTTCACCCTCATGCCACATGTAACATCGTGCTTCTTTGTTGCCCAACTGGTACACTGTAAGGTTGTACGTGCTCAACTTCCTGAATAAAAAAGACTGCTTACATTGCTCCAGGGAGTGGTCAGCACTTGCTCAAGATCAAATGTGCATGTCTCTTATCATTTTCTTTATGTTCCCTGGCTTGCACCTTTCTTGTTTGGTGGGCATTGTATTCTTCTTCATGGTGTACTTTGTCACTGGGATTTAAACGCTTGTACCACTCACAGTACTTGCATGTGTCTTTTTTGGGTTGGTGAAAGCCCAAGTTGAATTATGTGTTGAAGATGAATCTGTAGAAACTAAGTTTCTCTGGATTTACTTTCCACTCGTTGTGGCATTTCTGTACATAGAGTTCGTACATTTTGGTCACATTCAAATTTTCCTCAAGGTACAGCTTTGTGGTATCTTTCCTAGAGTAGTGTGACTCAAATGTTGGGAATCATTTGATGTGCCCCATGATCAGATTTGTGTTGAGCTCAGGGATTTTGTTGCATGGGGAATGTTTAACCTGAGACCTTGAGGGTGAGATTCCCAGTTGGCTTGAGGGATGAACGCCTGCAGACCTTGCAAACTTCTCAGATACGTCAAGGGTTTTAAAAAAAAATACTTGCAGACTCGAACAGACTTCCCCTGTGTGGTGAGATTGTACTCTATTGTGTTCTGTCGCTTTGATTCTGTGGTGGTCTGCCTCTTTTTTTATCTTTGTCACTGTATGACTTATGATAAAGTCTTTCTGACGGGCTGCATCTCCCATTTTCCAAAACTGATCGAAAATCATTTCCCTTTCTGACTCTGGGAAATTGTGGTTGCATTTGTAACGACAGGAAGCGCAGTCTTTTTCCCTGACTCTTCTTCCTGGGACATGAATATTTTTTGAACTCACATAGCTTTGCCCGGAGTTCCGCAGTCTTTTTTGTGCATTTTTTTTCCAGTTATCAGGATCTCTCTTTCTTTTCCTTCCTCTTTGCTGGATCTCATCTCTTCTTTCATCTACACTCACTGGCTCTAATATCAGGATTACATATTCTTCATTTGTTTCCCTGTGCTTTTCTGTAACTGCATTCTCTGTGTCCTCTGCCAGAGTCCCTACATGCTCTGTGTCCTCTGCCTGGGTCGCTACATGCTCTGTGTCCTCTGCCTGGGACCCAACATGCTCTGTGTCCTCTGCCTGGGTCGCTACATGCTCTGTGTCCTCTGCCAGGGTCCCTACATGCTCTGTGTCCTCTGCCAGAGTCCCTACATGCTCTGTGTCCTCTGCCTGGGTCGCTACATGCTCTGTGTCCTGTCCCTCGTCACCTCCATTGTCAGTGGCTGTCTGTCCCTTATCTGAGTTACAATAAGGTAAATTAACTAAACACATTGTGAACAAAATTAACATTGCTTTTTTAATTTTTTTTTAATTTAAATTAATTTAAATTAAATACATAATATTTCACATCAAAAGAAACAACAATGTTTTAACAAATCATATTAAATAATGTGATGACAGAATTGTAAACAGAATAGCTGAAACTTTAACTAAATAAATAACTCAGTTTCCTCTAATCATTAACCCATGTTTGAATCATTTAGTTAACTCCGTGTGTTGCTGCTAGCATACATAACACCTGACGTGGAAACGTTACTCGTGGATGGGGCTACAGAGCTGCTAGAAAGACAGTCGAACCCGGTGCATTTCTCCGTCTGAATGTGGTGCGCTTTTGCTAAATGTTTAGACAAATTGCTCGTGTCACCGCCCTTACATGCTAAACTCTTATTGTAATTTAGGCAACGAGCATCGAGACGGGTAAAGTTTAACCACACTTCGGAGCGTGTTCTCTCCGCCATCTCCTGTGTGTGTGTGTGTGTGTGTGTGTGTGTGTGTGTGTGTGTGTGTGTGTGTGCTGCTGCATGTAACAGCTGCGTGTGGGTAAACTGCCCCGCCCCCTCACACACAGATGGGGGAGAGTCTGGATTGGAAAGATCGAAAATACATCATCGACACATTTTGTAGTCTTATTGCATATTAGAAACTGAGTTGGCGACACTAAGACTGCGATATAATGTTTATGTAGCAATAATACATATGACATAATGTTTTAAATGTCTCCAGCAGGCCTAACGATAAAAATACCGATAACATTGGAGTTTAACTGCGCGAAAACACACGGGATGATGTCTCCAAACATATCGACGACTGCATTAGTTGGTATATTTTTTATGATGAAACATACCATTAGCTGCTAGCTAGATGCTAGCTAGATGCGCTAGCTTTGACCTTGTTTAGCTTACCTTTGTCACTCAGCATTGACTTTGAATCCTGGATTTTGTCATTCTCTTCCTCTTCTGCATCTTCAAATAAGCTTAGTAACACTTCTTCAACAGTGGAAAGCTTTCTTCTGATGGTTGACCTAGCTTGTTTACATGTCTTGTCAGCCATTTTGACTCAAGTGCTATCCAAAGGCTTTACATTTCTCAGGGCCAAAAGGGCGTAAATGCACTTATGCCCTTTTGGCCCCAATTAGTTCAGTGTGTTCTGTGTTAGGTCTTTTGGTTTTTGATTAATAACTCTGGATTGGTTTAGAATTGACATGTGCCCTTTTGGCAGTAGAACGAGCTCATCGAGAGCTAGGGTCGCATTAAAGCCAGAAATTCCGCTGTGTCCTTCAGTTCATGTCCCTGTTGTTTCTTTCTTTCCAGTAGGCGCTTAACCTGGTGTAGCTCTGGGGTCAGGTTCTCTTCCGTCACTCTATAGAACTTGGCCATGGGTTGCAGACATTTTTTGTCTAAGAAGGATGCATGTTTGGGGCTAAGTGCAGACACTCCGGATAGGACACCACCGGCCTCGGTTGAGAAACGTCTTCTCATTTCAACCACAAGTCTGTCGATTACTGGGTAGAAACACTCTGTGTGCAGCGCATCTAGGGATGTAACTGGTGTGCGTTCGATTTGGGCTTCCACAACAAACTCCTGGAGATGTCGAGGAGGCTGTGCCTTTCTCCTTTCGGGTGTCTCATTGTGATTTACATTGGCTTTGGTGCTCAGGTCGCTTGCTCTGTCCCGAATTTCCCTCCATGTCTCCTCTGCGCGTCTACCTGTCAGTGTCGCTATGACCGAATCAGCCAAGTCCATTGCGGAGGACAGCTCAAGGCTGGGAGATTGGAGCTGGTCAGACATGAATTTTGTGACACGGCAAAGATCCTCGAAAAGCGTAAGAAGCAAGACAAACTGCTCATCAATTAGTCCACTCACCGCTCTGGCCTCCGTTTTCCTCCGCGCATTGGGCTGAGACATGATCTCTGTAAATGTTGCCTTTACTGCAGGCAGTGATTTGCGGATAGCCACCAGCGCTGTATATTGACATGACCAGCGTGTTTCCGCGTGCTTCACTGGTTGTGAAGTTGGCTCCATTTCTCTCTGTTTCTTTATGAAAATATCATGGGTGACTGAGTTGGCGAAGAAGTTGTACAGCATTTGTACAGTTTCAAAAAAGTAGGCTGCTGCTTCAACATTGCGGACCACATCAACCAACACAATGTTTAATCTGTGTGCATGGCAGTGGATATACAAAGCATTTGGCACCTCCTTTTTAAACTTCTGCTGTACTCCGTTCTTGCATCCCGACATGACAGCAGCCCCATCGTAACACTGTCCAACACACATGTGTGGGTCGATGTTGCATTGGCTGAGCGTCTGTTTGATGGTACTGAGGAGCGAGTCGGCGTCCAGGCCCTCTGTGCATCTGAAGTGCAGGAATTCTTCACACACTTGTTCTTCTTTTAGATAACGTACAACGATGAACAGTTGCTCGCTTTTACTGACATCTTTGGTTTCGTCAACCATTGGGGCGAAACATTCAGCTTCCCTAATTTCTGCACTTATTTCACTTCGGACCATATCTGCCATCATCTGGAACATCTCGTTTTGGATGTCTTGATGTGTGTATTTAGCATTTTGAGGATTGTCGTTCAGTTTTATTGCTACAGTCACGTTAAATTCACCAATTAAGTGTAGCAGCTCTCGGAAGTTTCCCCTATTAACCGAGTTCTCCTCACCCTCCTGCTCCCGGTGATCTCGCTGTGCAATGCCTTGACATGCAGTATAACGTAAGGCCATCACCACGGCCTTCATGTACTCACGGTTTTCTTTCACAAGTTTTAAATGACCTGCATCAATCATGTTTCCCAATCTTGAGCCATCTTTCGTTGTCTGTTTAAATTCAGCCCATGCCTCCATGGCAAACCTGTGTGCTGCACTCCCGTTGTGTTTTTTGAAAGCTCCTGTTGCATTTTGTTGGAGTCTACCGGACCAGATCCGTCCTCCGCGCAGATCGTTTGGATATGGCCAGAGCGGGGTCGCCGTCCGGATCTGCCGATGACCTTTCTTAGTTCTGAGGGAAAAGGAATTGTGTCCTTCGACACTATTCTCTGTTAGCTGTACAAAAAACTAGACTTTGCACTCCAATGAATTGTTTCTTCAAATAAGCACTTTAATACACAGTTCAACAAAAATATATCAATCCGTACTATACCACAAAGCGCTTTGGACTCCTTCTTGAGTTCCCACCGTGACAAGCTCGTCAGTGTGAGATCCCAGTTGAAGTGAGCCTCGAATTCTGAATATATCTTGTTCTTTATAGTCTTTGCTGTGAAGCCCCCACCTTTGGTGCTCTCTGTGCTGCAGTCTGCCTTTTTTGCCCAGCAACACCCAGTTTTAGCTAAGGTCAGGTCAGGGCCATACTCCCTTTTTTTCTAATTACCTGTTTTAACTGGTTTTCTCACAAGACAGTTGCGCCTGGTGAAGATCAGGGCCCCACATACCGTACCATGGTGTTCTCGTCCTTGAAGATAACAGGATGTAGCCGGCCAAACTGCTAAGGCATCTCAACAGTAAACTTTAACACGTTATTTTTCCACTCAGACAGCTCAATGTTTTTAGCGTTTCCATTACAGAATTTACTATATCTTATATTCACAGTTACTTTTGCCTTATTTTTATCCTTCAATTTCCAGTTTTTAAATCCATTGGTAAAGGCAGGCTCAGAATGGAATTGCTTCCCGGCACCCAAAAAATTACGACAGGCAAAGCAAAACACTGAGTCAGTTTCAACTGCATATTCGACCCAGCTGTATGTGTCAAACCAGGCCCCATTAAAAGACCGTTGCTGGCTTCCAATCTGTCGTGACGGATAATTTTTTCCAATTGGACGTTTTGGTCCATCTCCGGGTCCCTGGCTAATTTCGCTAGCAGCCTCAGTTCCTTGGCTAATAACGCTAGCAGCCTCAGTTCCTTGGCTGATGTCGCTCACGTTAGCGATTTCCTGCTCCACATTTTCCTCATCTTCGCCACCTCTGGCCTCTCCAATCCCATCGGGTCCCCACTGGCTGGCATCCTCTTCAGGTGGGTCGTGTGACTCTGGCACCTGTTCGACTTGTTGTACCTCAATGCGAGGGCGTTTAAGAAGAAATCTATCCATCTGATGATTCAGAGCCGAAATATACAATGAAGCATAGAAGTTCTGCTGTCTGTCTGCAATTTTCTCGGCGGGAGTTTGGGGACTTTTCACTGTGAACGTGACGTAGGCCTATCAGTAATGCATTATGCAGCAACGTTGTGCTGCTCTGATTGGCTGTAGGTCTATTCAAATTGCATTCGGAGGCATTTTGATCTGACCGCGGCCGCGCTGATATTATAACCATTATAACGCAAGAGAATGTTCACACCTTTAGTGTATAAAACTCCCCACTACTTAGACTATTCCTTGCACCCCTCTAGCATAAGCCCGAATGGTCTCAACCATATTGCGTCAGTAACATGCACTTGTTGTTACAGCAGGATCAGTTTGTGTGTTGTGGATACGACCGGTAGATTTTCGCAATCCGTGTTCTCAACATGCTTACTTTAACATAATTTTTCATGGTTGGGCTAAGCCATTTCTTGGAATCGCTATAGCCTACCCCAGCCATACCCTGGTGCTGCCACTGTTCTCACCCCTCGATAATTAGCTTCTATGGAATAGAACAGCCCGCATAAAACCGTAGGCCATGGTCACAGTAGTAACCATGGCCAGTGCTTACATGGCCTAGGACCGTAGTTATAGTAGTAACTATGGCCAGTAACCTTACTCTCTGCATCTAAACAAAAAACGGGCAATATATGCACACTGGGATTTCCATAATAAATTGAATGAGAGACGCAGCTAAAGCTGGGACTCAAATGCTAATGATAGCTCTGGCACAACGCCACGAGCAGAACTTTCAAAAGAGCATAATAAGGGCAACTTTATGAGAGAGGAAGCGGGAACACTGTCGTCACCAGAAATTCTAAGCCAAACAATAAATAAGACAGCAATCAGGACAACTTAGCTGGGAGAGGGTGCAGGGACATAGTCATCACCAGCAACAAGTTGACACAAACCTGTCCGTCGAGGCTCTGCACAGCGCACAGCCGGCCACAGCTCCTGGAGGACGCGTTAACAACCCGTAGCTCCGACTGTCAGTCGCGAAGCAGCACGCGGCCAGCTGCTTGCAGAGAAACCCCTCAGATCAAACGTTCAAACCCAAACACTGTAGGCTACAAGAATGTAGCCGCGGTACTCTCGCGAAGCGAGAAGTTGAAAAGGAACCGATCCACTAGTGATGCCGGCCTATGTAGCCGTAGTCACGTGAGTCACAGGTGACTTTGTTGTTATTAGGTACTTGAACTGCACATGCGTGCGATGGACATATCCAGTGCTAAAATCACCGCCTCTGGCGGTCAGTAGGGACTAAATAGAACTGGGGACATGATTTTTTGAGTATAGTTTTTTTTATTAAAAGATTATACCCACAATAAATCTAAATATTCCAACTTCTGTTTGAATGTAATCATAAAGATCTT
The DNA here is from genome assembly GCA_036324585.1 of Champsocephalus esox. Lineage (NCBI taxonomy): Eukaryota > Metazoa > Chordata > Actinopteri > Perciformes > Channichthyidae > Champsocephalus > Champsocephalus esox. The sequence continues at coordinate 52,731,685 of CM070479.1, read as the reverse complement.
CTAAATACACCATTGAACAAAATAAAAAAAAATGTTTTAAGTGTTATTTACAGGGTTCGTACGGGTGCTTGAAATCCTTGAAAATGCTTGAAATTTGACGTGGTGTTTTCAAGGTTGGGAAAGTGCTTGAATTTTGGGAATGGTGCTTGAAATTGAGATACAGTGCTTGAAAATGTAAATGCTTTACTTTTACAATAAATTGTTGTCTGACTGAATAGTTCGCTTTTTAGATTAAAAGAAAAGCATTGCTTCGCTTCTACATAAAACAGCTCCGCTGCGGCCTTCCCGCGCTATGCAAGTGTTTGTGTTACGTGTGACCTGGGCATTCTGATGAGAGTGATAGATGACTGTGTGCCAGGAGGTTACCGTTTCAATGAGCATTGGCTAGCAGAAGACTAATACAAGCCATGGCTAAGACGAGGGTCAAGCCCACGAGTAGCCTCCTGCAAAGTTTGCAAAAATAACGATGTGAGAGTCTGCGCTGACGAGCCACATGAAAGGTACGCCGCAGTAGAGCATTTTAGATTTGGCTAACGTTGCATGTTACGTTTGTTTAAGCTAACGTTAGCGAGCTGAATAGCGAACTCGATTGAGGGATAATAATAATTGCAGGGGACAATCATTTCAGAGGAGCGTACCTGTGTTATGTGCGTTGCAGTCGCCATCCGGTGGTGTTCAGAGGATGAAGTAGTCACGAAATATAATCTATTGATTCGACACAGAGCGATTTTGAAAGCAATGTATTTCTACTGGTAGTATGTTTCGTGCCTAAACCAAATGTGACTTGATCTATCGAATTCAGTCACATTGACCCGAAGACACATTTTTGTTTGTATTACTGGTCTGGGGGAAGCTCGCGAGTGTGTTTGTATTTTTGCGTTTGTGCACCGGGGAAACACTTACAAGAAACACCGGCTGTTGTTATGCTTGCTGTGATGTTACATTAGTCCGTTCTCTGCTTGTAATTATGCCGAAGCTTCAAAGTTGTATTCATCATCTGAATTTGCCGAAACAAGTTTAATATTCTGAAAGCCAAGACTTTGTTTATTTGGAAACAGATGAAAACAAACTGTTTTTATACCAGTAAAACTACATTTTTGCTTTAATCCCATGTAATTGTAGAATGAACACAGTCTTCCTTTGAAGATGTATAAGTCAGTGTCTTGAGTAGCATTACCTACAAATCATTGTACACATTTGTAAATATTATTTTCCACTTGTTACCATTGTGAGTCTATTTGTATGCAGCTCTGCGTGATTTTGTAGCTACAATTCAGACTAATACACTACCAGAGGTAGAATAAGTACTCAGATCTTGTACTTCAGTAAAAGTAGAAGTACTGTACCAGAGTGTAGGAATACTCTGTTACAGTAAAAGTCCTGCATTCAAAATGTTACTCAAGTGAAAGTAGAAAAGTATTCTCATCAAAATATAGTGAAAGTAGCTACAGTAAAAGTAGTCGTTGTGCAGATTGGTCCATTTCAGAATAATATATATGATATGTTTTATAATGATTGATCATGAAAGTGTTCTCAAAGCTGGTAAAGGTGCAGCTAGTTTGAATGACTTTGCATACTGCAGGTTAGCTTGTGGATTTACTCCAGGTGGAACTAAAGTCTAATTTAACACTTGGTTAGGTTTCACATCATTCATCCACATCTGTAAAGTAACTAGAGGGATTAAATACATGTAGTGAAGCCAAAGTACACCATTTACCTCTGACTTATGTTTACTGCCAACCTAAAAGTACCTCAAAAATAGTAATCAATAATGTATTAAAGTTATTTGGCTGATTGTTTTATATTGGCTCAGACAGGTTATATGGGAGGCCTAGTCTACGTACAGATCACTCATTTTGAAATATTAAACTTAGTTTTATTTTCTTTAATTTGTCATCCTCGTGTAGAAGGCTATCACGAAACACACATTTGGTTGTTTATAGCATAAAGAACATCTGAATTAATGTGAGGTAGGGAAATAAAAATTTGAGTATGTGTATATAAATATGTAATTTACAACAGCTGTGAGATGCTTGAAAACCTGGAAAATGCACCTTGAAAATGCTTGAAAAGTGCTTGAATTTGACTTTGGAAAAGGTGTAAGAACCCAGTATTTACAGAAATTGAAATTTAGATGTCAGGGTTGGGGACAGCTACTCCCCAATAGAAAGTACCCTATAAATTATGTTTTTGTATTAAGCTTATCACTATCTAATGGAGGGCTCTCCAACCTTTCTCCACCTGAGAGCTACTTTGAAAAAATTAAAGTGGCCAAGAGCTACTTGCATCGCATCGCTTACATTTATTCACATAGCACTCATCAGTTGAATTAAGCTACTTTTGTACACGTGTGAAATTGCAATACCTAAAGCTTAACTTCACATCTTGATGTGAAGTTGGTCCAAGAAAACGACAAGTTCTCACATATTAATATGGACAACATAGTAAATACATCACTGAAGATTCACATAAATGTCCAAGAGAAAAATACAATGTTTTCACTTCTTATTATGGCCCACATAGTAAATACATCGCCTTAATCACCACCTTGCAAGCATCTTATGGCACGTGTAAAATAAGTGCATTCACATTACATTACATTACATTGCATTTAGCTGACGCTTTTATCCAAAGCGACTTACTGTACAATAAGTACATTCGACCAGGAAGACACAACCTTGAAGAAAACGGAATCATATAAGTACATCAGGTTTCATAGAGCCACACATTTCAAGTGCTACTCAACTGGCTATAAATAAGCCAGTCCTTTATTAGTATATAAGTGCTCTGTTAGCAGTTCTTTGTTGGTAATTCTATCGCTCGAGGTGGAGTCGAAAGAGATGAGTTTTCAGTCTGCACTGGAAGGTGTGTAAGCTTTCTGCCGTCCTGATGTCAATGGGGAGCTCATTCCACCATTTTGGAGCCAGGATAGCAAACCCACGTGTTTTTGCTGATGGGAACTTGGGTCGCCCTCGCAGCGAGGGTGCAGCGAGTCGTTTGGCTGATGCAGAGCGTAGAGCACGCGCTGGGGTGTACAGTTTAACCATTCACTCTTCTTTACAGTTAGTGAGATGACTGGCGCTGCATGGAGTCCACCATAGAGGTGTATGCTGGAGTGGACCCACTTAGGTTCACTCTAATAGAGTCATTTAAATGTTCATCAGTCGGTCTTGTTCTGTATTTAGATTTCATGACATTCATGCCAGAAAAAGCTGCTTCACAAAGGTCTGTAGTACCAAATAAAGCAGACATTTTCAGTGCTGCTTGGTGAATGTTCTTATAGTTTTCTGGGTCTACAAGGCTCCAGAAATGTTGTGAGATTTGCTGAGACTTCACCTGAACATTATTTTGGAGATTTGTAACCTCCATCTCCATCTCCACAGGATTCACACTGAACAGTGCAGCCATCTTTTTCTTCTTCTTCGTCTTGACATGAAATTATAAACCATAATAAATCAACTGTATAGGTCTAGCCTCCCTATATCTGTGTGTGACATTTTTCCATCCTCAAAAACAAAAAACGAATACTTCTGCAGTCTAGCTGCAGCTTCTAGCAACGGTCTTCTGTTAAAAAGAGGACACTGAATGTCCTGAATGAGGCATCACACACAGGACTTAAGTCTGAACACAGCAGACAACAGGAGTATTTCCAACAGCATTATGAAAAGAAAAATAGTGCATGTGGGTGCACACTTACATTCTCTGTCTTACTGTTACATGAATCCCATGAATGTATGAGATTAAGTTAGCTTCATCATCTCAATCAGTGATTAAGTGTCACTCTTATTAGTAGTTATTTGTCAGGAGGGGGCGGGGTTTGGAGGAACGGAGAGGAGACGGTGATTGCGGAAGCTTTCCTCCTGCCTTCACAAACTTTACACACGTATTTATCAACTGAAAATAGCAAGAGGACATTCATACTCTGCAATTCAAGACTTGATTAAATCCACCAAAAATCTGACATTACGATAACGAGTGTTTTTCAAAAACACAAATCCCTCCCTGTGTGTCTGAGCCGCAGCGACGCGGATTCAGAGCGGGTCATTCTGCTGGTGCTGCTGGAGAAAGCAGACTGCTCCATGTGTGGTGTTGCTGTGCCGCTGTCACATCTGCTCTTTGATCTCTGCGTCACGGACCAATTTTATATTTGTGTGACAGAAACAATTCTAAAATAAAAACACTTTATTGTCCGGCCGCGGCCGAAAAATCAAGAAGCAACGTTACTACCCTATAATCGATAATCGAGCAGCAAGCTACTGAAAAGCTGCCCGTGAGCTACCGGTAGCTCGCGATCGATGTAATCAAATCAAATCCAGTTTTATTTATATAGCACATTTTTAAAACGATTTTTGGTTGAGCCAAAGTGCTGTACATACAATAAAAACACTTTACAATAAAAACACTTTACAACAAATACAACAGCACAAATAAAAAAATCACACACAGGGAAATGTCAGGAGTAGTGCTCCGCTCAGACTTGAACGCCAGAGAGAAGAAGTGAGTTTTAAGTGTAGATTTAAAAACCCATAGGGTCTGGGCCTACCTCACATGGAGGGACAGAGTGTTCCAGAACCTGGGGCCAGCTGCTGTGAAGGCTAGGTGACCAAAGACGTTCCTTTCTAGGTCTTTAACCCTTTGGAGTCTAAGGGTATTTTCTCGATTTGTAGATGTTTCCTTAAATCACCTTTTAAATGTACTTGTTATACATGGCACCACATGTATTAAATATCAAAATGTTCAGGACAATCTTTGGTCTTGCTATAAATGCAAATTAAAAAAAAACTCAACATTTTTTTTGGAGTAAAACAGGTGTTTATCACTCTACTTTCACCACAGCAAGGACTGAGATACATTAGTACTGAAGAATGACTTCATATTACATACCAAGGTTCATGTGATGAGTACAAATACAAATTGAGCATTCAAACAGAAGAGTGGAAGACTTCAGGTTCTAAGGCTCTATCTTCACTGCTGCTAGCGAAAAAAATCTCTAGCGAAGTCGGCGACTGTAAAGTTTTTTAGCCATTTTCTCTCTCTCTCTTTCTCCTCACAGACGTAAACTGATGGGAGACACGTGGTCTATGTTTTTTTTAGGTACTGCCAGAAAGCTACCCTTCCAGCGATTCCGCGGATATCTGAATCACATCCTTATAATCGAAAATATATGATTAATTACGTAAGTTATCCGCATCAGTCTCTCCAGGCACCGAGCTATTCTTCTTCCATCTTGCAGATGGAAATACTTTGATTTGTGAGTAATAACCAACTTGTGTCTAAATCAGGGGTTCACAACCTTTTTTCCCATGAGCCCCTCCAAATGACTCCTGGTGGAAGTTGCGCCCCCACACACACACTTTTTAAATTAAAGTTTAAAAGTCTCAAAAATGCTACAACTACTGTCACAAACTGGATGAATATGAAGTATTTTGTTGAAGGAGGATGAAAGCGTAATTAAGGAGCACTATTGGAGTGACTTTGAAGGTTATTGGACTCAGGATTAATTCATTTGGATTCCCGCTGTATGAAGAAATTAAAGGACGGCGCAAGTGGAAACAATTCTCAAAGGGATTAAACTGTTTAAAACACATGCTCAAAGTAACCGGATTTTGCTTAAATTTTGATTAAAAAGTCGTAAATAATCTACAAAATGGAGGAGACCGATCTGATCGAAGCAACTGTGACAAATAATCCAACTGAAACATGGACAATGACTATGTTTTAAAAATGCGCTTATCCAGAAAAGCCTGGTTTGGACACTTTACGGGCAGAATAAATATTTCTATTAAAGAAAGAATTATACATTTCTGTCTTTTTATGCCTTTAATAGCTACTAACTTGAATTGTTATTCAAATGAATTTATCAATTATTTTTAATATTTTATTGTAATGTAGAGACAAGGCTTTTAGTGACAATCATCTATTGCTTTACAATTATATGTAAACAAATTAAAAATAAAGTCCAAATATGATATTTGGCCTCAAATCATCTGAGGCCTGGCACCCCCCCCTGCGATCCATGGCTATGTTGGGAACCACTGCTCTAAAGCACCGACATGAAACAGTGTTTCATGTTCTTGCAAACTGGATGCATCTGTTGGGTTGACTGTGGTGTAAAGAAGGGAAACACTATCATTGTTTTCATTTGCAAAAACTGTGCTGCTTCCAACAAAAATGACATCTGAAGTACTTATCTCCACCGGATCTGTTGCAGATGTGTCTGTGGAGAAGTGATAGATATCAGGTCTGGCATGTGTGTTTTCACCTTCTTGAGCGGTTGCATCACAATTGTTTTCCACCAAATGTATGTCACTGGCAATGTATCTCTTCTTGGTTGTTAAATAGAAACGTAAGAGAGGTCATTTTGTCTTTTCATACAGTTCCTTGACTGTGATACTATCCTCTAATGAATGCCGCTGAAAGTCAGTTAAATCCATGTCAAAATCAGTAAGGCTCCCCTCTGCATTTTTTCCACCTGGAAAAAACAACTGCACAGCCTTTTCAATTCTGTTTTTTACTGTCTTTCATTACACTCTCTTTTCTGGTCCCCCCACCCTTTTTGGTGGGTACCTGACTACCTGCACACATTACCCTTTTCTGAAATACACCCATCCAATTTCAATCTTTCTTTGAATCTTCTGAGCATTCTTTGGAGCGGTTTAATGGTCTGTCTCAGACACATGATCACCTTTGTTTCTTGAGAGCTTTCCTCTAAATTGCTCAAAGAGCTTTGACTTGCGACTCGTGGGTTATTTTTCCTTCCGTCTACAGTATCCAAAAACAGCCAGTCGATCACCAGATGGCAGATACTCTCTCAGCTGGTCATCTGTCATGAGAGTTATGACCCTGGAATCCATCTAAAATGAAGAAATATATCAAGAATTCTTAGGTCAAGTGAATTAAATTACAACAATGAAAAACCGGCATACACAGTACTTGTCATAGTACTGTGTATGCCATCATTCACCAGTAGTTTTCCATTCACCTGTCTCACCTGTTTTCCACACCCACTCGTTAACTCACTCTCTTTCTCTTCTGCACCCATTAGCTTCTGCCAGTATTTAAACCCGCACCTGACACACACTCTTTGCCAGATTGTACTTTGCCTCATGCTTGTCTCTCCCGCGTTCAAAACTAGATTGCCTACCCGGTTCCGACCCTGCCTGTCCCCGACCTGCCTGCTCTGCCTGTTTCCTGATCCTGCCTGTCCCTCGACTATCCTGCCTGGCCTGTTCTCCGACCCTGCCTGTATCCACGCTGACCACTGTTAGAAATTAAAATCAATGTTTTATGGCATAATGTACCTTAAACATACCGTCAGTTTAAATGCTATTTTATTCTGGAAAAACCCGGAAGTTCTCAATACTAAGCTTTTATTCTGAAAATCCGTCATGACGACATCCGGGACTACCGCCCTTTAGTATCATTAAAGGGGCTATTGACGCCGTTAACATGTATTACATATAAAGTTATGAAAGAGATAAGGAGGAGAAAAGGCATGTGGAAGTAAGCAATGAATGTAAAATGTTGAAATCCTCTGTTTAACGCGATATCGGACACAGGAGAACGAGGGGGAAGTCCCCTGCGTCACTACAGCTCCCAGAGAGGAGGAGCGAACAGCCAGCAAGCGGGAAAGACGAATGCTTGTGAGCTCTCTTCTGCACGGCCATCACAGGGAGAGGAAGGCTGCAGCCTTTCTCCTCCAACTGAACAATATCCTGCTTGTAACATTACCGCGCTTTTTATTAATTAAAGTACCAATTTTGAACCTTCTCAGAGACTCCATTTAGTCTCCTTTTTTAAGCTTCTTACCTGGACGCGAGAATAACGAACACAGCATAACATTTGGTTTTTTCCCCGACGTGATCTCGTGACACCGGGAGAGCGGTTGCAGTTTTCAAAGGAGTTTGAACAATGCTGGCAGATATACACTCGGGCCCAATAAAGAAAGGTAAAAGAAGTACCTGTTTATTCAAAATCTTCAACAGATTACATAGTGAACAATAGGAGTGTGTGTCTGTCTGGTAAGTTGGACTCCTGAGAGACTGCCTAAATTAATGTTAAAACAATCAAATTTATAACAATAACAATTATATACTTGGGGCGTTGCTTTGTCACAAGCAGGGTGAGTTCATATTTCTTCTTTTTCTTCTATTTAACCCTGCATGTTACTAATTTGTGTGTGTTAGTATTTTAACTATAAATGTGTGTGGTCATTGTACTTTGGATAGGTGTCTTGTTGCGTTTTCATGTAGGTGTCTCTTGTTACGTTAGTAGTTAGTTAGCCTATGACGTAAGGATATATATGTCCATTTAACGATTATTGTTAAGATCTATGAGACATAGCGAGTTGGTTACGGGCCAAGTAATTGAAAACCTTCAGGGCATAGCGAGTCAACTTCGGGTTGAGTAACTGAAGACAGTGCTAGTCGAAAACAGTTGAGAACCTGTTTTAAAAAAGTCCTTTTTTGAGGAAAAGGCTTGATTTAAGGTGTAAGCCTTTATCAGTGGTCATAACTGTTCTATTTTCAACCAAGATATTGCGGGTGGAATACGGTATTTGGGGTTACGACAGCATTACGTTAAATAGACGACGGTCATTTAATAGTCGCTGATTAGTTCCCATACTACATCCACCTAGCGTGTCTAAATGGCAGCAGTTGACTGTAGTGGACTATAAAGTCAAATATTACGCAGATAAGTTTATGGCTTAAGCGTAAAGGGTTCCTAACTTTAAGTGATGATATCAATAAGATAAAGCCCATAGTAAACTAGATAGAAATGTTATTTTAAACTGCAGTGTTGTTTTGTGTTGAATTTTCTTGACAAGATTGCCCCGCCATTATTTAAACCACCAGGTGAGAGACACGAGGTGTGTTATCAAATCCCTTTGTTCTTCAGGTTAAAGGTTGGGAAATCAGTTGCCATCTTGTTTGGCCCTCATGCTAAAAATAAGCCACACGGCAGTCGCCATTTCGTGAAATGCTAATTGAAAGTACTCTGTTTGTTTTTACACACACAGTCACACTCACATGAGGCGAGGCACTCCATATTGAGAAGGACAAATCATATTTCTTAGATAAACTAGACAGGTTATCTTACCGTGGGAATTTTGGTATTTGTAGGAGTCTGGTTTTGGAAGTATTCTTGTTTGCAAGTCCATATTGGAGGTTCTTTTGAGATATTCTCGTTTGCAAGTGCATATTGGCGGTTGTTTTGAGATATTCTTGTTTGCAAGTGCATATTGGCGTTTTTCATTTGAATATTCTTGTTTGCAAATGTGTTTTGGCGGTTGTGGGCTGTGCTGTTAAACCATATTCTAATTTTCTTCCCATTTTTAAGGAAATAAGCTACTTCTTGTTAAAAAGATGTCAGTTTTGCAACAGCTATCCCTAGTGGATTGAGCTGGAAATTACAACAGCGCACTCTGCTGGTAATACAGAATTATTCTTGATTTTAAGTGTTATGAATGAACACATGCGCAAATCGACAGGATAGAATTACAGTGGTTTCTAATTATCAAACTACACTGTAGAATATTCAAACACAAATTGATTGACTGTACACAAGATTTAGATTTTCATATCTCAAACTCAAAACGATACACTGTACAATTTTTGTTTAAAATTCCAGATTTAAAAATGTGCATAGATTTAATCTTTTAATTTACTTTATTAATCTTTATCTTTTTAAAACACAACAACCCAGATTTAAAGTTAAGTTCGGATGACATCGGATATTATTTATCAAGAACGAAGGTGCTAGTCGGGGAATTAGTGTTTCAATCTTTGATAACTTAATAATATTCATTCGAATAGGAAGAGAGCATGTCACCGAAAGAAACTAAGTTGAGACCAGAAGCAGAGTCAGGCTCAACTGCAGATATTAAGGAAAGGGTAAAAATCAGATCAGATGCTTTAACCTTTCCAAGTAAAAGACAGAGGACAAGGAACCAAAGAGAAACTGTTGGAACAGTGGCAAACGAGAGGACTGGTTCCAGCAGATGATCAACCTGGACGAACCAAAGCCCATAGAAGAGCAGTACTCGACTATGAGCACGAACAATGCCTACAACAGTTAACTATATGGAGGGAAGCTGAAGAAAGATTTATAAGAGTTACAAGTCTGATACTCCATCTGGAATATGCCAGCCTATTGGCACACAGCATAAATGAGGTCCGAGTAGCAGACCTGCCAGTGAGGGAAGACATAGCAGAAAAAACAAAAGACACCGTAGCTTGTAGGAACAAGACAAGGAGAAGGGAGGGGAAACTTCCAGAGATTCAGGTGCAGAATACAAAGTGGCAGAGGAGGAGAGCCACGATCAAGACGAAGAACAGATGAAGGCTGCTACAAATGTGGTCAGCTGACACATTGGTCCAGAGAGTGTCCGTAGAACATTGCACCAAACAACGGCCCTCCATGCAGATACGCCGGGGAGGTTTCCAAGATGACGACCGAGGCAGGGGGTCCCACAGATGTCAAAGACGAACAGGGGTGCCAACCATGACCCAAATGCCACTGACACCCTGGCATCAACCACAACAATGAGGAAGCTCAAAGGACCAGACCACCAGGTGATGCATCTTCAGCACAAGGGTATTTTGAAATCCAGCTACATTGAGCCATATCTGTCACCACAGGAGGGAGAGGTTTAATGTAAAACATGACAGTGAGTAGCATATTGCATTTACACAAAGCATAAAACATAGTAGAACATTTAGCAGACTATTTTTGTAATTATGAGAAGGAAAGAGATTACGAGTGATGTTGTTCCCCTACACAGAAAACTATTGTGTCCACACAGCTAGTGAGGTCAAGACGATGGGTTTCCACCCAAAAAATATGAAGACGGAAACCTAGTACTCGTCCAAGACGGAGGATCCTTACCTCCTGTTTACACCGACTGCAGTTCAAGGGGCGGCGATACACCTGACGTGGAGCTGTTGAGACCTAAAAACAGAAACTCGATTCTGCTGTGGTGAAGTCTGGCTACAAAGGGAGGTGTCCGATAGGGTCGCTTGTCTCAAACCAGTGAAGAAATCAACAAGAACCCAGCAGAACTAGAGAGTGACTGTTGTCGGGAGAACAGTGACAGAGCGACAGAGACTGGCCCAACATTCTCCAGCCAGTACATAGATAGACCCCGTCAGAAGACCGGGGCTGTGTTTAAAGGGGAACTTCATTTATTGTTAGTAGAAGTGTAGTTTTTTAGTCAAACAATTATGTGATTTATGGAGTCAGATTACATTATTTCTCATAAACACAATTTTATAATCGTCTGAAATATCGGTTTTAAGGCAATAAGCTGCAGATTAAATAACATAACACTGATTGAGAGCTTGGATAAAGAAGTTGTAGGGTTTTTACAACAGTTTCAAGATTCAGTTTTTATTTATTTATTCTTGAGTGACTTTACTGATTTATAATGTAGTGCGTAAGGCAATATCTCATTTTGAGTGAGGGGCACCAGCCCTCCATGTATGTCACCCTCTGTGAGAATAGTTCATATTTTCCCTCTAGTTTGGAGAAATATTATTTTATTATATGTTTGTTCAGCAGTATCAAACAATGCTCTAATACTAGAATTATTGAGACGCATTAGCGACACCAGGGGTATTGTTTTCGCAGCAACAATGATGCATAATACCAGGACAAAAGCCATTCCTGAAACAAGTAAACAATTTTTTGTGCTAATGGGAAATTTTAGTGAATGTTTGTATACCATCAGAAAGCCATACATCATGATATTTTTTGTACACCTTATGGCTACACGGAGAAGTTATATTTATTTTGTGCAACGTTATGGGTTTTGCGTGTCCTGTTCAGAATAGGGTAATCATTGCAATATTGATTGAGCATGTTATGCTCAAAGGAGGGAGTGTCATGATTATGCAGACATGTTGATTTCAGTGACGTTGTAGTTAATGAATAATAACATGTATTTAATAATAGGTCTCATAACGACAAATGCCGAAGCCTGGGCCTCCTCCAAGGAGGGAGTGGTCCAGTTTTAAGATATTAGATGAATAGAAGTGATGAATATGTCAGAACTCTGAGTAATATTATCCAAGTTTTGTCTACACAGGCTGGAAAGCTACAGAGATACCAGAAGAGACTCCTGTTCGGCCAGGTGATTGGGTGAGGGTGAAAGTTCACAAAAGACAGTGAGCTGATCCGGGTGGACGGAACAGTGAGAAGTTGTAATGCACTTCACACGAGCTCCGGTTTAAAGGTAAAGACAAAGGAGCAAATTGACACCACCTCACACATGGTCACCCTTCACTGGCAACTTCCAGAACATTATTGGGAGTTAGGACTGATTTGGCAGAGCTGGAACAAAACAATAAATAGAAATAAGATAAAGATAAAAACAGCTCAAGAGACGAATTGTAGATTATTATAGATTTGTATAGATTGTACACGAAAGTGAAAACCTATTTTTTTGTTTACATCTGAAAAAGAGTCCAATTTTCGTATACGTTATTATAGTACTCATTATTTAAATTCTGTAACTGACACAACCATGGAGAAAATAGAGATGATGTCAAGAACAAAGCCAAACCAATTGTGGGGTCCCCTAGGGATAAGAGTTAGAATAGCATTGTTGATTGTGCTCATTACACTTGGCACCTTTTTGGTTGGATGGGGAGTACAATATCAAGTAAGACATGGATCCATTAGTTCACTCGTAGAGAATGCCCACATCACTAACAAAACTCCAGCTGTGTTTCAGAGACTTTCACTTATCCCCAGAGCCAAAAGATCAGTTGAGCAACAAGAGGAGGAGTTAGAAATACTCGGTCCCAAAGGTGAGGAGGTTACAATCAAGATGATTCACCCCCCATATATGCAGTTTTTGTATCAAATGATGAGATGGGTTTAAGTGATTGGGATATGTAAGTGATGGGGATTTACAGATTAGGGGAATCTCCAAATACACTGGATCAATGTTTTAGTCTGTACCAGAAACACCCCCTGTTAAGTTTATGGACAACCGCCCGGTGACCTGAGCACAATTATTGAAAATGATTACAGTAGAAACTGACTACTAGCCCACAAGTACAGCTTTGTACGTACAAACTCTATAAACAAAATTCCCCAGCAGATTGTGGGGACATTGCAGATATGTCCGGTCACAAAAGTTATTTAAAATATGGGGACGTTATTTTATTGTGTGAAATATGTGGTGCTTGAAACATGTAGGTATTTTTAATTTATAGAAGAAAATGGTTTCCTGAAAGAGTTATTTGGAGTAGCCATGTTACAGTGGGTGGAAACAATGTTTAGGGATAGACATTAATTGGGTTTAGATGGCATTTAACATCTAAGACAGATAGTAAGATTATGAAAATGGAGTAGAAAGGATTGGATATATTTTTCCTCAGTGTGTTAGAATTAGCTATCGGTAATGCGTCCCGAGATCTCTCTCTCTCTCTCTGCCTGTCAGACTGCTACGACCCCATCTTCAAACAAATGACCTCACCACAGGAGACTCCTCCTCCCCTCCTCCATCGAACAGACAGAGAACCCGAGCTGAACCAACAACGACCTGAGGCATCCAGAACCAGCTCCGCCTGAGGCATCCAGAACCAGCTCCGCCTGAGGCATCCAGAACCAAACCAGCATGCTGACAAAGAGGCAAACTCATCTGTTCCTAAATCAGGACACGAAGTTGCAAACTGAGCCACGAGATTTGGCACAAAAGCAGAGTGTGGGACATGAGAGCGGAATACGCCCTCCATGCAACAGCGTAGAGACTGAAAAGGAGGAGATGAAATGCAAAGCAGTTGGGCCACTGAAAAGAGTTACAGCGAGAGGATCCAAGAGCGGATGGACTGAGAAGACAGGACGGAGGAGAGGACAGGACGGAGGAGTTGGCACGGGCCAGAGGAGTTGGCACGGGCCAGCAGAACCTGAGGGGGTCGTGGTTTGACGACCAGAGGGGCAGAGAAGGAACACAGGAGTGAGTGAGTTTACACATAAACACACTTATTAGAAAATAATCCTAAAAACACACTGAGGGTAGAACATATTATTCAATCTTTTCATCATATAAACAAATTATTCTTTTAGAGATTCTTATTCATGTGAGAATTTGGGGAAGATTTAATTTGTTACAATATAGAAAGCAGACAAATCTTTATTGAATGGAAAATGTTAAAGGTCGAGCTAGAACCAAGCCAAAGAAGGTATTCCAATCTAGAGTATTGATGTCTCCATTGTAGCATGGATATTACCATAGGAGAACTGTTAAGGTGGAAACAACATTTGTTTGTCGAACCAGATGTAGAGTTTTAAAAAGACACTAGGCAAAGAGCGATTGCAAATTTTAATTTTGAAAAAATAGTATAATTGGGAGTACTACATATGGGGCCTTGGATCACTCATTTTAATGGTGCATATTTTCAACAACAAATATCGTTCAGGGAGAAGGGGTTGCTCAACCCACCCTGCAGATGTTTTAAATCTTACTTGCCCTCTTAGGAGGGATGCCCGGCACCAGAGTATGAGTTTTAAAAGACAAGTGCCACCACCTCCTAATGCTCATCCATTTAATCAGTGATGACCTGACATTTAGAGATGTTATTTAAAAGGAGAAACATATCTGCCATGAGTGAACATTCCTGAATTGAACTACAAACCATTAAAGAAACCACTTCTGTTTTTAAAGTCCTTGTTAAAGCAGGGACTAATTATCACATGCTCGGGCACCCAAGGTTCCACACACTGTTAAAGGGGTTAGCATGGATAAATTAGTATAATGCGTTGGTGATATTCCACCGGTTTTCACACCATTTCAGGGATTTTATCACATCATTAGAACAGACCACCCAAAGCTACTGAAGTGGGAACTTTCAAGTGATGAAACTCTACAACTGTTGTAACTGACCAAAATCTTCTCCCAGAAATGACTGTCTAGAATGCCGTACCCCAGAGTAGATGTTTAGCGGTATCATGGAACTAAAACCTTGTACTCAGTCTTGCCACAGGATTGGACTGGGACCTGTGCACTAGCACAGCCAGTGATGTTTTTTATGCAGTTAATCAACATGGCGAAACCCCCAAAGCCAGTCGGGCTAAGAGACCAGTCCCAGGGGGAGTTTAGGCTCCACAGTGTACAAGGATAGCATAGGGGGCCCAGGGGAGGCCTAGATGTTGCATTTCCATGTCCTAACGTACCGATTGATCACAACGGCGTCTTCTAGAGAACATATTACTTTCATACCTTAAATGGTATGAAAGGAGGGAGGGTAAATTTCTCATGAGGAGGCGGTTACAAATGCTAGCAGAACAAGAAGACCCATATACAGAGGTTGAGGAAAATGATGAGTGAGTTTAAATGATATGGATGTTCAGAGATGAGATTATTCAAAGAATGTCCAGCCGATGTGATTCTTTAAATGATGAAATCATGTTTAGAAGTAAACAAAATAAAATGCTAAAATGGAGTGAATCCATTATCCTATACTATTCCAAAATAGTGTATAGTTTATTTTTCATTATTATCCTATACTATTTCATGATGGTGTATTTTTATTTTTTATTATTACATTAAACTGGTACAAGATATTTTATTTTATTCTTTATTAGCCATACTGTTCTAAAATGATGGATCACATGTTGTATGGATCATTGATATTCTAAAATGGGTCGTTTCTTTTCACTTTGTAAAAACAAGTGCCTTAACACTGAGCGTGGTATGAGAACGGTTTCTGTGAAAGGAGGGAGGAATAAATGTTCTGATACGAAGAATGCAGCTATTCTGAAGAACCATATTGAATGTTAACACTAGAAGTATGCACAAGGGAAAACTTTTATGTTTGAACAGTCAAAGTATTTTTGTATTTTTGTATTTTCCTAAGGTTGATATTAAAACCATTCCATTTTATTGTATGTTTTTTATGAGTTATGTACTATGCAGAGTTCAGATGAAGAACTCATTGATTTCAGTATTATACACACCTTTTAGGTGTGTAAGGAGGGACTGTTAGAAATTAAAATCAATGTTTTATGGCATAATGTACCTTAAACATACCGTCAGTTTAAATGCTATTTTATTCTGGAAAAACCCGGAAGTTCTCAATACTAAGCTTTTATTCTGAAAATCCGTCATGACGACATCCGGGACTACCGCCCTTTAGTATCATTAAAGGGGCTATTGACGCCGTTAACATGTATTACATATAAAGTTATGAAAGAGATAAGGAGGAGAAAAGGCATGTGGAAGTAAGCAATGAATGTAAAATGTTGAAATCCTCTGTTTAACGCGATATCGGACACAGGAGAACGAGGGGGAAGTCCCCTGCGTCACTACAGCTCCCAGAGAGGAGGAGCGAACAGCCAGCAAGCGGGAAAGACGAATGCTTGTGAGCTCTCTTCTGCACGGCCATCACAGGGAGAGGAAGGCTGCAGCCTTTCTCCTCCAACTGAACAATATCCTGCTTGTAACATTACCGCACTTTTTATTAATTAAAGTACCAATTTTGAACCTTCTCAGAGACTCCATTTAGTCTCCTTTTTTAAGCTTCTTACCTGGACGCGAGAATAACGAACACAGCATAACACCGCCTCGCTTACTCCCTGACTCTCTGCCTGTCCCTGACTCACCTTATGCCCGCTGTCCTCCGGTGCGTTATACTGCCCGGTTGGTATTCCTCCGATCCAGTGGAATCTCCATTAAAGTATATTACTAATTCTCCTTGGTTTCTCGAGTGCTGCATTTGGGTTCTCCTTAAGATTGTGACAGAACAATCTGGCCAGAACATGGACCCAGCGCACTCCTCTTCACCAAGAGACCGTTTCGAGAGAGTTGAGGACGCTCTCCAGAGGCAGGAAGCCTCGATAGCCGCCCTGGCCACCGAGGCTCAACATGCTACATCTTCACATGACCAGACGCTAACCTATTTAGCTGCGCAGCTACAGCAGCTAACGGCTACTGTGCAGCAGCTAGTGGCAGGAGGGGCCGCTCCAGCGCCTCTTCCTATGCCGTCGACACCCGCTTCTGCATCACCTCTGATGGGATTTACCCCGGAGCCTCGGGTGGGAACTCCGGAGCGCTACGCCGGGGAACCGGAGGGCTGCAGCCCGTTTCTTACGAACTGTTCTATCCTGTTTGCACTGCAGCCACACACTTTCGCTTCTGAAGCTGCTCGTGTGGCGTTCACGGTCAATCATTTGACTGGGAAAGCCCGACTGTGGGGCACAGCGGAATGGGAGCAACAAACACCTGCCTGCTCTTCGTTCCTCGCTTTTTCTGCGGAGCTGCGCAAGGTGTTTGGACCCGTGTCTGTGGGCCCAGACGCTGCAGGAGGACTATTGAACCTGAGCCAGGGTAATGGATCTATAGTGGATTATGCCATTGAGTTTCGCACCCGGAGCCGCCTCAGCAACTGGAATTCTGCAGCCCAGTGTGACGCCTATCTGCGTGGGTTGGCGGATTACATTAAAGATGAGCTTGTGTCGTTTGATTTGCCCAATTCACTGGATGGGTTGATTGAACTGACTTCCCGCATGGATCGGCGCATCCAGACACGGAAACGGGAGCGACGATCGGCGGAAGTTCAACATGCCTGGGCGCCCCGACGTCCGAGTTTGGCTGCGACTCCTCACCTCACTCCAGAGCCGCAACCAGGGGGGGATGAGCCCATGCAGGTGGGTCGCACCAACCTCACTTTGGAGGAACGTGAGCATCGCAGACGTCGTAACCTGTGTCTCTACTGCGGCCGGGCCGGCCATTTCGTTTCTCACTGCCCGGTAAAAGGCAAGGCTCAGCAGTAATGGGGAACATACTGGTGAGCCAAACCCATGGATTTGTTCCCACTCAGAGACCATTGAGCCACGCCAGGTTGCTATTGCCTGATAGCTCTCAGGCTCTTGCAGTTTTTATTGACTCTGGTTCGGACGCGAGTATTATGGATGAGGAGCTTATGCTGCAGTTGGGAATAGACCGGGTTCCCTTATCTCGCCCAGTTCCAGCCAGCGCCTTAGACGGTCACCTGCTGGGGACAGTGACTCGTCAGACTGTACCCGTTCACATGCTCCTGTCTGGGAACCATCACGAGACTATTCAGTTTCATGTTCTCCAGTCTCCACATATCCCGCTTATCCTGGGTTACCCATGGCTCCGCCGCCACAACCCTAACATTGACTGGGAGACGGGAGCCATTTTGGGATGGAGACCCTCTTGTCATCAGATCTGTCTGAAACAGGCTGCCGCGCCTCAACGCTCGGGGAACCCCAGCCAAGTTCTGGATGTTACAGGAGTTCCACCGGAATATCTGGACTTCAAGGAAGTATTCAGCAAGTCGAGGGCTACTTCCCTACCACCACACCGGCCCTACGACTGTGCCATCGACCTGCATCCCGGCACCAGCCCTCCCAAGGGTCGATTGTACTCCCTGTCTGCTCCGGAAAGAGTTTCCATGGAGACTTATATCAATGACGCTCTGGCGGCTGGGATTATTCGCCCGTCCTCATCACCTGCTGGCGCAGGGTTCTTCTTTGTAGAGAAGAAAGACAAGACCCTAAGGCCCTGTATCGACTTTCGGGGTCTTAATGACATTACAATCAAGAATCGATACCCACTGCCTCTTATCTCTTCTGCATTTGAGTTGTTGCAGGGAGCAACCATATTCACGAAGCTGGACTTGCGTAACGCGTACCACTTAGTACGTATTCGCGAGGGGGATGAGTGGAAGACAGCCTTCAACACCACCTCGGGGCACTACGAGTACCTAGTCATGCCTTTTGGGCTTACCAACGCCCCTGCAGTATTCCAGGCGTTGGTAAATGATGTGCTCCGAGACATGTTGGACCGACACGTGTTTGTTTACTTGGATGACATCCTGATCTTTTCCAAGACACTGAAAGAACACGTGCACCACGTCCAGGCGGTTCTCAGGAGATTACTCGAGAACTCGCTGTTTGTTAAAACGGAGAAGTGCGAGTTTCACACATCCTCTGTCTCTTTTCTGGGATATATCGTGGGACAAGGGAGCATCGAGATGGATCCTTCCAAGGTTGATGCAGTCACTTCCTGGCCGGTTCCAGATTCCCGGAAGCGGCTACAACAGTTCCTCGGGTTCGCCAACTTCTACCGGAGGTTCATTCGTGGATACAGTACCTTGGCCGCTCCTCTCACAGCCCTGACCTCCTCTAAGGTCATGTTTCAGTGGTCCTCCTCGGCTGAGGAGGCATTCCAGAACCTTAAGGCACGGTTCACCTCCGCCCCCATCCTCCGAGTACCCGATCCTGTAAGACAGTTTGTTTTGGAGGTGGATGCTTCTGATATGGGGGTGGGAGCCATCCTGTCTCAGCGAGCAATGGACAGCCAAAAACTCCATCCCTGTGCTTTCTTTTCAAAGCGTTTGACTCCAGCGGAAAGGAATTATGATGTGGGAAACCGGGAGCTGCTAGCAGTGAAGTTGGCTCTGGAGGAGTGGCGTCACTGGCTCGAGGGGACCAGTCAACCTTTCCTGGTGTGGACCGACCACAAGAATTTGGAGTACATCCGGTCGGCCCGCAGACTGAATTCCCGACAGGCTAGATGGGCCCTTTTCTTCACTCGGTTCAATTTCTCCATCTCCTACCGCCCTGGTTCTCGGAACATTAAGGCTGACGCTCTTTCTCGTCAGTTTGGAGAGGGAGGTAACATTCCCAGGGGCTTGGACACCATCCTTCCGACTTTCTCAGCTCGTCGCCGCCCTCATCTGGGAGGTGGAGGAGAGGGTCAAGGCCGCCCAGCAGGACCAGCCGGGACCCAGTGCCTGTCCTCCGAACCGCCTGTTCGTTCCGCAGACGTTGAGGTCTGATGTTCTCCAGTTGGCTCATAACTCCAGACTCACCTGCCATCCTGGGATCCAACGCACATGGGAGGTAGTCCAGCAAAGGTTCTGGTGGGCAACACTTAAGGAGGACACCAGGGAATTTGTTAATGCCTGCCCCGTTTGCAATCAGAACAAGTCTTCTCACCAAGCTCCTGCTGGTCTCCTACGACCTCTGCCTATCCCTCATCGCCCCTGGTCTCACATTTCTTTGGACTTTGTTACTGGTCTGCCACCGTCCAACGGACACACTGCCATCTTGACGGTGGTAGACCGATTCAGTAAGATGGCTCATTTTGTGCCGATACCCAAGCTCCCCTCAGCTAAAGAGACGGCAGAGCTGGTCCTGCTCCATGTGTTCCGGCTCCATGGGCTGCCTACTGATGTGGTTTCCGATCGTGGTCCTCAGTTTACCTCGGTGTTCTGGAGGGAATTCTGCACGCTCCTTGGGGCCACGGTCAGTCTGTCATCCGGTTTCCATCCGCAATCCAACGGTCAGACAGAAAGAAAGAACCAGGAGATGGAGACAACCTTACGATGTATAGTCTCCAAGAACCCAGCGGCCTGGGCTAAACAGCTGCTCTGGGTCGAGTACGCCCACAACACTCTGGTCAGTTCGGCCACCAAGCTGTCCCCATTTCAGTGTGCTTACGGGCTTCAACACCCTCTGTTTCCGGCCCTGGAGAGGGAGGTTACCTGTCCGTCCGTCCAGGCTTTCATCCGTCGTTGTCGACAGACCTGGAATCAAGCCCGGAGAACTCTCGTCTGTTCGGCCAACATGTACGCCTCCTCTGCCAACCGCCGACGTTCTGAAGCACCTGTCTACCAGGTGGGCCAAAAGGTATGGCTTTCCTCCCGGGATATTCCTTTACGGGTGGATTCAAAGAAACTTGCACCTAAATTCATTGGACCGTTTGAGATTGTCAGGATAATCAATCCCTCAGCAGTAAGGCTAAGACTGCCTCGGACTCTGCGGATCCATCCCACCTTCCACGTTTCCAGGATCAAACCTGTCCGAGAGAGTGCCTTGGTTCCCGCGATCCCTCCCCCACCACCCCCCCGGATGATTGACGACGGGCCTACGTACACTCTCCGACGACTTCTTCGTTCCCGTCGCAGAGGAAGAGGAGTCCAGTACCTGGTGCTGAAGGGTACGGCCCTGGAAGGGTTGGGTTCCAGCTCGCATGTTGGACCCCCGGCCATCAGGGTGTTCCATCGGCGTAATCCCGAGCAACCGTCTAAGAACGCCACGTTGACGGGCAGAGACACAGGGAGAGTCTCTCCTCTTACCGTCAGCTCGTCAGAGGAGGACAGCGAGGGGCAGGCTTCTGATGAGGATGCAGATTCCCACAGGGGGCAGGAGAGGGAGGCGGAAAGAACTTTTTCAGATGAGTACTAATCCCACCTCCCACCTTCATCTGTAGATTAGCATTTAGGGACGTCAGGAGCCGTCCATTAAGGGGGGGGTTCTGTCATAGTCTGCTCCATCATTCACCAGTAGTTTTCCATTCACCTGTCTCACCTGTTTTCCACACCCACTCGTTAACTCACTCTCTTTCTCTTCTGCACCCATTAGCTTCTGCCAGTATTTAAACCCGCACCTGACACACACTCTTTGCCAGATTGTACTTTGCCTCATGCTTGTCTCTCCCACGTTCAAAACTAGATTGCCTACCCGGTTCCGACCCTGCCTGTCCCCGACCTGCCTGCTCTGCCTGTTTCCTGATCCTGCCTGTCCCTCGACTATCCTGCCTGGCCTGTTCTCCGACCCTGCCTGTATCCACGCTGACCGCCTCGCTTACTCCCTGACTCTCTGCCTGTCCCTGACTCACCTTATGCCCGCTGTCCTCCGGTGCGTTATACTGCCCGGTTGGTATTCCTCCGATCCAGTGGAATCTCCATTAAAGTATATTACCAATTCTCCTTGGTTTCTCGAGTGCTGCATTTGGGTTCTCCTTAAGATTGTGACAGTACCAGGTATTATTTTCAAAGCTCTTCCAAACTTTGGGTTTTTTAATGTTTAATTGTCCAAATTAAGCATTTCCTATATCAAATCAAGTTTTATTAGAGCAAATTCAAAAAAGATTTTTGGTCGAGCCAAAGTGCTGTACATGTAATAAAGACACTTTACTACAATAACAAGAAAAGACGATAATTTACAACAGAAATATAAAAACAAAATATATATAAACTATGAACTTTTCCTGTTCAATTCGCTGTATGTCTTCCTCAGGCACATGTCGTGACCTTAAATAGTGAGATAGCTCGTCCATCTTGTGACAGTTGAAAAAACCTCTCCACCTCTATTGAATGAAATGAAAGCTTAAATGTAACCTTAAATAAATAACATCTATACTGTTGATTTTTACAAAATCGTTTTTGTTTGTCGTTTTGGTATTCAAGCATCTTCACATTAAATGTCATGTTTAAATAAGACTATACACTATACTCCAAATTCTCCAACTAAGGAGGAAGGGGAGCATTATTTCATTTTCTTAGATTGTATTGATCTTGTAAAACTTAAAATAGGACTCTTGGTTATCAGATTTTCGTAAGTTGCCCTCTGATATGACAAATCTAATCTTTAAAGTGGTTAAGGGGAAATATTCACTCCTTTTGATTTTATTGTGAGGCAGCTTATGACATCGCTGAATGAAAAAGCACCTGCAGTGACTATTTGATGATAACCTGTTTGGCTGGATGTTCAACCAAATAAAACAGCCAATGGAACTTCAATTCATGTTTTTAAAATGCAATTTTTATTAAGAAGGGACAGTTGTTACATATGCCATGAGCGTGTTTATTTACTTAATGCTCTGCTTTTTTTCAGAACTGTGGAGCAAAAACTGATTTGTAAAAAAGGGTTGAACCTGTATGAAACAATTAGCTATCATACTGACTTGCATGGCAACAACTTTCATTGTACGTTGATAAATCTCAACAGCAAACGTTGTGTTGCATGCAAATTAACAGTTGTCTATTTTCAGACTTGTTATAACACTCCCATTAGGCTTTTCCCTCTTTCATGAACATAAGTTACCTATAAGCTATACTTTAGTTGTGATTAAGACTATATTTAATATAAGGAAAAATGCAACATTTGTTCTAATTGATCACTCCTCTCTCCTCTCCTCCTCTGCCTCCTTCTCCTCCTCTCTTCCTATTCCTCCTCCTTATCTCCTCTCTTGCTTACTCCCTCTTCCACACTTCCTCACTCTCTCCTCTTACTCTAACTCGTTTATTGCTAACACACTCCTGCCCGCATTATCAAGGGCCTGACTAAGTTCTAGATTTGCCAAGTAGCCGAGATATCCATGTGTTATGATATTAGGGTCATGCAGAGTGAGATCGCTATCCCTTATAAGAGAGAGAGAGAGGGGTGTGGCGCGCGCGCGTGTGTGTGTGCGCATGGTAGAGCGAGTGTGATCGAGCATTTTTATGTTTCTGGAAGTAAAACGAAGCAGCAGAAAATCTGTGAAGTATTTTGTGTAACAAGAAGAACTAAATAAATGCAACGGCCTCCAAAGAAGAGCTCGCCTCTCTCCAGTCATTTCGATATTATTGAACCTGAAGCTGGTTGCTTCGGCCCTGGGAGACCACAGAGTAATCCCCTGTTTCCTCGACTACGGTCTGGGAGCCGAGAGGAAAGTTCAACACATGCATAATGAATGCTATCCATGCTATCTGGCAGTCCCACTTCGGTTTGGTGATGTTTCTGAATAATCGCTATGGCATTAGCATTTCCCCCAGAATAGGAAATTGAAAAGCGATAAAGAACGACAGTGCAATGTACAATTAACACAGTATTTTTTAACTACTGCGTCACATGTCAATCAATCAATGTTTATTTATATAGCCCAATATCAAAAATGTTACATTTGTCTCAGGCTCGAAAATGACATTCCCAGAACAAATGACCATATCTTCCCTTCTAAAAGGGTTATATTAATAATCTTTTTTCTCAAAGTAATGATACACCTGTGAGTTGGATATAGAAGAGTCAGAATCAATATAGATGTTTTTAATTTTAAAGAAAATTCAGATTGAACATGGTAAAAAACTGTAAATTATAAAAATATGTTTTACTTATAGTGAAAACTAACCTTGGATGATGGGATAGTAGACTAAAAGCTTTAGGAATCCAAAGTACAACATATAATAAGTACCCTGTATCAAGATTGATCCAAAACAAGTGATATCTGACCTTTTTAGAGAGGTTTAGCAAAAGAAAACCTCTTCTGGGGCCATTTGGGTGGATTTTCCATATCTCTGGCCCCCCTTGCTCGATTTTGACATGTGACATCTCTTTCTGACCGTTAGAGCCAATATAATCCAAGGGAAATCGTCCCGCACACACTCATGTTAAAAACAAATGGTTGCCTCTCTGCACATGCTAGCTTGCAGGAGAGGGGAGAAATATCGCTGCTCTGATATCAAGCAACGGAAAAGCTGTTTTATTGCTTATGGATTATCAGAACATTTCAAAGGGGACAAAGACACATTGGATTAACCTATGGATTAACTACACCATCGTATTTTATCATTTTAATGCCATTGAAGACCAGTTTAGACCAGACAAAGACGAAGGTAAGCCATGTTAGCGTTGTAGGCTACCTAGCGCCACTTGTTTTGATGTAAGTTTTTGTTGATAACGTCGCGAGTTTGTATCTTTCAGTTTTGAGATGGGCACCGTTAGATTCTGTGTCTCCTTGCGATCATAAACGATGTGTTGGATGTGCACCTAGGATAAGTAATAAGGGAGCTAGGAGCAGGGCTCTCAAGTTTTGAACAGAGTTCAGAGTGAGATTTTGTCAGCGGCAGGGCTTTGGGTGGGGATGGTGGTCTTATCTGATAAATGACACATAAATTCATACAAATAAAAACATATTTATTTCATTCTTAGTGAAGGGATGTGTGTGTGTGTGTGTGCGTGCGTGCGTGTGTGCGTGCGTGTGTGTGTGTGTGTTTTTTGTTGTAGGTGTTGGTGGCTCCCATCTGAAACAGTTTGGTTCCAGGCCTGCCATCTTCACTGTCATGATGGAGGGCCAAGGTGTTCCTAGTTGTTGTCTTGTTCAGTCCAACCATCGAGAAAACCCTCTCCGCGTCGGCATTAGAGTGAGGGAGCACTAGAACAAGTTGAGCTATTTTAGTGAGCCTCCCAAACTGGCTCAAACCGGTCACCTTTAAAAAAAGGAACCAAGAGACTCTATTACTCAAATGCTTTGCTTTTGATTTCAATTGATTATGTGTATGTCATGTGGTGCCAAATATTTCTTACCTTGCACTTGATTGAGGACATACTCCCCCAAAACTCCTCAACATTAAAGGTGGTGGGATCTTGGAGCATGGGGATATCCATCAGCTGATATTGCAGGAACTCCTCACACACCTTGTCCTGTTCCTCTGGCCCATGGAAAGGTAGTAGTTCCTGAAATCTAAAAAGAGCACCATGTGTAAAGAACTTATTAATGTATTCAATCAAAGTATTGAAATCCTGGAAAATGTGGAAACCCTTACCTGTCTATAAAGTATAGGGCATCTTCCATCCCACACTCACACATCCACAAATCTTGTATGCCTCAGAAGAGCCTCCTTCAGAAGGAGTTTATTGATGCCATACTCCACAGCCCTGACCAGAAATGCCAGTGCTGCCTTTTGGAAAAGCTGCACCTCCCGAGGTGTGATGTCTCCAGCCTCAAGGAGCCTATTGAGGGTAGCTCTGGTGGTGAAGCCAACATTTAGTTTTTCTCCTACCAGACAGAGAACAGAAAGAGATAGAGAAGCAAATTAAGTCCAGGTAGTTTCAACAATATGCATCAGGTAGAGACAGGGATTTCGCTTGGCAATTTAACTCAAAACTAGACAAACAGTCAGTGTATAGATTCAGTCTGTCTAGTTTTGAGCACTATGTGCACAATAAGTGCAAGTGGTAAAAGGTATTCCTCTATGTAAGCATACCATTTTACCCATAAACTACACAAGCATGGTATGCCTACACACATGTATGCTTTTTAACAGCCATAACAGAGATATCACCCAACTCGCCTAATAACAACAATCTTCCCAAAAAGTATATTTGAGGTCAATGAGAATACAGGTGTATCTCCTTATATGAAACTTTTACAAGTTGGTTTAGTGGGTCCTTGTAGAGGATGTCATGGACTTGTTGGCCCTGTAGTGCTGACGGCTTCATGAACCTCGCACACAGTTTCTTGATGAACTTTGTCATCTGCAAATGTGAAGTTCATAAAACATTTCCATGTATTACTTGAAAAAGGACATATCAGCCAATTCAAGCAGACATACTGTATTTGGCAGCAGGATGGCCTAACCCTTGCATTTTACCTCTTCGTGGAGCTGAAAGATGGAAGACCTTTCTCTCTGGAGGAGGAGGTTCAGTAGGGTGAACACTGGCAGCGTCGCTTGATAGAAGAGAAGGTAGACTTCAGTCAGGGGGTTGGAAAATGCATCCACCAGCCTTCAAAATCTTGGTTGTTTCTCATCTGTAAATAAACACAGTCAGTGCTTAAAAGTACACATTTAGTCTGGTGTAATGCACCTGTATAACTGTCAATGAAACAAACAACATACTTAAAGACTTAAAATAGCTGGTAAGTGGCCCATACTGTCGCAGAATTCGTGTGATGCACCTCTCCAGGCTTAACCATCGCACTGAAATGTGCAGCAGCATTTCCATGTACTCGCTCTCATGGAATTCACAAAATTCTGGAAAATATAAAACATAACATCAACAGTAAACAAATAACAAATGTCTGCATTTTGTTGTATAACAGTAGAGCTGGTTGAATCACAAACCTGCCAGGTAACCTTTACGGTTGGTGCTTCCTTTGAACCAGTACCCAACATCCACGGTCAGATCAGGCTTAAAGGATTGGTAATGTAGAGTGTACATGTTTGAACTTACTTCCATAAACTTCAGCCCCGCTGTTTGGCAGTGTTGTGGATGATATGACAGGGGCATCCATGGATGTAAATACTGCCATTTTCCTTCAACATTCTGGCTGAGATTGCATTTCTGGCACCTGTATTTACAGGGGCATTGTCAATAGAGAGACCTACACCATTTCTCCAAGGGATGTCATTTTCCTGCAAGGTGTCATTGATTTTTGTGTAGATCACTTCAGCGGTGCCACAGCTCCGCCCACTGGTGGTGCACATATCAAGGAACCTGTGCACAACTGTGTTGATGTCAAAGATTCTGACAGTTAGAGGATTCATCTTCTCTAGACCTGTAACAATAAGGACCATAACTAAAACAATATGTTGTTCAAATTGTATGAGTGCATGTAGAAATGGATACAAAATAAGTACTGATTACTGATAGAAGTTGTTAAGCACATACCAGTATCATTCGAGCCATCTGTGACAAGTGTGAAGGGATTCTCTCTCATCTTCATCACCAGTTCCTTCTTAAAATGAGGTGACACTGCTTCATTTATGAGGCACGTTGTTTTTGTGCTTGCGCTCTTAAAGCCCTGAGCTGCAGGGGAGTCTCTAACACATTCTTTGTACACAGGGGCTGAAATGGTCAGCAACGGCAAAGGGAATATTGTGCTGCACCATTGCAACAGCAACCTTCACCTCAGCCCTCCTGGTCTGCAACAGAAACAACTGATTACATACCTCATAACCTTAAATACGTTTTCAAGGTAATATGACCATCAATTTGAAGAGAAATGTTATTCATCAAACATTGCCGCCAGCTTTTTAGTTTTCCTGTGCTACACTGTACTGTATGTAGCTTGGCCTCTTGTACACTCATGCCTCCAACAGACGTTTCTGGCACGTAGAACTGTGCAATACTGCTGACTGAGTTTAGAGACTGTTCTTTGGCCCGATGTCCCTTGCCTTCCACATGCCTGTTTATGTCCCTCACGCCTTGATGAGCACAGGAGTTCTCTTGTCTGCACACTGAGCACCAGTAGAGGTGGTTCCCATTGTGATGAATGGCCATCGAGTTGACCACTCCTTCTTAAAAGGAACACCTATATGTGGCTGCTCCACATAATCCTCTCCTTTTCTCTGTTTCCAATGGGTTCTCCCCAGTCTCCTCCACTGCCTCCTCTACCTCCTCCACAGTCTCCTCCACAGTCTCCTCCACTGCCTCCTCTACTGCCTCCTATACAGTGTCCTCTGACCTGGCCACCTTTTTAGAGCCGATTGTTTTTGAAAGCATGAAAGAATGCTTAGTTGCCTCTTTCCTGACATCTTTGAAAGATAAATGCAATAATTATTAATATGCTTTGTTTTCTGATAAAATATACACACACTCACGCCAGGGATGGAAATGAACACCAACCATCAGCCAAATGCTGGTAAAACATAATAGTGGCTGGTAGATTTTTAATACATAATACAAATGTACCATTGGTTTACTACTGAATGGCTGGTAGATTTTCCCCAGTGGCTGGTAAATGTTCATGTGTTATGTAAATATTCAAATGTTTTGACAAATTAATTTCCAGCCCTGGCGCGCGCGCACACACCGGGAAAATAGGAGACACAGGGACAGTCCAACAAGGGAGCAAATAGCCTTGGTGCTTACTACAATAACAATAACAACAATGATAATAATAAATAACAATAATAATCATTAAAATAAGTTAGTGTAGGTGCAAAATTCCGAAGAAACAAGCGTCAGAATAGCTGCTGAAATTAGCTAGCAGGGAACCCGGCTAGCTTGCTAGGCTAATTCATGCATACTCTAGTCTTGTCAGTCAAACTGTTAGCTAAAAGCTCCCTGGACATATATTCCATAACAACGGAAATCATGATGAGATGACTTACTGTACTGAAAATATGGTCTTCTTCCACGTCGAGCAGTCTGTAGCCATGCAAAATGTTAGTGAGTGACTATGTGACAGCCGTCCTCTTTGGTTACTCTTCAGCGAGCGTCTTAATCGGAATGGGATCAGAATGTAATGTTGTAGCGGAATGTCTAAATCCTACCCGGATACAGCCTGCCATGTTATTTTCGAATTGGCTGTTCGACAGCTTCCATTCTTTTGATTGGTTGATGCGTGGCTACAGTGATTCTGTACTAGTTTGTTTACAACATTGCAGCGCAACTTGGTGGGCGGTACCCTGGAAAGAAATCTCTGCGTGAGAAATACAAGGTGTGGCGTGTGAGCGTGTGCATGGAGTGAAATGCGTGTGTCTCACGCCAAATGCGTGAGACTTGAGAGCCCTGTAGGAGTGATTATCGGTGCAGTAATAGGTTAGCATTTTTCGCTCAGGGGTCATTTAGATGCTTCTTATGAGACTTGTGTTTTGTTTTGGTAAAAATGGTTTGTATCGTCAGTTAGCTGAGATTATTCCCGTTAATCTGGTATAACACATGAATAGGTTCTTAAATATTAAGATCCCCTGATCCCCAGCACTTTTTCCCTCTCTCACTGTGGACTTCGCCTTGGCAAGCTCACTGGCTGTGAAGGGACCATCGCCGATGGGCAGGTTCTGGAGGAATGCTGGTATACTTTCCTGTCCTTCCTTAGTCCTCTTCCGCCCAGTCATCTCATTGATGACCCTCCAGGCCTCCCCATATTGCCTTTCACCTTGCGCTACCTGCACTCTTCGCACACTCTCCATCAGTTCCTCCCCTTTGATGGTGTCTTAGGTACGGAAGAGAAACTGTTTGGCTTCGTGCAGTACCCCACGTCTCTCCAAAGTTGGTTCACGCTCAAAGTTGATGCGTGCTTCCTCCACCCTACCCCCATGCCGCTACGACCTCCAGATGTCTGGACCGTAGGGGGGTTCTGGCTCTGTCCAGCACGGGCACACATAGCCTGGTCGCCACCTCGTTTGCAACAATGAATCTCCTGTATTCGCTGCTAGGCTCCGCTCCCTAATCCAGCTGCCGAAAGCGCTTCCTAAACTCCTCTGTATACCTTGTTTGAAGGCCAGGGTCGGTTGTGAATGCCTTCCAGTCATGCCGGATCTTGGGGCTTGGCTTGGGGACCCTGAGGCTCAGTCGCACCCTCATGGAGGCCACGCGGTGATCAGAGCCCACAGAGCTGAACGTGCTGTAAGGTTAAGCATTCAGGATGGAGTTCCTCCACTTTTGCCTCACAAGTATGTAGTCCAACTGACGTAGCATACCTGTGGCTCGATCTTGGGAGGTCCATCTCTTGCCTGTTATTTTCCGGAACATGGTGTTCGCTGCCAGTAGCTCGTGTTCCATGAGAAGGGCCGTGAGTTATGTGCCATTACGGTTGGTAGAGTCGTGGTATGGGTAGGGTGCGTCCTCTGGTCCAAGCCTGTGCATTGAAGTCACCCAGGATTGCCAGGAAGTTGTGCGCTGGGACATCTCGGACTGCTGTTGCAAGGTCCTCATAGAACTTCTCCACCTCCTCAGATGGTGCCTCGTTGGTGGGTGAGTACACGACTATGAATGTTGTTATTGGGTTGCCTGAGAACTGCTTGGAATAATGAAATGTACGCACAATCCGGTTTGTATCAGGAAATGCCTTTTTCACTGCATCCCTCTTCACTCTGCTGTCACCTGAGAGTTAATGAAACTAAGGAAAGTGACTGGGAAGAAAATATCTCCATGGAGAAAGGCCATGACCGTGAGAACAGAAAAAAGAGTGTCGAAAAGCTGAACGCAGGTGGCGAAAAACAAATCTCCAGGTTCACTTTGAAATCTATAAAGAGAGACTTGGCCTTTATAATTTGGAATTGAAAAACGCACGACAGACTTTCTTCTCTGACAAAAACAACGCACGTGCCTTGTTTGCTACCGTCGACAGACTAACTAACCCCCCAGTGTCAGTAGCCTCTGAATTTCTATCCACCAGGGCGTGCAATGATTTTGCCTTCTTCACTGACAAGATTCAGAAAATCAGACAAGCAGTCAGTGCCTCTGTATCAGGTACAGCAAATGTGTTGTCCCTTTATGTCCACCTAATATCAATTCAGACATCATGACACAATTCCATCAGATTAATGATAAAAACCTGGAGGACATTATTCAACTTCTGAAATCCTCCTCCTGCTGCCTTGATATTATTCCAACAGGATTTTTCAAAGATGTTTTGCCTTGCATGACCTCAGATCTACTTCATATAGTAAACAAATCTCTTCACTCAGGTATTTTTCCACAGGCCCTGAAAACTGCAGTCATTAAACCGCTCTTAAAAAAGAATAATCTAGATGCTTCAGTAATGAACAATTACAGGCCCATATCAAACCTCCCATTTCTATGTAAAATCATTGAAAAAGTTGTTTTTCAACAGTTGAGTAACTTCTTGCATTTAAATAACTGTTTGGATGTGTTCCAGTCAGGCTTTCGTCCAAACCACAGCACTGAGACTGCTCTTGTAAAGGTCTTCAATGACATCCACTTAAACACAGACAGTGGCAGGACTTCAGTGTTAGTATTATTAGATCTCAGTGCTGCATTTGACACTGTTGACCACAACATATTACTAGACCGACTGGAAAACTGGGTGGGACTTTCGGAAACAGTTCTAAATTGGTTTGAATCCTACTTAAAGGACAGAAAAAACGTTGTTTATATTGGTAAATACACATCTGAGTTGACAAATATGACATGTGGGGTTCCTCAAGGCTCCATCTTGGGGCCTCTTCTCTTTAACATCTACATCTACTGGGACGGGTGACGCTGTGGTCTGTGCATCTGATCATCAGATCAAGGGGGGTGCTTGGGACCTCCAGTTCGAAACCCGCTCCTGCCGCCACTGCGTCAGGCCTTTGTGTCCTTGGGCAAGACACTTCACCCGGATTTGCTCCTGTGGGTATTGTCCACAGTACATGTATGATACTAATGTGTACTTGTAAAAGCGCATCGATGACTTTGTGAAGATGGACGGTGCGGCGCAGTGCACTGTGCAATAATCATCAGATCAAGGGGTGAAACCCACCGCCGCTGCGTCTGTAAAGCCGTTGTGTCCTTGGGCAAGACACTTCACCTGAACTTGCTTCTGTGGGTATTGTCCACATTGGTGACCATTGCATGTGTGATATGTGTAATGTGTATTTGTAAAAGCGTCTGGAAAAGCGCTATAATAAATGTAAGGAATTATTACATGCTACCACTGGCTCAGATAATGAAGAACAACAAAATAAGTTACCATAGCTATGCAGATGACACACACATTTACGTAACAATTTCACCAGAAAGAGACTATGCTCTAATTCAAACACTGAGTAAGTGCATTGAACAAATCAATGACTGGATGTGTCAGAACTTTCTCCAATTAAACAAAGATAAAACTGAGGTAATGGTTTTTGGAGCAAAGTCAGAACGTATAAAAGTGAGCGCTGAGCTTCAGTCTGCAATGTTCAAACCAACAGATAAAGCAAGACATCTAGGTGTAGTCAAGGACTCTGACCTGAGTTTCAACAGTCACATTAAAACAGTTACTAAATCAGCCTTCTATCACCTAAAGAACATATCTAGGATTAAAAGACTAATGTCACCGCAGGATTTAGAAAAACTTGCTTTTATCTTCAGGAGACTGGACTACTGCAATGGTGTCTTCACAGGTCTCACTAAAAAATCTATTAGAAAGCCGCATCTGATTCAGAACGCCGCTGCTCGAGTCCTCACTAACACTAAGAAAGTGGATCACATCACTCCTGTTCTGAAGTCTTTACACTGGCTTTCTGTGTGTCAAATAAAATATTTCAAAAATACTGCTGCTGGTTTATAAAGCACTGAATGGTTTAGGCCCAAAATACATTTTTTACCTCTGATTTTAAATGCCATTTTCTTAATGTCTTTCATTTTTTGTAAAGCACTTTGAATGGCCTTGTGTTGAAAAGTGCTATATATATAAACTTGCCTTGCCTTGCCTTGCCTTCAAACTTGTTCCAATATTCCACATAACTGGTTGCCTTATTTTTGTCATCAATGAAGTGACTGGGCAGGCCAGTGGATACAGATTTATTTCCAATAACATTATTTAAGATTTCCCATGTGCCCTTGATATCATTTTTATTTTCTTTTAACATATTATTATAATATTCTATTTGTGCTTGTCTCATTATAACTGTCAACTTATTTTTATATGCCTTGTATTGCTTTTCAATTGCCTTTGTCCTAAATGTTATGAAGTCTTTATAAAGGTTTTTCTTCTTGCAAGCATTTTGTAAGCCCTTGGTTATCCAAGGGCTTGTTGGCATTTATTGTATGCCTGTTCAAGATACAGGCAGACCCTTTATATGTCCCCTTATTATCTTGTTTATGTTCTTGTCTTTATAAAAAAATTCAAACACATTGTACAAATGAGCCTTTAGGAAACCAACTTTTGCTCTCTGCTGCACTTTCTCAATGCACTCTGATGCATTTGAACCTGAAACCTGATTTTGTGTTATTATTATACTTTGCTGCCATTACATTTAAAGTGTAATCACAATGTGAATTTGCACTATCTTCCTTTTAATGCACAATTTATTTTCGTAACTTGTAATCTATTTTTTGAATGTCTATTCTAAAGTATTTTTATGATTATTGTTATGTCTTTTACTGGTAACTGTAGTATACTGTATGTGATATCAATTTTCTGTGACTATTTTAATAGTCTAATGTTAAGCACTTTGGACTGCAATTCCTGTATGAAGGGTGCTATACAAATAAAGCTTATTATTATTATTATTATTATTATTATTATTATTATTATTATTATATGCAATCTGAGGCTTCTATTTTAAGGAATGAGATGCCAACACCTTTTTTTAGTCCTTTGATAGTTGTTATGTAGGGCCAAACATACACATCGGACTCCTTTTTAGGGCCAGAACAAAATATAATCCATATAAACTTCAAATTCGCTGTTCCCATTAGACAGCTTTAGCATTCTTCATTTTGGTCTTCAAGATATAGTTTTATTGTTAAAAAAGTCAGAGATGAATGTTGCAGCTGTAAAGTGAAGCAGCTCTGTTAGTCTGACCCATCAGCAGCCGGCTGTTGGCATCTTATTGAGCTGTTCACCTCCCGCCCCACCTCTGCACATATCGACTAGCGTCCCTCAATCTGCGTCTGTTTCATTGAGCGGCCGAGGTGTCAGCCCAGAAAAAGCCAATGAGGTCTTCATGATGAGACCAGGGAGATAGAGAAGGGAATTACATCAACAGGCACATTCAGCGATGGAATACAAACTGTGGAAGCAGCATTTTACTGCTAACAGTCAGCTGCTCTTTTCTCCTGGTCCAACATGTTTGTCCTGGAAGACGCAGCGAGACGGACTGAGTGGCACATAAACAAGGCATTTCACCTACATTGGGATCCCAGAAAGCATTTTAGATCTCTACAAAACAATGAAATGAACCATGATCTACCATTACGTTTTGACGAGGGGAAAACGTTTGCTGCTATAGATTATAGGATATCACAGTATGCCAATTGTATACATACAGTACACAAGTGTGGTCCAACCACTGTCACGTGTGTAAAGTTTGATCAATAAACAGATTTATTAATATATAATAAGACCATTGCCAAGAACATTTTGACTTTCCCATCATTTATCCAGATTACATCAATCAATCAATGTTTATTTATATAGCCCAATATCACAAATGTTACATTTGTCTCAGTGGTCTTCACAGTGTGTACAGAATATCAGTATGACAATACGACACCCTCTGTCCTTAGACCCTCACATCGTACAAGGAAAAACGTCCAAAGAAAACCCAGTTTAAAGGGAACATGGGAGAAACCTCAGGGAGAGCAACAGAGGAGGGATCCCTCTCCCAGGACGGACAGACGTGCAATAGATGCCGTGTGTAAATTGAAAAGATAATACATTTGCAACATAGGTCGTCCAAATGTTTGGAAATTACATGCTGCCAAACACATCTGTTTTCCCTGTCAGCTGGTTGGCCGGACGGAAATATCTGGACTGCATTTTTTTTTATCATACATTTGTTATTGCCACATCTTCAATTTACAACACAGTACAGAGGAATATTCCGGTTGCACAACATCTTTGGATTAATTAAATCCCATCCCTCTAATTTTTTAGAGGGATGGGTAAAATAATACAATTAAATTGGCAAACTACAGGAGTGATAAAGCACAGTGTCCATACACCATCACACATTTAGAAAAACACAACAATTAGTTATTAAGCATGGTTGTAATTGAGTGGCTCAGCCGACACCTGCTCCTCTGTGTTGTTAACCATTAGAAGCAACTTCACACTGGATCCGTGCTTTAACTGAACTGCACTTCACAAGGACAAGGACCATTAATCCAAACCTTTGTTTCCCTCATATTTGCTTTGGTTTCAGACGATGCAGAGGAACCACAAGCAAACCACAGGCAGATTTCTCTCAAATCTACGGCTGAAAACTGAATGAATCTGCATTGTGGCTTCTCAATTATTTAACTCAGCTTCAATTACTCCTGCTCTTTTCCTCTCCACAAACACACACACCAGCACACATGGAAACATAATGCAGGGTTCGTACGGTCATTGAAAACCTGGAAAAGTCATGGAATTTCAAAATGCAAATTCCAGGCCCTGGAAAAGTTATGGAAAACAATATTTTTCCCAAAGTTTTGGAAAAGTCATGGAAATGTAACTAAAGTTGGGTCAAATTTAATTTACATTTTAACTAATCGCCGAAATAATCTGCGGTCGCGAGCTGTTATGTGCCATCATGACGCGCATGGTGTTATTTTTTAATATATGAAGCGCGAGCTGTGTGCTCGAGTCTTCCTGCCTGACGGTTGAACTCTGCTGCTCCGGGATGAGGGTCAGCTACATTATCTACAGTGTGTTCGTTAACTGTGCGGAGTCACTGTGGCACAGACTGCACCGCTGTTAGAACGGGCCGTTCAGGTGTTCAGAGCAGAGCGGCAGAAACGTTTTTCTGTCGCAATATTATTTAAGGAATCGTTGAGCTAGCTAGCATACATTGTCACTATTTGCTAACGTTAGCTTTAGCCTTCGTTTTCTAATCGTTTTTTTCATAGGCTATAAACAGAGGTGGTATAAGGATAGATATTGTACTAGAATAAAAGTAGAATAACTCAGATCTTGTACTTGAGTAAAAGTAGAAGTACTCAGATATTGTAGTCAAAGTAGAAGTACTCAGATCTTGTACTTGAGTAAAAGTAGAAGTACTCAGATCTTGTACGTGAGTAAAAGTAGAAGTACCAGAGTGTAGGAATACTCTGTTACAGTAAAGGTCCTGCATTCAAAATGTTCCTCAAGTGAAAGTAGAAAAGTATTCTCATCAAAATATAGTGAAAGTAGCGACAGTAAAAATAGTCATTGTGCAGATTGGTCCATTTCAGAATAATATATATGATATGTTTTATAATGATTGATCATGAAAGTGTTCTCAGAGCTGGTGAAGGTGCAGCTAGTCTGAAGTACTTTGTAGACTGCAGGGTAGCTGGTGGATTCACTCCAGGTGGAATTAAAGTCTGATTTAACACTTGATTAGATTTCACATCATTCATCCAGATCTGTAAAGTAACTAGAGGTATTAAATACATGCAGTGGAGGAGAAGTACACCATGTACCGCTGAACTGTAGAGGAGTAGAAGTACACAGTAGCAAAACATTGAAATAGTACTTGTTGAGTTTATGAACTTAGTTACTTTACACCAGTGGCTATAAAGATAGAAAGACTCAGCCTTGCACAGAGGCATGAAAATACATTTTCAAAATGCTCAACAGTGCTGCCAGAATTATAAACTGACTGCTACACAATTAAAATAAATGCTTTTATATATTTCTATTAGATGTGACTCTTTGGCGTTTCTGTTATTATTACCTGCTGCTTTAGTTGTTCTGACTGCTAAAATCCTCTGTTATTCCTAAACCGATATTCCATGGGGTCGGGGGCTCGGATCCTTGTCACCTTTTTCATACCTGATAAGTTTGCATCCCTGACTACAGTTGCTTTAGCGTGTAGAAGCTAGTAAGCCTACTATTTGACTTGTTTTAGATAGGCACAACATGTTTCATATGCAGACCTTATTTTCCTGTTCCATGTTAAAATAAACCATTTTCAGTTGTAATTTTCTTTTGGTCATGGAAAATGAGGTAAAGGTCATTGAGAAGTCATGGAAAAGTCATTGAAAATCATTGGTGAAAAAGTGTATGAACCCTGATAATGTCTAAGCACTTATGTTAGACTCCTCCTCTTGTTTATTTCTCCCGTGGCATGTGTCTGAATGCATTACTCCCTCTCTTCAGTCAGCAGAGCAGCAGGTCCTGCAGTGAGCGAGCTGTCAGAGCTGCTGGTTGACTGACAGCATGTTAGAACGGAAAACGCATTTCCTGCTGAAAATGCGTGCGCATGCTGTAAACTGTAAACATTTGTGGCTGAAAATGCAGAAAAAGCTGAATATGTTATTAGCTGAATGGTAGCTGCTTTTAGCTACAAACATGCAGAAAAAGCTTAATATTTGAAAGAAAAGGTTTTAAAAAAGGTATAAACAACAACATGTATAGCCTCGATGTCCTGAAATAGCTGAATAATGTAATAGTTGAATGGTTTCTGCAGCTGAAAGTAAATAATAATAGATTTATTTTGTTATCGCTTTTACAGGTGCTCAAAGACGCTTTACAGATATAGTGAAAAGAAAAGAACAAATAAATATATACATATAAAGTTAAAGTTAAAGTCAATACAAAAACAATCACACACTAAAAGCCAGATTGAAGAGGTGAGTGTTGTCTCTGATGGGTTGTGGGAGTGAGTTCCAGAGGGAGGGGGCAGCGACGGAGAAGGCTCTACCCCCCCAGGTCCGGTGATTGGTGCGGGTGGGGTTGGCTTCTGATGAGCGGAGGCAGCGGGTGGGGCGTGGTGGTGCAGCAGGTCTGTGAGGTAGGGGGGGCTGATTGTTGAGGGCTTTGTGAGTAATCAGGAGGACTTTGAAGTTGATTCTTTGACAGACGGGGAGCCAGTGGAGGTTCTGGAGGACGGGAGTGATGTGGTCTCGGGTGTGGGTGAGGAGGCGGGCAGCAGAGTTCTGGATATGCTGGAGTTTATTGAAGAGGTAGGATTTCAGCCAGGAGAGTGCAGTGTCGGTGATGTTGAGTGATGATTCGAGGAGGGACAGCAGGATGGTGTGGTTGATGGTGTTGAATGCTGCAGTGAGGTCGAGGAGGATGAGGATGTTCAGGTTGCCGGAGTCAGAGGAGAGGAGGAGGTCGTTTGTGATTTTGAGAAGAGCTGTTTCTGTGCTGTGTTTTGATCTGAAACCGGATTGAAATGGCTCAAAGAGGTCATTGGAGTTGAGGTGGGATTTACGTTGTTACGTTTACGACACGTTCAAGTATTTTTGACAGAAAGGGGAGATTTGAGATGGGCCGGAAGTTGGACAAGATGTCAGGTGTGAGTCCAGGTCTTCTGAGAATGGGTGTGACAGCAGCCAGTTTGAGAGAGGGGGGAACTGATCCAGATCTGAGGGAGGAGTTAATGATGGTGGCGATGAGTTGGGAGGCAGGGAGGCTCTCTTTAACAATGTGGAGGGCATTGGGTCAAGTGTGCAGGCAGGGGCACCGTAAGGGGGTGAAAAGTTAGGACGATTCTAAGGGCCCGTGACTGACAGGGGCCCCAAACATTTTTAGAACATTAAGAAAACAATTTTAAGTAACCTTTCATCAATCATTAATAATTAACATTAATATAACGTCATATTGATAATGTACTCACTAAACTTACGATTCATTTAACTTATTTTCTTCCAAAAGTGAATTATCCAAAGCATCGAACACCCCCCTCCATTTACATCCAAATGCTGTGCGGGGCACTTCCTAGCAGAGAGTGAGAGCATGTGAGGAGCAGGGATGCTAGTACTTACGTGTGTACGATGTCTCAACGACAAACAAAGTCAGGCTTTCAAGAAAGAAAAGAAAGGAGAGAAAGACAAGAGAGAGGAACTAAGGGGCGACAGTATGTCACCCAGTTTTTCAAAAGAAAAGGTGGGTGTGGTCCATGAGTGGTGGAAATTAGTCTGTTAGCTAAGCGTAGTCCATTGTAAATAATAATTGTAATGTTTTGCTGACATTAAAGGTGGGGTAGGTAAGTTTGAGAAACCGGCTCGAGATTTTGTTATATTCCATGGAATGCTCTTAACATCCCGATAGCAATGAATATCTGAAGTGCTTTGACAAAAATACATAAAAAAAAGTCATCTGTAGAAGCCGTAATACTGTAAAAAGCACGACCAACCATCTGAGACAGCCCGGCTAAAATAACTGGATGGCCTACCTGCCTGTCAGCCTTCCATCTGTGCACAAACTTATCTCGTGCCCTCATTGGTCATGTGCGCGTTCGTGTGTGTTGGAGGAGCAGATTTTTTCCGGTTGTGTATTTTCAAATTCTAGCGCACTCGAGCTGGTTTCTCCAAAATTACCTACAGTACCCCACCTTTACTGTAAGTACTGTTAATATCT
Organism: Champsocephalus esox; assembly: GCA_036324585.1. Taxonomy (NCBI): domain Eukaryota; kingdom Metazoa; phylum Chordata; class Actinopteri; order Perciformes; family Channichthyidae; genus Champsocephalus; species Champsocephalus esox. The sequence goes on along the minus strand of CM070479.1, from coordinate 52,692,456 downwards.
TCACAGAAAATACAGAGGTTTTTCATTTCACTCCTTTTAGCTGACATTTAATAAATGCAGGTACATTTTTAGCAGCTATTCATACTAAATCAGTTATCCCTCCCCTGGTGCCAGGACCAACATATCCATATTTAGGCTCAGCAGCCCTGTCCCCCCATAAGGCTTTGCAGTCTTGCCATGCTGTCCATTGAAAGCCAGATGGCTAGAAAGCTGGACTTCAAGGACTTGATCAGTGACTTTGCCTGTAAGAAGGCTAGGCGCTGGGCTCTCACATCATGACTTAAAAGTTTCAGCCGATTATAGAACAATATCAGTCTTTACACATCATACAAATTGAACAGTTTTAAAGTTTCTCTTTATTTCCCTCTTATATTGCAGTCCCTCACTCACTTTTTTTTAATTCAGTGCGAGAATTGAGCTGGAGCTTGTCCTGCCAGGAGTTTGTAAATCTGGGCTGAAATGGTGTCAGGGCCATTCTCACACACATGCAGGTGCTCATTGGTTACAGTGATGCAAACACAGGTATGGTGAAAAAAGAGAGAACTATTCGAAGCAGAACAAAAAACGGCGTAATATACCATCTGACAAAGGCCTTTGCTATAATGCTTCAATTAACTGGCTATTATTTATAATATACTCAGATCAATAGGAGACAGAGATGTTAAGTTATAAATCAAGGGTTTTTATTATTATTTACAGCAGGGGTGGGGAACCTTTTTCCTTTCCATTTGTACAACATCCTCCGAGGGCCGTACAAATTATTGAACTCAACCTCTGCTTAAAAAAACTAAAATCACAGCCTATGGCTGCATTTGGCCTTTCAACCTCTTAATCCAGATATCTTACCATGACTCACATATGCATGCATGTGCACGGTGTGGCATGACCACCAAAACAGAAAGATATGGACACAAGATGTGTGCAAATGTATTTAGTATCCTATCCATGGGGACATGATTTAAGTGGGGGGGGACCTAACCTCCTCTAGGGGGGTCCGGGAGCATGCTCCCCCGGGAAGATTTTTTTGTTTGTTTAAATATTTAAGTTAAAAGCATCAATCTGGTGCACTTTGAAAGCAACATGAAGAGATCTATGGATACATCTCTCAACACTCATATGAAACAGAACTGTAAGCATATTTTTCTTTTTGGATATTTTACAAATCACTCCCCTTTTAAACTATTCTTGTTATTTTTAACAACTTTGTTATACCTGTTTTTCATTTAGTGTCATTAATAACTATATTGATCATATCAAGGTGTGCCTTAACCTCACTGAGCTGAGGTTATTTGAGCCTCTCAGGAGAGAGCTCTCTTCCACCTGGTTGTAGAAAAGCTCTTTAAATGTGTTAGCATAGCTAGCTAACCAGATGCTAATAACAACAGATCGCCACTGTGCTTACAACTAAAGACACAGCCACGCAAACACTGTGGCATGTGTACGGCTCCTTATGGGTATTGCAATATTTGAAGGGCTGGAGCAGCGTTCCGGTGCTCTCTGTCAGCACTCCTTTCAGACGAGACATATACCACGTGAAGACACGTTACACTCGTGTTGTGTTCAAGGAACCTATCCTTGGCCAGGAAAAACAGGTACTCGCTTGTTTAATTATTTTTGCGGTCTAGATTTCTTCTTCTTTTTTGAAGTGAGAAGTTGTCCATCAGTCGGAGTGACGGACGGACTCCCCACACCCAAAACGAAAACTCTTCGGTTCTCCACGAATTACACAAGTCACCCAAATCAGCGTTAAAAAAGCGGGAGGCGCCGAAAAATCCCTTATTAATGTATTGATTATAGCTCCGGGTCCGTATAGGTCGACGTCTGGGTCTGGATCTGTACCGCGGTCCGCCTGTTGCCAACCCCTGGTCTAAAGTGTACTTCTCTCTGTTCTGAAGAAAGATCCGGAAATTGTTTACATGGGAGTCTATTGGGAGCTAGGTGGACTTTTTGAAAAGTTGTGTCTCTTCATGCCCTCAAGAGGCATTTTGTTTAAATGCCTCTCCAACCTAGGAGAGGTTTTCCTACGTTTTCCATGGAAAACTATGTCTGAGGAGTGTAGGGTTTGGGAATTATGGCAGGTTTAAAAAAAATAATTGGGGCGAATTTCAAGCACTCCTTCACTCTGTTTTGAGATCAAAGCACTCTAGACTTAACGAGCTGCTCAATACACACTAATGTTAAAATCTGAAGAAAGCCTCTTTACCAAGCTCCAAACTAAGTTAAATATCTCAAAAAGTGTAAAACATATCAAAAATGTGAATACGAATTGAATAGCTGAAGGTCTTGTGATCATTTTAAAGTTAGAATGAAGTCTCTAGCTGAAAGTATGTGGAAGGAGAAGCATTTGGCGTAAGGTGTTGTGAGGGCTACAAGCCTCATAAACGAACACACATCGTAAAGGTTATGATTTTGTTTACATTACGTTTACAGAGATTAAAGTATCTATTGTGATTTGTGTTGTGTGTAATCCTATTGTCAGTGTCTTACAGCTCACCTTGCTGCTGGCAAAAGGCTGAGCTGATGGAAACCACCTGCCTTTATAGACGTGTCAGCTAATTGGACTACACCATTCCTCTCAAACCCTGAGGGGTGTTTAAAGAGGCCACTCCATTTAAGCCACCCCTTTTTAGAGCCTCTTTCCCCTGCATGCAATAATGGACTGATCAGTAGTGCTATAAATTCCTGCAGTGTGGAGATGAGGGGGGGTATGTGAGTTGCTCTTGGACAGAAGAGCATACAAGATGTCACCCATTTTTGTGACGTTTTGCTTATGCGTGTACATCAGGGGTGCCCAACCAGTCGACGGGGAGATTCCCAGTCGATCGCGAGATGTGTCTAAAAATAGAACAACAATATTCTGTTTTATCGTTAATGTCCTATAACATAATCTTCCTGTGCCAGAATAATGCACTTGAACACATCAAAGCTTTGTGATTGGCCGGCGTGACCCCATGTGTCGGAGCGTGGCTGGTGGGCAGAGGGCAGTGCACTAGTTCGCTAACGTTGTCCGTGTCAATCATTGTCAACACCAGGAGTGACAGTCCGCACACACACAAGAAGCAACACATATATAATTTTCACTCCGAGTGGGAGGATGATTATTTTTGTATCTATTCCAATTCAAAGTCCATCTGTCTCATCTGCAATGCGAGCGAGGCTTTATCGAAGAACAGTGCAGTGCACAAACGCTACGAGACGGAATTCCCTCCTATTTCTGCGCTCCCAAAAGGGGAGGGCCCTGAAAGGACAGCTAAATGCACAGCAGTCCATTTTCACCAGGCCCAACAACAAGAGCAAGGCTGCTACCAGAGCATCTTATCGTGTCAGTCACGTTCTTGCGTAACACATGAAGTCTTTCAAAGACGGCGAAGTTGTGAAAGAAGCATTCTTGGGTAATACAAATAACAGTAGCATTTCAACAGGTTTTTGATATGATAAAAACTCAAGTTAGATACCGTTATTAATCAGCTGTAAGTTTGAGTTTGTTTGAACTTATTCATTATAATTATTGTACAAAATGGTATAAGAATGCAAACTTAAATTGATTATAGTCTATTATCAATTCAGGTTAAGAAACTAGTGTTGCTTGCATCCTATTTTAAAAAGGCATTTATTTTTATAATCTACTAAAATGCAACAAAAAAAGGTTTTGATTCTATTAATTTTGTCTTTTTTATTGCACTTTGGCAGCAGATTCCTGTGTAGCTTCAGATCTGAGTTGTCTTATTAATAAGCCTAATTAATACTTTTGTAGCAACACTATTTTTATATAATGGCAAAGAAAGGGTTCAGAGTATTTTCTTTTTCCTGTGTCATATGAGGCAGCACTGTTCAATGTTTCTTGAAAACATTACCCACTGTAGTGACGTGTGGATAAACTCCAACTCTGTATCAACAACACTGTTGTGTAACTTCAGTTAAATACTTGTATGTGTGTAGATTAGAAAGAGGTGAGATAAAGGATCTGCAGTATTTTATGAAGTATTAATCGTACAAAGGTCAGTTTTATACAAATAGTAGTGTGTATTTACCTGGTAGTAGGCTGTCAGTAATGGCTACGCCTCTCTATTTGGACTGGTAGATCTCGGCAGACTGGCAACTTTAAAAGTAGCTTTCGGTTCCAAAAATGTTGGGCACCCCTGGTGTACATGCTAGATTGTGTCTGTTTATATCTACACCTTTTTGTTTAAACCTAATTGATTTTATTACCCATCTTAAAACTGTACATATATTGGGTCAATAAAATCCGTATTTTTGCACCTCAACCTGCACTCCTGTTTTTTCTGTACCCTGGTCCTTCATTTATGGTGGCAGTGGTGGGATCAGCAGTAGGAGTGGCAGAAGAGATATTTTTGGGTTTTTTTGTACTTGATTCTCGCAGTTTTTCCCAAACATGCCGGGGAAAATTAGAGGAAGAGGAGGAACCGTGGCCACACAAGGGCAGCAGCCGCAGCCGGAGGAACAGTCTGATTCAGAATTGGAAGTAGCTGAAGCCGGGGCTGGGTCCACAGAAATGGGTAAGCCTATGGAGCCCACCATCACTGACCTGGCCAGTATTCTACGAACCCATATGGATCAGCAGCAGGCACGAGACGCACGAATAGCTGTGGAGACAGCACAGCAAGAGCAGCAGTTTAGAGCACTGTGTCAGCAATTTAATATGCTTCAATCAGAGGTGCAGTCGCACACATCTGCAACCTTGGAGCAACTTTCTGGTAAAGCAGATATACTTGGGGCTAATGTGATGGGCTTGGAGGAAATTAACAGTCCTCAACAGACATTATTTGGAGTTGCTCGAAATGACAGCTTTTCAGCAGTACCTTTAGAACTCAAGAGCCAAGGCTTCAACAGTTAACCGATTCTGATGATATTGAACATTTTCTCGTTACTTTTGAGAGAATTGCAGCAGCATGCAGATGGCCAACTGAAGATTGGGCTTTTAGACTTATTCCATTATTAACTGGTAAAGCCAGAAGTGCATATGTTCATATGGATGTGGATGATGCTCTAGACTATGAGGAAGTAAAAAGAGCTATTCTTAGAAAATATGACATAAATCCAGAAACCTACAGACAAAGGTTTCGCAGTAATGAGGTTGAACCACAGGAGAGGCCGAAATAACTTTATGTCCGTTTAAAAGAACTGTATGCGAAGTGGGTTCAGCCAAAAGGGAAAACTGTTCGGGAAATAGGAGAAATTATTGTCCTTGAACAGTATCTGTTCTGTTATTGCAGGTCTCCCTTGAAAAAGAGATCTATGATCTCAATGGGACCAATCTGGTTAAATAAAGGTTTGAAATGAAATGAAAATCTGAGAATGCTTTCCCCAGAGCTACAGGTTTGGATTAGGGAGCACAACCCTAAAACGGCTGCAGATACCGCTGACCTGGCTGATGTGTTTGTCGCTGCCAGGCAGAAGAAGCAGCCATGGAGCTTCACTGCTTGGAAGACATGTAGGGACCCCAAAGGGCAAGGTGTGTCTCGGCCAACACAGAGGTTGGACTCAACATGGGGTAAGGCTCCTATAAGGGAGAAACCAACAGAGGTGAACTCAAATGTTAAACCCTTCAGGAGACTAATTTGTTACTTGTGTGGTGAAGAGGGACACACTAAACCTGTTTGTCCCAAAAATCCTGTAAAATTAACCCAGATGTGCTATATGCCCAGAGGTCACCGGGAGCCAAAGGATGAGCCACAACAGCCACGGAGAGAGACCATGGTGGAAGTAAATGGCTGTGAGTTAAAGGCCCTAATTGACAGTGGCAGCAGCCAGACACTTGTTCACAGACGGTTCATTTCTCCACATGATGTAAATACAATTGACACTGTGCCTATTTGCTGTGTACATGGCGATGAAAAACCTTATCCCACAGCAGATGTTTATCTTAAAGTGAGGGGCCAGAGTTACCTTCTGAATGTTGGAGTGGCTGATCATCTTCCCTATCCGGTGGTGCTTGGTGACGACCTTCCTGTTCTGTTCCTGTTCACAAGGTCAAAAGTCAAGGAGACCGAATTGTCTATTCAACCTCTCAGTGAGCTGCCTTTCTATAATGAGGATATTGAAGCTAAGCCTGGGAAAAACCATAAGACACGTAGACAGAGAAGAGAGGAAAAGTTCCAAAATACTACAGTAAATGTGTCCGTTGAACCAAATCTACCACAACCTTTGGGATTTAAAATGCCTATTGACATTCAGAAAATGCAGCAAGAGGATGCTAGTCTAACTCCTTCTCTAAAGCAGGCCAAACCCTTGGAAGAAGAGGAGAAATTTGGACATTCAAAGGAAGATGGGTATTTTCAAGGAAATGGAATACTGTACCGCCAACAGGGGTCAACAAAGCAGCTTATGGTACCAAAGTCTGTAAGAGACCTTGTCCTTGAGCTGGGTCACTCTATTCCCTGGGCAGGTCACCTAGGGAAACGCAAAACTGTTGACCGAATCCAGAGACATTTCCACTGGCCTGGTCTACGCGCTGATGTGGCGCAGTATTGCAAAAGTTGTCCTCAATGTCAACAAACCTCAGCTAAATACCCTTCAAAAGTCCCTCTTCAACCATTGCCAGTCATAGCTACTCCATTTGAACGATTAGGTATGGACATTGTGGGCCCGGTAGAAAGAAGCAAGTCTGGAAATCGCTTCATGCTAGTAATAACTGACTATGCTACAAGATATCCTGAAGTTTTTCCGCTTAAAACTGTCAAAGCAAAGTCAATTGCTTTTTGTTTGGTGCAGTTCTTTGCGAGAGTAGGGTTTCCCAAAGAAATTCTTACTGATCAAGGGACTAATTTCATGTCTAAGTTAATGCAGGATGTGTATAAACTACTGGGGATTAAAAGAATCAGGACTACCCCCTACCATCCTCAGACTGATGGTTTGACAGAGAGGTTTAACCAAACACTGAAACAAATGCTCAGGAAGTTCATCTGTGAAACAGGATCTGATTGGGACCAGTGGTTACCCGATGTGCTTTTTGCTTTCAGAGAAGTCCCTCAAGCATCAACTGGGTTCTCCCCGTTCGAACTCTTATATGGACATGAGGTAAGAGGCCCACTTTCCTTGCTCAAAACTCACCTGTCGCTGCTTTGCCTGATCTCAACCACCTAACAGCTGATGAACAAACCCAGGTCAGTGCCCTCTGTGTCCCAGAAGTTTTTAAAGAAAATCCTGGTTGTACAAACGTTATTGACCACAACATTGTGCTAAAGAAGAATGCTTCTGTGCGAAGATTGAGCCACAGAATCCCCGAGCGCCTCCTGGTGTCCCTTAAAGAGGAAGTGGATCTGATGATATCCCTGGGAATCATGAGGTATCAAGAAGTGAGTGGTGCAACCCCATTGTATTGGTACCAAAGAAGGATGGCACCCTACGGTTTTGCATAGACTTCCGTAATCTGAATGCAATTTCTGAGTTTGATTCCTATCCAGTACCTCGCATTGATGAACTAATTGATCGGTTGGGCAAAGCAAAGTTTCTAACCACGATTGATCTATGCAAAGGCTACTGGTAGGTGCCGCTGACTCCACAGTCCTGTGAGTTAACAGCCTTCCGTACATCATGGGGTCTGTACCAGTTCTCCGTAATGCCGTTTGGACTGCATGGCGCACCAGCTACGTTCCAAAGATTAATGGACCAGGTATTGTTGGGATTGTCAGATTTTGCTGCAGCATATCTTGATGATATTGTCATTCACTGTGCTACATGGGAGGATCATTTGGACCATCTGAAAGCAGTCATTGGACGTCTAAAGGAGGCTGGATTGACTGTCAACCACTCAAAGTGCCAGTTTTGCAGGACTGAGACAGAATATCTTGGTTATATTATTGGCAAACTACAAGCCATCCAGTTCTGTCAGCCTCCGCAGACAAATAGCCAGCTGAAGTCATTCCTGGGAATGTCAGGTTGGTACCGTCGGTTTGTGCCTAACTACTCCTCTCGTGCTGCTGTTCTAACGGATATGACCAAGCGGATGGGCCCAACTTTGCTGCAGTGGAGTGAGGAGGCGGAGTCTAGTTTTAACGACCTCAAGGATGCACTGAGTAAGAACCCTGTTTTGTGTAGTCCTAATTTTGCTAAAGACTTCATATTGCAAACGGATGCTTCAGACAGAGGTTTGGGAGTGGTGCTTTTGCAGGGAGAGCCTAATGACCTTCACCCCGTGGCCTATATCAGCAGGAAGCTGTTCCCAAGGGAGACTCGCTACTCAACTGTTGAGAAAGAGTGCCTGGCAGTGAAATGGGCCCTAGACTCTCTCAAGTACTACCTCCTGGGAAGAGAGTTCATCCTACAAATGGATCATAAAGCCCTGAAGTGGATGGCAGGGATGAAAGATGCCAACAGCCGCATCACCCGATGGTACCTGGCAATGCAGCCATATAACTTCACCATCCAGCACATTCCTGGCCGGGACAACACTACTGCAGACTTCTTCCTAAGGAGGGGAATGTGTGAGGGCTACAACCTCACAAACGAACACACATCGTAAAGGTTATGATTTTGTTTACATTACGTTTACAGAGATTAAAGTATCTATTGTGATTTGTGTTGTGTGTAATCCTATTGTCAGTGTCTTACAGCTCACCTTGCTGCTGGCAAAAGGCTGAGCTGATGGAAAACACCTGCCTTTATAGACGTGTCAGCTAATTGGACTACACCATTCCTCTCAAACCCTGAGGGGTGTTTGAAGAGGCCACTCCATTTAAGCCACCCCTTTTTAGAGCCTCTTTCCCCTGCATGCAATAATGGACTGATCAGTAGTGCTATAAATTCCTGCAGTGTGGAGATGAGGGGGGGTATGTGAGTTGCTCTTGGACAGAAGAGCATACAGGATGTCACCCATTTTTGTGACGTTCTGCTTATGCGTGTACATGCTAGATTGTGTCTGTTTATATCTACACCTTTTTGTTTAAACCTAATTGATTTTATTACCCATCTTAAAACTGTACATATATTGGGTATATTGGGTGCACCTCAACCTGCACTCCTGTTTTTTCTGTACCCTGGTCTTTCACAGGTGTAGTTAAAAGAGGATTTGAAGGTTCCTCCCATTGCCTTCCATGTTAAAAAAAGAGTTTAAAAAGCTGAATATTTCAAAAAGGATGAAATATTTGGAAAAGTTGAAAGTTTCCCATCCCGACCTTCTACAGGTGCTCCATAGAGAGGATCCTGATCTTCTACAGGTGCTCCATAGAGAGGATCCTGATCTTCTACAGGTGCTCCATAGAGAGGATCCTGACCTTCTACAGGTGCTCCATAGAGAGCATCCTGACCTTCTACATGTGCTCCAGAGAGAGCATCCTGACCTTCTACAGGTGCTCCAGAGAGAGCATCCTGACCTTCTACAGGTGCTCCATAGAGAGGATCCTGACCTTCTATAGGTGCTCCATAGAGAGCATCCTCACTGGCTGCAACACGGCCTGGTACGGCAGCTGCACCCACCCTCAACTGTAAGGCTTTACAGAGGGTGGTGAAAACTGCACAGCACATCACCAGGACGGAGCTGCCCTCCATGGAGGACCTCTACACCTAGCGGCTCAGGAAGAAAGCCCTCAGGATAATCAAAGACCCACATCACCCCAGCCACAAACTGTTCTGTCTGCTGCCGTCTGGCAGGCGGTACCGCAGCATCCGGACTAGAACCACCAGACTCAGGGACAGTTTCATCCCACTGGCCATAAGGCTATTACACACCTGAACTAAGAACATCCATAACATTCATCTGTTTGCAACTCACACATTATGTATCACTTGTATATAGACAAGTATGGCACTACTTATATTCTATTTTATTGTATTTGCTTACACTATTTTATCTGTTTATTGTGTTGCATTGTTGGAGGAGCCTGGGACCTGAGATTTTCATTGACATAATTATACTGTAGCTATGTACGAATGACAATAAAAGCCTTGAATCTCTCTAAAAGTACTAGTACGTTGTTTTACTTCACGGTGACTTTGTTTACAGCGGTACAGCAAAAGTAACATAGCAGGTAAAAAAGGCTATAATAATATTGAAATTGTTGTTTTGAAATGATCCATTTCTGTGTTGCTTTTGCTGGCTGAAGTAAACGTGAATACAATGTCACAATCATTCTGTAATATATTACTTATCAGAATGATGATGTCATTTACATTATTAGCATTGTTTTCACAAGGGGGTCATTTAACAAGCAAATGTTGAGTTTAGTCTGTAATCAAATGTGTCAACATTAAATTCATATTTGGACCTAACTATGTTGTATCATATTTATTGATAATGTAATGTAATATACCATGATTACATTACATTGCATTTAGCTGACGCTTTTATCCAAAGCGACTTACAGTAAGTACATTCGACCAGGAAGATACAACCTTGAAGAAAACAGAATCATATAAGTACATCAGGTTTCATTGAGCCAAACATTTCAAGTGCTACTCAACTGGCTATAGATAAGCCAGCCCTTTGTTAGTATATAAGTGCTCTGTTAGCAGTTCTTTGTTAGTAATTCTATCGCTCGAGGTGGAGTCGAAAGAGATGAGTTTTCAGTCTGCGCCGGAAGATGATGCATGTAACAAGCTAGAGTGTTGAGTCCAGCATTCCTGCAGTGTGGAGATGAGGGGGGGTATGTGAGTTGCTCTTGGACAGAAGAGCATACAGGATGTCACCCATTTTTGTGACGTTCTGCTTATGCGTGTACATGCTAGATTGTGTCTGTTTATATATACACCTTTTTGTTTAAACCTAATTGATTTTATTACCCATCTTAAAACTGTACATATATTGGGTATATTGGGTGCACCTCAACCTGCACTCCTGTTTTTTCTGTACCCTGGTCTTTCACAGGTGTAGTTAAAAGAGGATTTGAAGGTTCCTCCCATTGACTTCCATGTTAAAAAAAGAGTTTAAAAAGCTGAATATTTCAAAAAGTATGAAATATTTGGAAAAAGTTGAAAGTTTCCCATCCCGACCTTCTACAGGTGCACCAAAGAGAGGATCCTGACCTTCTTCAGGTGCTCCATAGGGAGGATCCTGACCTTCTACAGGTGCTCCATAGAGAGGCTCCTGACCTTCAGGTGCTCCATAGAGAGGCCCCTGACCTTCTACAGGTGCTCCATAGAGAGGCTCCTGACCTTCTACAGGTGCTCCATAGAGAGGATCCTGACCTTCTACAGGTGCTCCATAGAGATGATCCTGACCTTCTACAGGTGCTCCATAGAGAGGATCCTGACTTTCTACAGGTGCTCCATAGAGAGGATCCTGACATTCTACAGGTGCTCCATAGAGAGGCTCCTGACCTTCAGGTGCTCCATAGAGAGGATCCTGACCTTCTACAGGTGCACCATAGAGAGCATCCTGACCTTCTACAGGTGCACCATAGAGAGGATCCTGACCTTCTACAGGTGCTCCATAGAGAGCATCCTGACCTTCTACAGGTGCACCATAGAGAGGATCCTGACCTTCTACAGGTGCTCCATAGAGAGTGTTTAGAGTTCTAGGTGAGGCCCCGATTAATTTATTCCGGTAAATTACTCTGACCTCACTAATTGACCTGACCGAAGTTACTCAGTCTATGTAAGTTTACTGCTTGGCTCAGATCCACCAAACGTCAGCAAGATCTCACCTCTATTAACTCCCCGAAGAACCAGGTTCAATTAACTGCTGTTTCAATTCAGACAACTCTTTTTTAATCTGTTTAAGCGATCCTGAAGGATTTTGGTATCAGTAAATGGGGTGTGTTCCTACCTACGTGTGTGTGGCAGGGTGCAATCTTACCTTTGAATCAGGAGAGGAGAGCACAGATGTCCTTTAAGTTGTCCCAGTCCAAAAGGTGGGATCAGTTTATTTGGAAGAAAAATAGGTCCAAACTAATACAGGGTTTTTACCTTCTCTCTTTACAACATTATAATTATACTAAACAACACACAAAAATGATGCTGTGATCATGTTCACATATGAAACTTTAATTCACAGTCTTACATTTATTACCAAAATGTTTCCCTTTACCTGCCTATTTCAGTTGTGACATTCTCTCATACAAAGACTGGTGATACTAAAAGCCCATTCAAAATCCCGCAATGATTCGGAGGGATTTCCTCACGTGGCAGGTGTCACTAAACCATCAAAATCCCGCAATGACTGATTCGGAGGGATTTCCTCACGTGGCAGGTGTCACTAAACCATCAAAATCCCGCAATGACTGATTCGGAGGGATTTCCTCACGTGGCAGGTGTCACTAAACCATCAAAATCCCGCAATGACTGATTCGGAGGGATTTCCGCACGTGGCAGGTGTCACTAAACCATCAAAAATCCTCTTTCATAAAATCATTCCATGCAGCATTCAAATCAATTCACTAAGCATTCAAAGCAATTCCCTCATCATTCCAACCAAGAAATGCAAGAGATATTCACCCAGTTTGAGAGAACCTTACCGAGAGCTATTAACCCAGCTCTGAAGGACAGAGCCTACCGGGAGAGAGTATACCAGGGGTTTCCCCCCCCCTCCCCGACGAAATCCAAAAAAGCCAGTCTTTTTATGCTCAAAAAAACGGATAGAAAACCCACAAACACCTCCTCTATACCCAACCAACATATTCTATTGGCTCTGGCATAAGACACACCTTCCCAAGTTTGTGTAAAACAAAACATGACTAGACATATTCTATGACTATGACATAACCACCTTTTTGAGGCCTCAATCTGTTTCTCCTTAAGTCCGGAGCCCCCCTCCCTGCTGTGAGAGGAGAGGGAAGAACCTGCCTCCTCTCTTATCAGAGAGCAGGGCATAAATCATTGTTAGGTCTTACACTCAACTTAACAAACCACTTTGTTTTGTTTATGCTGTAAATATAGAAAAGCATATAATATGGAGCATTTTAATTGTGGGTTATACAAGAATATAATTGATTATATTTAATTATAACTAACTTTCGTTTTAAGTATTTACTTCATACTATGAAGTTCTCAACACCCTCTTTTTGAAACGCAAAGTTATCAAAAAGCAACAACTAAAATTGTAAGCATACATACATATTCAAAAACCATCAAGAAGCATTCTCATTATGGGTTCATACAAGAATATGATTGATCATATATGATTTATAATTAACTGTCGTTTTCAGTATTTACTTCATACTATGAAGTTCTCAACACCCTCTTTTTAAAACGCAAAGTTATCAAACAGCAACAGATAAAATCGTAAAAACACATACATATTACATACGTAAAACATCAAGCATCAATATCATGAAAAGTTCTTCAGCATGTGTAATCAGGACGACCTTTTGATGAACCTGGTGTGGAGAACGCCGAAAACATAGTACCTCACTGGAATGTTCTCGTCATCACAGGTCAGGCACCCGAGTAAAAAGAGTCATGATGATCATAGATTTGTGCACACCCCCACTCGGCCTGACACTTGCAGGATCGGGGGGCCTACAGTATCTGTTGTTCCAGTGTAGACTCCTAAATCCATGTTGCTATCTGATGTAAATCCTTGACCCTGACCCTGGAGGGGTTGAGGTTCCTCCCTGGATGACACCTCCAAACGAAAGCCAGATAACTCGGCCGACAGTTGTTATGGATTTTTTAGACCTCGTCAATTATCGCTCATGACTTTGTGACAAGGTCAATGAGGCCCCACACAATGATAGCACAAACGAGGAACCAGAGGCATATGAAACAGCTTAGCTGGCCCTCGCTCATGGCATCCTGTGTGTGCAGTGTGAGTGTGGTGCTGGTGGTGACTTGGCACGTCACTTGTTGTTGTCTGTTTCTACCGTCTCTCCTGGCCTGTGACTACGACTTTGCAGTGGCTGACGTGGACCCACGTAGTGAAGTGGACCAGTGTCAGGGGTAGGTAGGGCTGCTGCTACCTGGCGTCTGATGTCTGACCATGCAGTTATCAGGTAGTCATCGTCCCTTTTTGGGAAATCCAATGCGATCGGAGTGGCTCAGCGGGTAGAGATGCAGCCTGTCCCTCAGAGCTGGAAGAAACATCATCCTCCACTGGCAGGGGTACAGGTGACTCAGCCGCTGGCTCCATGCTGCACAGGTTTCCTGAGTCCAGGACTTGGCTTCACTTGAGGCACTGTGACTGAAGTTTCCCCGCTAGGGAGGTTCAAATCCTCTTGGTAAATTGCTGAGGTATTAATCTCAACAATATAGCTAAGATCAAGTATAAATCATTTCTCTGATTCATAAAAAGTTGTTTTCAGTTTAAAACTTCCCCAAGGGTTTTCTCAAGCACTGGGCCATAACTTACTCTTATCAGTTTAACGACCTGACAGCCCTGCACCTCCATGCTGTGTGAAAACCAGCAAAAAAGAAGGAGGAAGATTTGCTCAAAAAAAAATCTAATTTAAATGAATACTGTTGTAGAGTGTAGGCATATAACGATTAAAATAACTGAAAATAAAACTAATAGTGTAAAATTAAAAAAACAATGAGAAAAATAATACAAAGATTATTTCCCATTTCCTCTTTGATACTGAGGTATTCTCCATTCAAGCTGCAATGATCCATATGCTATTAGACAGAGTTTCCTCTTGCCATCTTTTTTTGCATAATTCACCAAAGATTCTAACAGTTCTACCGTTAAATCCTTTGCATTTGAGCGATTACTTGTTACTCAGACTTAAATTCCCTCTTTTGCTCTATAAAATATCCCTTGGCACCGAATTTACCAAGACAAATTCTAATTATTGCGGGAAGATCCCACAAAAAGCCATCCTCTCCTGTGGAAGAAAGCACATTAACTGCCACGGGTGTGTGCAAAACATGTCATGTGATGTGAGACTGATAGCTTCAACAGTGGATTGGGTAGGCCGCAGTCATATTCCTATCTGGATTCTAAACTCAGTTGCTCGGGTGAGTCCTCTCTTCTGGAGTGAAACTACATTCCCAGAGACTGACTTCACTGTATCCAAACCTTCTGATTTAGTTTTAAGCTAACCCTTCTCTGGACTTCGCCCCTTTCTGGTCACCCATACACGATTTCTGAACCTAAACGGAAAAGGTGTGATAGTTAGATATGACCTGACCTTTGCCCTAGGTAGCTTTTCCATACATATAGGAATATATTCAGCCTTGTCAAATTGATTGGAATGTTCCAATTTGTTTTACAGTTTGTATACTCCACTCTGTGGCTGCTCTAACGCCTGATACTTCTATTGTAAAGACCAGATAGGTGTGAATCCCTTTATCTTGCAAGAATGACAAAACTTTCTCATTTTTAAAGTGAGTCGCATTATCGATTCTTATTCTCTTAGTTTTGGAAAAAATACTGATATGCTCTGCCAGTTCAGCAGACACTGTGTTCCAGTTGCTCGGGTCAGAGGGTAAACATGTTTATGACTCCCTCCATTATCACAGATCACAAGGAAAATACTTGTTCCCACTGGGAGTGCGGGTTGGAAAAGGACCTGCTATATCAGCCCTAAAACTGATTAGTGGTTCTTCCTCTATCATTTTTAAGATGTTCAGGATGAATTTTCTTGAACCCATCTACCTCTGCACATTGAAGACATGTTGATCGTGTGTGTTGTAAGTGCATTCGCAGTTTCGGTATTTATTTATTTATTTTTTTTTAATTTTTTTTTGTGGAGACAATATTTTCTCATCCGAAATAGGCCCTACATGGCCTAAACTGCTGTGTAGTTCACGCACAACCTGAGGAGCTTCTTCAGGGGGCACGTGAATGCTTCTACCCTTTTTCCATATTCTAGGGAATATGGAAGTCAGGTGGTTAACTCTTCCTCGGCTTTCAGCAAGGTAAAACTTCTGTATTACCCTGATAGTCTAATTTGATCTTATCTGTATGGCTACGGTCATGATTCCACTCTAGGTACATGCCTGCTCTTAACTCTGCAATAAGACCCTCACTTGAGGGCATGTGTAAGTGCTTCACCTTTCACATTGGTCACCTGCCTTTGTTCCCAGTTATTAAGTTCTTCTTTACCCGCTTTGTAACAATAATCAGTAACAATACGGATGTGTGTTATTTTACATTGTTTAGCAAAAAGAAGTCCCTCAACAAATGGCCTTTGCCTCAGCAGTTTGTGCTGTACCTGGTATTGCACCCTTTTGCTTGCAAAGTACTTCACCTGAATTAGTTTCCATTAAAAAGGCCCAAGTGGCTGCTTGGTCACCTTTTCGCAAACTCCCCTCTGTAAACAGTGTTACCTTTGGAGCAGCGGTTTAAGGGTTTCAATGTTTCCCTGTGTGGCTTACTACCTGTGGTCCTAAACTCCACATCTGGATCTGACATCATCCTCTGCCATTTTCCATTCTTATTCTCTCAGTTTTTTGATATTGATATTTTTGTTCTGGTGTTAAGATCATTTTTTGAATCTCCCTCTTTTCTTAACAACTGGAGCTATGTCTATTTTAGATCTGACTTGGTTAAGAGGTGATTTGTTCTTTGGTGAGAGGAACACTATTTCCCTTGTGCTGGGTGGGGGTGGGTAGCCTGCTTTTGGGAGAGTTTCTTATCTCCATCTTCCTCTCTGTGCTGAGGCCATAAAACTTTTAATGGGTCGCTCCGTGGTCTGTTCAAATTGTCTTCCCCTCTAGAGGTCACGCCTGTCTCTGACCCTGTGTGCTGGGTTTTTCTGCAGCACCTCGGGAGCAGAGAAAGGGGGAGATTTTTTATTTTTTCCAAAAGTGTATGCTCCTTCATTGAGCGAAATAGTTTAGTTGATTTTGGTAAAGTATTTGAGCTTTAGCTTCGCAAAAAACTTCCTCATATTAGTTTTGAAGATATTGTTGGGGTTTGATATCTGCTGATAGTTCCCACTTTGGTTTTCTCTTCAAAGTACATGCAAAACAACCAGTATTTGTGGGTCATATGATAAGGACTATTAAACTGTCAGAAGGCAAGGTGGTGATCATCATGATTATCACTCTGTGCTAGGACCTATTCTCTTTTCAAGAGCTACTGCTATTCCTCCTGCAGGTTTTAGCTTCCTATTAGCAGGGTTCACTAACATGGTCTGTTGACTCGTTTAAGATTTTCAATAATTGACATTTATTATTTCCAACATTCCTTTCCCCTGAATATCATGTCTAACACTGTGTTTTCTCCTAGGAGTGGTAGATACTCATAAATTACATTTTCTAGCTTTTATCCCTGTAGGGTGGAGGTAGGGTCTCAGACATTATACCACCTGCTTGTGGCTCTCTGTCCAAACGGTAGTCTGACAGGAAAGTATTTAGGTCGCGGTACGCCCGTGGGTCTGGGCTAAGCTGACCAGGGCGAGCAGAAGCTCCGGATGTTGCTTCTGTGTATCCCTCCCTGTGTGGTTGGCTCTGAGTCATTAAATTGCGTTTTAACCTCATCAGCCATTCTTTTTATTTTATTTTTTATTTTATTCAAGGGTTTTCGTTCACTCTTTTATACACATGCAAGTTTCTAGGCTTTTACTCACACCGGAGGATCAGTCCGACTATACCGTCACTTGGTTCTAGGTTCTCTTCTGGATTCAGCTAGTGCATGCGGACACCTCAGTTAAGAGTGTTATGTGTCGAGCTTCGAGCTGTTGCAACAGCATAGGTACCTTTAGACCTATGTTATCTTTATTAAATCTCCCATTAACTCTTCCCCACGTTATGTTTTAACGCAAAAGTTCAAACCGCAGCTCTTTGACAAGTCCTACCTATAAGTTTCAAAGCAATTAGGACAGATACTGAGCAGTGCTCCTACGGCTGACTTCACTAGCCACCAAACCTGTGATTAAAGGGACCACAGGGGCTTCTCAATTTGGCTAGGGGAAGAAGAACCTACTTTAGCTTCTTTAACAGACAGCAATATCCGATATAATATAACCCTCAGTCCGGTGCAATAGTATCACTTAAATTACTATACTTTAAGTTAAATATATATTCTAGGATTCGGGTAGGTATTTTAACAAGACTTTCAGCCTGTATTTCGCTGATTTGTACTCATCGACTTTTTTCACTCGGTCGTTTTGGTTCTTGTATTTTGACTCTGTAAAGATATTACCCTTCACAGAGCCCCACGTTGGGCGCCATGTTTAGAGTTCTAGGTGAGGCCCGATTAATTTATTCCGGTAAATTACTCTGACCTCACTAATTGACCGGACCGAAGTTACTGAGTCTATGTAAGTTTACTGCTTGGCTCAGATCCACCAAACGTCAGCAAGATCTCACCTCTATTAACTCCCCGAAGAACCAGGTTCAATTAACTGCTGTTTCAATTCAGACAACTCTTTTTTAATCTGTTTAAGCGATCCCGAAGGATTTTGGTATCAGTAAATGGGGTGTGTTCCTACCTACGTGTGTGTGGCAGGGTGCAATCTTACCTTTGAAGCAGGAGAGGAGAGCACAGATGTCCTTTAAGTTGTCCCAGTCCAAAAGGTGGGATCAGTTTATTTGAAGAAAAATAGGTCCAAACTAATACAGGGTTTTTACCTTCTCTCTTTACAACATTATAATTATACGAAACAACACACAAAAATGATGCTGTGATCATGTTCACATATGAAACTTTAATTCACAGTCTTACATTTATTTCCAAAATGTTTCGCTTTACCTGCCTATTTCAGTTGTGACATTCTGTCATACAAAGACTGGTGATACTAAAAGCCCATTCAAAAGGGCAGGTGTCACTAAACCATCAAAATCCCGCAATGATTCGGAGGGATTTCCTCACGTGGCAGGTGTCACTAAACCATCAAAATCCTGCAATGATTCGGAGGGATTTCCTCACGTGGCAGGTGTCACTAAAACATCAAAATCCCGCAATGATTCGGAGGGATTTCCTCACGTGGCAGGTGTCACTAAACCATCAAAATCCTCTTTCATAAAATCATTCCATGCAGCACTCAGCATTCAAAGCAATTCACTCAGCATTCAAAGCAATTCCCTCATCATTCCAACCAAGAAATGCAAGAGATATTCACCCAGGTTGAGAGAACCTTACCGAGAGCTATTAACCCAGCTCTGAAGGACAGAGCCTACCGGGAGAGAGTATACCAGGGGTTCCCCCCCCTCTCCCCGACGAAATCCAAAAAAGCCAGTCTTTTTATGCTCAAAAAACCAGATAGAAAACCCACAAACACCTCCTCTATACCCAACCAACATATTCTATTGGCTCTGGCATAAGACACACCTTCCCAAGTTTGTGTAAAACAAAACATGACTAGACATATTCTATGACTATGACATAACCACCTTTTTGAGGCCTCAATCTGTTTCTCCTTAAGTCCGGAGCCCCCCTCCCCGCTGTGAGAGGAGAGGGAAGAACCTGCCTCCTCTCTTATCAGAGAGCAGGGCATAAATCATTGTTAGGCCTTACACTCAACTTAACAAACCACTTTGTTTTGTTTATGCTGTAAATATAGAAAAGCATAAAATATGGAGCATTTTAATTGTGGGTTATACAAGAATATAATTGATTATATTTAATTATAACTAACTTTCGTTTTAAGTATTTACTTCATACTATGAAGTTCTCAACACCCTCTTTTTGAAACGCAAAGTTATCAAACAGCACCAACTAAATTTGTAAGCATATATACATATTCAAAAACCATCAAGAAGCATTCTCATTATGGGTTCATACAAGAATATGATTGATCATATATGATTTATAATTAACTGTCGTTTTAAGTATTTACTTCATACTATGAAGTTCTCAACAAGAGGATCCTGACCTTCAGGTGCTCCATAGAGAGGATCCTGACCTTCTACAGGTGCTCCATAGAGAGCATCCTGACCTTCAGGTGCTCCATAGAGAGGATCCTGATCTTCAACAGGTGCTCCATAGATAGGATCCTGATCTTCTACAGGTGCTCCATAGAGAGGATCCTGACCTTCTACATGTGCTCCAGAGAGAGCATCCTGACCTTCTACATGTGCTCCAGAGAGAGCATCCTGACCTTCTACAGGTGCTCCAGAGAGAGCATCCTGACCTTCTACAGGTGCTCCATAGAGAGGATCCTGACCTTCTATAGGTGCTCCATAGAGAGCATCCTCACTGGCTGCAACACGGCCTGGGTCGGCAGCTGCACCCACCCTCAACCGTAAGGCTTTACAGAGGGTGGTGAAAACTACACAGCACATCACCAGGACGGAGCTGCCCTCCATGGAGGACCTCTACACCTAGAGGCTCAGGAAGAAAACCCTCAGGATTATCAAAGACCCCCATCACCCCAGCCACAAACTGTTCTGTCTGCTGCCGTCTGGCAGGCGGTACCGCAGCATCCGGACTAGAACCACCAGACTCAGGGACAGTTTCATCCCACTGGCCATACGGCTATTACACACCTGAACTAAGAACATCCATAACATTCATCTGTTTGCAACTCACACATTATGTATCACTTGTATATAGACAAGTATGGCACTACTTATATTCTATTTTATTGTATTTGCTTACACTATTTTATCTGTTTATTGTGTTGCATTGTTGGAGGAGCCTGGGACCTGAGATGTTCATTGACATAATTATACTGTAGCTATGTACGAATGACAATAAAAGCCTTGAATCTCTCTAAAAGTACTAGTACGTTGTTTTACTTCACGGTGACTTTGTTTACAGCGGTACAGCAAAAGTAACATAGCAGGTAAAAAAGGCTATAATAATATTGAAATTGTTGTTTTGAAATGATCCATTTCTGTGTTGCTTTTGCTGGCTGAAGTAAACGTGAATACAATGTCACAATCATTCTGTAATATATTACTTATCAGAATGATGATGTCATTTACATTATTAGCATTGTTTTCACAAGGGGGTCATTTAACAAGCAAATGTTGAGTTTAGTCTGTAATCAAATGTGTCAACATTAAATTCATATTTGGACCTCACTATGTTGTATCATATTTATTGATAATGTAATGTAATATACCATGATTACATTACATTGCATTTAGCTGACGCTTTTATCCAAAGCGACTTACAGTAAGTACATTCGACCAGGAAGATACAACCTTGAAGAAAACAGAATCATATTAGTACATCAGGTTTCATTGAGCCAAACATTTCAAGTGCTACTCAACTGGCTATAGATAAGCCAGCCCTTTGTTAGTATATAAGTGCTCTGTTAGCAGTTCTTTGTTAGTAATTCTATCGCTCGAGGTGGAGTCGAAAGAGATGAGTTTTCAGTCTGCGCCGGAAGATGATGCATGTAACAAGCTGGAGTGTTGAGTGTAATTCTGTAACTAAAGCTAGAAGTCCTTAACTTTTTCACTTAAAGGAAGGCAATCCTCATGACACGCATTTTTAAATAATTATCATCCGATAAAACAGACCAGTCTCTGCCAGTCTTCTTTTCTTTTTTTTTAATCCGATGACGTTATCGTGATTTTAAGCTGATTAATTACCGAAATAACATCAACCCTGTGGGCGGCGCCATTTTGACGAGTCACATGGCTTATTTTACCGGAAGTGACGTGAACTATGCGTTTGGTATCGAGGACAAATTGACGTATGTGCTTTGTTCATGTTGTTTACTCTAGTTACTCTCACAATTCTATTGAAATATGCCTCATTGTATCGCGAAACATTCCTACAATTCGGATAGGAACAATCCCCGGAATGCTCGGTTCCATCTATTGCCAACGGGTAAGCGTAGGAAGTACGTTCGGAGGCAGTGGCTAGCGAAATGTGCTCTGCCCGAACCGAAAGATCCACAGGCACATGTATGCTGTGAACATTCAAGTTTCCGGACGACTACTCTGAGAGTATGATGAAACATAAAATGGGATTTATTAATCAACCATTACTTAATGGGGATGCAGTGCACTGCCAATGCCAGCCAGCGTAAGCACATTACGCAGCAGACTTTACTTATTGTTTACTACGTAAGGAAGCAGGAATTGCAGGACCCAGAGCGGACATTCAGACCTATCAGCGGACAGCAGATAACGGAATTGCAGTTGTATTGCTTATAGATTATCAGAACATTTCAAAGGGGACACAGTCATTGGATATTAACCTATGGATTAACCTATGGATCTACATCATCGTTTTTATCGTTGTAATGCCATTGAAGACCAGTTTAGACCAGACAAAGACCAAGGTAAGCCATGTTAGCCTAGCACATGTTAGTACCTAGCGCTACTTGTTTTGATGCACGTTTTGTTGATAACGTTGCGAGTTTGTATCTTTCAGTGTTGAGGTGAGCACCGTTAGATTCTGTGTCTTTACGATCATAAACGATGTGTTGGAAGTGCAGCTAAGATAAGTAATAAGGGAGCTAGGAGTGATTTTCGGTGCAGTAATAGGTTAGCATTTTTCGTTCGGGCTAATTCAGAGGCTCACTGTTAGCATTGTGTGGTTTTTTTTAAGAAAAAATGAAAAAGATCAGTTAAATTAGTTTTTTTCCCGTTATATGGATATAAAATATTCATAGTTTATTAAATATTAAGGTTCATTAGGGGCCTAAGAGGATAACAGAGTATGTTTTTTTATTTTTTTACAGTTGTATTTGGATGGAATGAATACCTATAGTGATAATTCAAAGTAAGTCCACCTGGACTTTATTTTTCGAAACTTCTTCCTCGGCTGACGAGTCCGAACTCAAATACTCCGCCATGATTTCGTCGAATGAGCTGTTCGTGTGTTGACAAAATGAACGCATAGATGACGTCACGACCTAGTTTTTCGGATCATGTGACTACTGAAAATGGCCAAAATGGCAGCTGCCTGACGGAATATACAGGTTTTGATCAAAAAGAGCTATAAAATCATTATTTACCGGGGAATATCGCTGATTTCTTCAGGGTATGGTTTAAACATAATGTTTCACTAAATACTGAAGTTTTTATTAACTATCTAATGACTGGAGCCTTCCTTTAAGAATGATTGTGTTTACACACATTTTGAACACTCAGACAACTCAATATATTACATTCTGACCAGTAACCCTGACTATTATACAGTAAGATAATCAGCTGATCCCTGAGAACAGATTGCTTTTTCCTGCTTTTGCAATAATAATAATAATACTTCACACTGTGCACAACTTATACCATGCAGTACAGTATCTCTATATTGGTTACGTTGGTTTGAAAAACGTCATGGATCCTCACATTTTACATTGGCAGAGTGTATGTGAATGTTATGTGTTCTGCATTGAAATTGCTTCAAACCTCTGAGCAAGCACGCTTACAATTCAAATGTTATATACATTATTATGATTAAGATATAATTATATAAATGTCGTTTTTCAATAAAAAAAATGGTAATTCAAATAACCATAATCATTATGTTTGTATAATTGAACAGATTAATACTGAGTGTATTACTGAGTCCATTGGCATGCCCTAACCTTTGCCAAGAACCTTCCATTAGCAGAGCCAAATATATGCTCGTCCACACACAAGTTGTCCAGACACTCCATACGTGACACTCTTTTTCAATTACTCTCATCACCTAAAGCAAACACAGACAAAACACACAGCGCCAGCCAAGCGTAGCCTGGCTGAGGCAGAAGAGATTATGATGGCAAATTGTATCTCAGTCTTTTTTGTAAATCCCTGAAGCAGAGCTGGAATGGAAACAGAAAAAATATAGGAAAGAAAATCAGGGTGGACCAGAGGGAAAGGACAAAAACAATAGCAATTAAATATCCATCCATATATCTCAGTGAGAATAATAAAACTGCTGTCTGCGTGTGTGTGTGTGTGTGTGTGTGTGTGTGTGTGTGTGTGTGTGTGTGTGTGTGTGTGTGTGTGTGTGTGCGTGTGTGTATATAAACCTCTATAGCAAACCTCTTTAATGGGTTTGTGTGTTTGAGATATTGAAGGGGAGATGGAGCTCAGGCAATCACAGATGAACTGTGAACTGTGATGATAAGCTCGTCTGAATAAAATCCAGAAAAAGAAAAGAAGGCATGGAATGAAAGACGAAGCAAACCAAGAGCAGTGTAGAACAGTGGACAATTTGATCTATAATTCCTAGACTCATAGTTGTCAATCAATAAGCTTCATAATGGCCTGTATGTGACCTACATGCCTGTTGAAATGTAAAACGGCTGCCAGCAGCTGATCTCAGTTCAATGTTAATGCTGTGTTGGCTGTTACAGAAGTGGTGATAGCCGTTGCTTTGGTAACCATATCACTACAATATAAGCTTAAACCAGTGTTTTTCCATAATTAATAAAGTAAACACGATGCTGGTGTGAGTTTTATGGATGTATTGGGACAACTGAATACAGCGTTGGAGGCAGGACCCCGTTCTTTCCTATAAAAGTTGCTCAGTGGTGCATGAAGTCCAGATGGCCTGCCTCTTGAGAGCAAAAGTTCCGTATCTGGGCCAATAGAGAGGGGCGCCTGAGTTTCCCTTAAGCCCCACCTTCAATTTATCGTTCTCGGATCATTCAAATGAGGGAAATTAACTGGATTTGTCTTTTAGTGCATTTTACAACTTTTAGAATAATGGCTTGAGTACATTTGGACAAATGTTGGTGATAAAGACATGAAATCCTTTGAACAGATTTCGTTACAATATGATTTACCCAAATCCCATTTATTCAGATTCTTCCAAGTGAGAAGTTATCTTTCTAGCATTTTAAAAAAGAGATATTTTTAAGACATCAACCCATTAATATGTATGACACTGGAGTGGAAACAAAATGTCTAACTAAGATGGTTAAAATAATAATCAAGATGAACACAGTATTATTAATGTAAAAAATAAATGGGAACATGAATTATCTTGCAATAGTAGATTGGGAACAAATGTGCAAAAACATTCACAACACAACCAACTCAAACTACTGGAAAGAATACACATGGGAGATGTGAATTTGTTACTTTAAGACACCCCAATTTCAAAGTAAATACAAACAAACCTCACTTTTCCTGGACCTCAAAATGCTGGAGAGAATGCACTGAGCAGAAGGCCAACCATGCTCATATATTTTGGGCCTGTAATGTTTTGTGTGGCTTCTGGGAAACAGTTTTAGGACAAATTTCCAATATCTCGGGCATTAATCTAAACAAGAATCCATTAACTCTATTACTGCGGAAAACACCAGAGGCAATTAAAAAATATATATTCCTACCTATTGCTTGTGAAAAGAATAGAAATCAATAAACAAATTACAAGGAATTGGCAAAAATATAATAACTTAATAAACTTACAATGGAAGAACCTAGTAAATAAAATTGATGGAATGGAGAACATGAGGGGTTACGACTGGCAGTGGCGAACCGTCAGGGCCTTCAAGGTATTCAGAGAATACCCAGGAACACTCAGATAAAACAAACACAAAATCAATTTAATTATATAAATAAAATGAATAAATGAGAATCGTATCTGTAATATAACAGTGTTACGTTGATTTGTTTGTCCTTCTCGGACCATGCACTACGCATTTCAGTGGTTTTGTGTTAGAAAAGAAAGCAACCAATCAGATCTTGTTCTGGGTCTCTGGGTAGAATATCCTTCAACCAAGGTATTCTACATCCTTGATAGAATGCCCTGGCCGTTGCACTGAATGAGAGCGTACGTTTGGACTGACAGTTTGTTCAACCAATCATATATAGATTTGTAGCCAATGGGCATATTCTTTCAGAGTTCCCCTCGGTTCCAGGGTACTGAGGCCCGCTAGGTAACTGGCTCGAGACAGAGGATCTAGATCAGAGGTGCCCAGTACGTCGACCACGGTCGACCGGTGTACCGCGGGGGCAATGCTGGTAGATCGCGAGTCATACAAAAATAAAATCCAGCTCGGTTAAAATAGACAAAACAGGTTTTGATCCCTCCTCCCTTGGCCTCCCTGCCACTTAATTCAGGAGTTTACTTGATTGACAAAAAAAGCGACCTATCGCTTTCCAGTCTGTTAACCCAGAATGCAAAGCGATACAAAATCAGTCAAGTGCCGGGAAAACTCAAATTCAATTTAAGAGACAAACAACAAAATGAGTGCGGGACCGAGCAAAAAGCTACAAATATGCCACTTCCACCCAGAATGGGAGGAAGAATATTTTTGTTGTGATGTCACATTCAAAGGTTATTTGCCTTATTTGTAAAGCAAGCGTCGCTCTGCCAAAGAAAGGTAACGTGGAGAGGCATTATCGGAGTGTTCACAAGGCATATGACAGCGACTTCCCTCCGAGTAGCGAGTTGAGAAAGAGAAAGGTCATGTATTATTGCTACACAAACATTATCTCGCAGTCTTAGTGTCGCCAACTCGTTTCTAACATGCAAAAAGACAAACAAATGCGTCTATGGTCGGTGTATTTTTGATCTTTCCGATCCAGACTAGATCTCTCTCCCCCGTGTGCGTGGGGGCGGGGCAGTTTACACACACGCGGCTGCTACATGCAGCAACACACGGCGGGGAGGGAGGAGAGAAGAGCTCCAAGGTGTGGTTAAATGTTACCCGTCTTGAGGTGGGTGTTTAGCATGTAAGTGCGGAGCAATTTGTATAAACATTTAGCAAAAGTGCTCCACATTCAGACGGAGGAATGCACCGGGTTCGACTGTCTTTCTAGTAGCTCTGTAGCCCCGTCCACGAGTAACGTTTCCACGTCAGGTGTTATGTGCTAGCAGCAACACACGGAGTTAACTCAATTATACAAACATGGGTTAATGATTAGAGGTAACAGAGTTATTTCTTTTGTTAAAGTTTCAGCTATTCTGTTAACAGTTCTCTGTCATCAGATTATTTAATACGATTTGTTAAAACATTGTTGTTTCTTTTGATGTGAATATTATTTATTTAATTTAAATAAAAAGCAATGTCAATTTTGTAAACAATTTGTTAAGTTAATTTAATAATATATGTATTTTTGAATCAAGTAGAGGTAACAGAGTTATTTATTTTGTTAAAGTTTCAGCAATTCTGTTTACAGTTCTGTCATCAGATTATTTAATACGATTTGTTAAAACATTGTTGTTTCTTTTGATGTGAAATATTTCGAGCCGGGACTCGATTAAAAAAATTAATCTAATTAATTAGAGGCTTTGTAATTAATTAATCGAAATTAATCGCATTTTTAATCAAATATACATATTTGACCTGAGAACAGTGAGAAGCAATTTTCACATGGATTTTACTCCAAGTGGTCTACAGTCCAAGTGGGCCATCTAAGCTAATTTACAGATGGCCCTGAGCCCAATAGAGATTGCCCTGAAAAATGCACGCGGACGAAATGGCAC
Organism: Champsocephalus esox; assembly: GCA_036324585.1. Lineage (NCBI taxonomy): Eukaryota > Metazoa > Chordata > Actinopteri > Perciformes > Channichthyidae > Champsocephalus > Champsocephalus esox. The sequence goes on along the minus strand of CM070479.1, from coordinate 52,665,347 downwards.
GAAGGGTTTGGGGGGCCTCCGTCCCCCTAGAAAATTTTGATTTTTGCAGGTCTTAGATGCTGTCTGGTGCATTCTCTAGACTGAATTATAAGATGAACCACCACAATATTATATTGTACAATTTCAATTGTATTCTTCATTTCACTTGTTTGTTTGTTCTTGTTTGTGTTTGTGTTCGCTTGCATGCCCTGCATAGCTATAAGAAATACTTAAGTTGTTGGTCAAAACACTTTCCATCTGATGAAGGCAGATGGAAAAAAGTAGAAAACATTACATTCAGTTATAACTGCGAAAACAAACATTATTTACACTATTATGGCCCCTGTTAAAAATGTTTGTAATGTTAACTACTGTAAGTTGGTCGAACGAATGCCTCCTCATCCGGAAGCTGACCGAGCAGACCCGAGCAGCAGTCGAGAGGAGCCGAGCGCCAGAGATGGAGTACTCGAGTCCTGGACTCGGACTCGAGTCGGACTTGAGTGCCGATTTTCGGGACTCGTGACTCGACTCGGACTCGCGCACTGATTGACGCGACTCGGACTTGGACTCGTGAATTCTCGCACAGGATGACTTGGACTCGGACTCGTGAATTCCCCCCCCCACGATGACTCGGACTCGACTCGTACATTGACGCTCCGACTTGGACTCGGACTCGAGCACATTTTCTCTGGAGTCTGATGTCCTCTATCCTGTATGGCGAGTTCACGTACTGGGCCCCGCTGTTCCAGTCTAGAGATGTCTACAGACACACCCCGCATCGTGCTGTATGCTTTCACACATTCTGCTTCCACATTGGAAAAGAGCAGCGCAAAATGCTCGTCATGTGGAAACAATATTGACGAGAAGGCTCCGTAACACATTACTCTAAGGATCGAGTTCAGACATATAGGCTGTCTTGAACACTATCATCAGAGTAACGTGATCTAATCAATAAATAAAGATTCAGCCGATAACGAAAGCACATACTTAACATGCAGAATGACATCATTTTGCATGTTAAGTAGCCATGTGCTTTCTGGGGATAAATCTTTATCAGTAAACTGATTTAACCCGTAAAAGTTCCTTCAAAATAAGAGTCCCGATCTTATTACTATCAAAATAAAAGTGCAAAACGAAAACTTTACCATAGGAAAATATTGGCATACAAATATAATCACTTCTCTAAAAGGTAACTCATTTTAAATATAGTTTATTTATATATAATAATAATATTAATATTAGAAATAAGCATTATATTTGTATAGCACCTATTACAAGAATTGTAGCCAAACTCGCTTCACAGCAGTTCAATAGACAGGATAACAGCAATGTAGAGGAGCAGCTACATTTAAAAACATATATCCACAAAGATTAATACATGAAGACTTGTCAATCAATCAATCAATGTTTATTTATATAGCCCAATATCACAAATGTTACATTTGTCTCAGTGGTCTTCACAGTGTGTACAGAATATCAGTATGACAATACGACACCCTCTGTCCTTAGACCCTCACATCGTACAAGGAAAAACTTCCAAAGAAAACCCAGTTTAAAGGGAAAAATGGGAGAAACCTCAGGGAGAGCAACAGAGGAGGGATCCCTCTCCCAGGACGGACAGACGTGCAATAGATGCCGTGTGTACATTGAAAAGATAATACATTTGCAACATAGGTAGTCCAAATGTTTGGAAATGCATGTGTGTATAATAGGAAGATGAATCCACGAGGATATCCATCCAGGACCGATGATCCAGGACCACAGCCACGACTCAAGATCCAGCGCTCGCGATCCAGGACACAAGACCGCAGGATCATCCATGACTCCGGATCCCAGCATATAAAGACCCAAAAAAGAAAGACATTTGGGGAAGCTGGGTTAATCGGAACATGAGAGTACACGGGTATAGACAGAGAGAAGGAAGAAGTAAGATGTCCCCCGACAAACTAAGCCTATATCAGCAAAACTAGGGGCTGAATCTAATCAGCCCTAACTATAAGCTTTATCAAAAAGGAAGGTCTTAAGCGCACTCTTAAAAACGGATAGGGTGTCTGCCGCCCGAACACAAACTGGAAGCTGATTCCACAAATGTGGAGCTTGATAAGAAAAGGCTCTGGCTCCCATTGTACTTTTAGAGACTCTAGGAACAACCAACAACCCTGCATTCTTGGAACGCAATGCCCTAGTAGGACAGTAGGGTATAATGAGTTCTTTAAGGTAAGATGGCGCCTGCCCATTAAGGGCTTTGTAGGCGAGAAGAAGAATTTTAAATTCTATCCTGTGTTCTATAGGGAGCCAGTGTAAGGCAGCCAGAACAGGAGTAATGTGGTCCCTTTTTCCTAACTCTGGTTAGTACACGAGCCGCAGCATTTTGAATCAGCTGAAGCGACTTGATTGACTTCTTGGTACTCCCTGATAGTAAAGAGTTACAATAATCCAGCCTCGAAGTAACAAATGCATGGACTAGTTTCTCTGCATCGTTTTGAGGCAAGATATGCCTGATTTTTGCAATGTTACGTAGATGGAAGTAGGCGGTCCTTGAAATTGATTTTATGTGGGCGTTAAAGGATAAATCCTGATCAAATATAACACCAAGATTCCTTACAGTCTCACTGGAGGCCAAATTAATGCCATCCATAGTTAGTATATCTTTAGATAATTTGTTTCGTAGATTCTTCGGGCCAAGTACAATAACTTCAGTTTTGGTCGTGTTTAACATCAAAAAGTTTAAGGTCATCCACGTTTTTAAGTCCTTAAGGCAGTCTTGAATTTTATTTAGATGATTCATTTCATCAGGCTTAATTGATAAATATAGTTGAGTATCATCCGCATAACAATGAAAGTTTACAGAATGATTCCTTATAATATTGCCTAACGGAAGCATATATAATGTGAACAAAATAGGTCCGAGCACTGAGCCCTGTGGCACTCCATGGCTAACTTTGGTTTGCGTGGAAGATTCATCGTTGACACGTACAAACTGAGAGCGTTCAGATAGATAGGACCTAAACCAGCCTAAAGCAGTTCCCTGTATGCCAACCAAGTGCTCTAGTCTTTGCAATAGGATATCATGGTCGATAGTATCAAATGCAGCACTGAGATCGAGCAAAACAAGAATAGAGACAAGTCCCTTGTCTGAGGCTATTAGAATATCATTTGTGACTTTAACCAGAGCTGTCTCTGTGCTATGATGTGTTCTAAAGCCAGACTGAAAATCTTCAAATAAATCATTGTTTTTTAAGTAATCACACAACTGTTTTGCGACCGCTTTCTCAAGAATTTTTGAGAGGAACGGAAAATTAGAAATAGGTCTATAGTTGGCTAAAACCTCTGGATCGAGGTTGTGCTTTTTAAGAAGCGGTTTTATCACTGCTACTTTGAATGATTGTGGAACATAGCCTGATAATAAAGACATATTCATAATATTTAATAAAGAAGTGCTAATTAATGGAAAAACTTCCTTCAACAGCTTAGTTGGAATTGGGTCTAACATGCACGTTGATGGTTTAGAAGAGAGAATCATTGAATGTAATTGTTCAAGGTTAATGGCTGAAAAGCATTCTAGTTTACTATCTTGTGTAATATTAGAACTTACGATTCCGGGAGCTGTTGATAACACTATACTGGTCGAAGGCAAGAGGTCATTAATTTTGTTTCTAAGAGTAACAATTTTATCGTTAAAAAAGCACATAAAATCATTACTACTGAGTGCTATGGGAATAGAAGGCTCAATGGAGCTGTGGCTCTCTGTCAGCCTGGCTACAGTGCTGAAAAGAAATCTTGCATTATTCTTATTCTCATCTATTAATGAAGAGTAGTATGATGCTCTCGCTTTACGCAGTGCTTTCTTATATTCATTGAGAGTAATATGCCAAATTAAACGAGATTCTTCAAGTTTGGTGGAACGCCATATCCTTTCAAGTTGTCTAGACTTTTGCTTTATTTTGCGGGTTTCGGCATTATGCCATGGAGCTAATCTATGTTGCTTTATTTTCTTTTTCAAAGGAGCAACAGAGTCTAATTTTATTCGCAGCGCATCTATAGCACTATCAACAACATGATCAATTTGGGGTGGTGTACATTTTGTATAAGTTTCCTCACTTACATGCAGACATGCTATTGAGTTAAGTATTGGTGGAATCTCTTCCTTAAATGTGGCTATAGCACTAACGGATAGGTTTCTGCTGCAAGAGCTTTTGACTAATGCTTTGTAGTCTAGTAACAGTACTTCAAAAGTTACTAAGAAATGGTCGGATAAAGCAGGATTATGCGGTTCGACTAATAGTTGCTCAATTTCAATACCATAAGTCATAACAAGGTCGAGAGTGTGATTATAACAGTGGGTTGGTTTATTTACACTCTGACAGAAACCAACATAATCTAATATAGAGTTAAATGCAACAGTAAGGCTATTTTTATCATCGTCAACATGAATATTAAAGTCACCTACGATAATTACTTTGTCTGTTTTAAGAACCAAAGTTGATAAAAACTCAGAGAATTCTGATAAGAATTCTGAATAAGGACCTGGTGCACGATACACTGTAACAAATAAGATTGGCTGCAACGTTTTCCAGGTTGGATGCGTAAGACTAAAAACGAGGCTTTCAAAAGAGGTATAATTACATTTTGGTTTAGTATTGATAAGTAAACTTGAGTCAAAGATTGCTGCAACTCCACCTCCTCGGCCCGTGCCTCGAGCAATATGAGTGTTGACATGGCTGGGTGGAGTGGCCTCATTTATGCTGACATATTCTTCATGTCTCAACCAAGTTTCAGTGAGACAGCATATATCAATATTATAATCTGATATTAAATCATTTACCAATATTGCTACTTGTGACTCAGACTTGACTTGGACTCTTCTTAAGTGACTCGGAATAGGACTCGGACACAGGTAATGATGACTCGGACTCGGACTCGACTTGGACACTCCTTGGGTGACTCGGACTTGGACTCGGACTCGAACACAGGCTCGGACTCGGACTCGACTTGGACTCGGACTCGAAGAGTGGTGACTCGAGGGTGACTTGGACTCGTGAATTAGTGACTTGACTACAACACTGCCGAGCGCATCCGCGAAGCACACGTCAGAGTTCCCGTTAGCTGGCACATCTAAATATCTTCGGTCAAAAATAATTTCCCTTTAGAACAATACCGCTTCAGTTGCGCCACTTATGTGACAGACAAGAAGAGTATGTGACAGACAACAATAGTCAACTCTAATGTCTAACACTTAATGTGGAGAAAGAGATGTCCTGTATGGGTTGATTGTGCGTTGATCTGTTGGTAATGCCTCGGGGTTCCGGTGGGCATGTAAACAAATGCATTATGCTGCGCTATACTTTGTGGCCTCATCCAGTTGCATAGCGACACTTATTGTGTTGTTGTCTTTTAATAAGCAGGTAGTCATATCATTAGCTAGAACTAGCTGGATCCGATCGATATGGACATAAACGCGAGTGAAGTCTAATCTGACGGGAGAGAGAGATCAGCTGGTGCTGACCAGTCGAGACTCGACACGCAGCTCTGCATCACCACATGCAGCGGTGAGCGGAACAAAACACACACTTCAGGTTATCACACCTAGCTATTTTAATGACCTCTCAAACTACCTCAACTAGTTATAGATATGTTTAGTTTTACTGTCGGGTCACTCATTACTGGATCCGCGAGCTGCATGATACTGGCATAATAGATTGCCCGATCGGGCAACCAGCAGGTGAGGCTTCATTGCCCGAGCTAAATACTAGATGGCCCCGGGCCATCGGGCAGTCCTTAATGTCGAGCCCTTGGTTATTTTCTCAGACGTGGACTTATTTATCCTGGCCCTGAAACCGGTCATCTGGTTGAGTGTGGGTTGGGTCAGGGTGTGGTTCCTTGCACTCGGAGTCGGGCTCACGTCCACGCTAGCTGCTACATGCTTTGCATTTAGGTGATACTTTAGGCTTGATGAGCTGCGGTGATATGCAAATTCTTTTTTGCATAATTTGCACACCACCGTGCTCTTGTCGATGCTTCCATCCGTCCGTTTTTTAAAACAAAATGTCCCATCCCCGGGGCCGACCAAAGCGGTCTCATCAGCTTGTTCGTTCATGTTTGACTATTGTTCACCGTGGTTTGTTGTTGTTTGAAGTCCCATGCTGAAGTCATGAACGTTAGTTGGTGCTCCAGTATAATCGGTACGCCTGAAACTCATCGAGTGAGAAACGTTCCGCTGTGCAAAAATAAGTGCGATTAAAACGCGTTAATTTTTGTGTAATTAATTAATCTTAATTAACGCGTTAAAGTCCCGGCCCTAGAAATATTATTTATTTAATTTAAATAAAAAGCAATGTCAATTTTGTAAACAATTTGTTAAGTTAATTTATGTGTATTTTTTAATCAAGTATTCATCTTTGTCTTCATTGCTAGTTTCCACATGCCTAAAACAACCTCAAGCTAAATCTAAAAGCTGATGGCTAAATAAGAGCGTTTGAGAAATTGTGCAAGGCATGTAGTAATAGTCCGAATAGTCGATTAGTCGTTTATCAAATTAGTCGTTTGTTGCAGCCCTATTGTAGTTATCCCATGTATAAATAAAACGTGTTATTCAGCAACCCTTGCAATTTGGGATTTTATTTTTGGTTGGTAGACCTCGAAGAGCTGGTCATTTCAAAAGTAGCTCACCAGCCAAAAAAGTGTGGGCACCCCTGATCTAGATGAATGCGACGAAGCAATCCATGCCGTTTTATTGTTTTTAACGTTGAAATGACAAATGCAACAGGTGAAGATGAAGTTGTTGCGGAATTGTTGTGAGTATCCTTTTCAAGACGACAATTCTTTGAAAAGACGGACATTATAATGCCGCGGAGGGGCGGTGGCGGCGGCGGGGGGTGTGTGTGTCTACAGAAGGTCCAGTTGTGATAGACACGGTTCGCCACTGACGTATGGTAACCCTTGTTATATAAGCACAGGCGGAGCCCTCTACTGGACTCTATGGGTACTACCCCTTGATCATATCCTGCAAGCATTCACCCATGAATAAGAATGAGACTTCAACAGACGTAGCCGGCCCCGGGGCGGGCCTACCTGAATGCGCGTGCATCCCACCGTATAAAAGGAGGCCTCGCCTCTTGACTGTCATCCTCCACTTCTCTTCAGCAAGCAGCATAGGATGACAGGGCCCCGAGTAGAGGGCTCTGCCTGTGTTTATATAACAAGGGTTACCATACGTAACCCCTCGTTATATCTCTCGCTCCGCCCTCTACTGAACTCTATGGGTGGGAGCCCCGATGTATACACTCGCTGTATCTCTACGAGGTTGCTGTGCCGTGTTCCCTGTTATGTAGTTAATTTATGTATGTGTTTATTTTGTTATGTATGCTTTGTGAATACTTTCTTAAAATGCAAATAAAAAAATAAGGGCTATATAAGTGTGGGTAGTTTGTTTGGTCAAAGAAAAAATATGTCTGCTGATTTCCCAATGGATAAAAGTATTTTTTGGCCAAATTACGTCAGGGACTGACACAGAAGTACCACCCTTTGGCCACCACGAACATTTGCTTCAACGTTCGGCACACTTCCTGGGGGCTTGGTCTTATTGGGTTCATTGAGCAGTCTGTAATGATTTGATACCACCAATGATACATTTGCTTGATAGCTAGTGAACACAGTGACCTGTACAACATGCATTGTACTAATGTTCCACTCGAGCTTGTATGATTTTTTTTCTGACACATTCTTTCCTTACTTTTTTTACTGTTTGGATAGATACATAGATGTGGCGGCTCAATTTCCAGTTTTGTTTGAGTCGCCGAGAGGCTAAGCTTGGCTATAAACTGTGACGCGTTTCCAAAGAGAAAGTCCATACTGAAGCAAGATAGTTTTACAATATTTAATAAACAAAATCAAAACACAGTAACTATGGGAAAAAAGGTCAAGAGAAGAAATGACAGCACAAGCTCACCCTCTGTCATCCGCTCTCAACATGAAACAGGTGACTTATATACACAAACCACACCCATGTGACAATTACCGCAAGTGCTCAACAAACAAATACAAGTTACGTAAACAAATAAGAATAATAATACAAATAATGAACTCGGGCTAAGTAGCATTATGGCACCTACAATAGACGTGCACTCTTTTACAAGGGACACCTTGATAGTTGGCCTCAAGCAGTAAACAGTAATGTCGTGGAATGTAATTCTCAAAGAAGGAGCTGAACAACTCCAAAAAGCTTTGTAGAGCAGAGAGGGACTGATTATCTGTCAACATTAGATCTGTACCTGAAAAACATCATGGTTTATTGAGACATTTGCTCATAGGAAGGCTTGTTATTATTACATCACATTACATTTAGCTGACGCTTTTATCCAAAGCGACTTCAATAAGTGTGTTCGACAAACAAAATACAAACTTGAAGAAAACAGAATCATAAAATACATCAGGTTTCATAAAGCAAAAACATTTCAAGTGCTACTCATCTGGCTTTAGATAAGCTTTGTTAGTATATAAGTGCTTTGTTAATAGTTCTATCGCTTGAAGTGGAGTCGAAAGAGATGAGTTTTCAGTCTGCGCCGGAAGGTGTGTAAGCTATCTGCTGTCCTGATGTCAATGGGAGCTCATTCCACCATCTGGGAGCCAGGATAGCAAACCCACGTGTTTCTGCTGATGGGAACTTGGGTCCCCTTCGCAGCGAGGGTGCAGCGAGCCGTTTGGTTGATGCAGAGCGGAGTGCACGTGCTGGGGTGTACGGTTTACGGCTTGTCTGTCAGAATGGCAGCTGTCAGCAGCTACGGGTGGCACTGAGGCGCCCTCTGATCCTCTCAGCTCTGTGGAGCTGCTCTCTCCTCTACTGACACCTCAACCAAGTGTGGAGACATGTCTGACTGATGTCCAAGCTTCTCAGGAAAAAAACATGTTATCCTGCTGAAAGGCGCCAGTAGGATAGGAGTCAATGTTTAAGCTGTTCCAGGTGATCAATCCCTTTCCCATTTTGACAGGTGCTTCAGTCCGTCCAGACGTCAGCTGGTTTACTCTCCTCTCTGTTAGGCAGCACAACATACAAACTTTAAACTCAGGTAAAACTTTTATTTATCTAGTGGAGATAAAACAATAATTGATCTAATTGTACTTACCAATCAATCAATCAATCAATGTTTATTTATATAGCCCAATATCACAAATGTTACATTTGTCTCAGTGGTCTTCACAGTGTGTACAGAATATCAGTATGACAATACGACACCCTCTGTCCTTAGACCCTCACATCGTACAAGGAAAAACTTCCAAAGAAAACCCAGTTTAAAGGGAAAAATGGGAGAAACCTCAGGGAGAGCAACAGAGGAGGGATCCCTCTCCCAGGACGGACAGACGTGCAATAGATGCCGTGTGTAAATTGAAAAGATAATACATTTGCAACATAGGTAGTCCAAATGTTTGGAAATGCATGTGTGTATAATAGGAAGATGAATCCACGAGGATATCCATCCAGGACCGATGATCCAGGACCACAGCCACGACTCAAGATCCAGCGCTCGCGATCCAGGACACAAGACCGCAGGATCATCCATGACTCCGGATCCCAGCATATATAGACCCCAAAAAGAAAGACATTTGGGGAAGCTGGGTTAATCGGAACATGAGAGTACACAGGTATAGACAGAGAGAAGGAAGAAGTAAGATGTCCCCCGACAAACTAAGCCTATATCAGCAAAACTAGGGGCTGAATCTAATCAGCCCTAACTATAAGCTTTATCAAAAAGGAAGGTCTTAAGCGCACTCTTAAAAACGGATAGGGTGTCTGCCGCCCGAACACAAACTGGAAGCTGATTCCACAAATGTGGAGCTTGATAAGAAAAGGCTCTGGCTCCCATTGTACTTTTAGAGACTCTAGGAACAACCAACAACCCTGCATTCTTGGAACGCAATGCCCTAGTAGGACAGTAGGGTATAATGAGTTCTTTAAGGTAAGATGGCGCCTGCCCATTAAGGGCTTTGTAGGCGAGAAGAAGAATTTTAAATTCTATCCTGTGTTCTATAGGGAGCCAGTGTAAGGCAGCCAGAACAGGAGTAATGTGGTCCCTTCTCCTAACTCTGGTTAGTACACGAGCCGCAGCATTTTGAATCAGCTGAAGCGACTTGATTGACTTTTTGGTACTCCCTGATAGTAAAGAGTTACAATAATCCAGCCTAGAAGTAACAAATGCATGGACTAGTTTCTCTGCATCGTTTTGAGGCAAGATATGCCTGATTTTTGCAATGTTACGTAGATGGAAGTAGGCGGTCCTTGAAATTGATTTTATGTGGGCGTTAAAGGATAAATCCTGATCAAATATAACACCAAGATTCCTTACAGTCTCACTGGAGGCCAAATTAATGCCATCCATAGTTAGTATATCTTTAGATAATTTGTTTCGTAGATTCTTCGGGCCAAGTACAATAACTTCAGTTTTGGTCGTGTTTAACATCAAAAAGTTTAAGGTCATCCACGTTTTTAAGTCCTTAAGGCAGTCTTGAATTTTATTTAGATGATTAATTTCATCAGGCTTAATTGATAAATATAGTTGAGTATCATCCGCATAACAATGAAAGTTTACAGAATGATTCCTTATAATATTGCCTAACGGAAGCATATATAATGTGAACAAAATAGGTCCGAGCACTGAGCCCTGTGGCACTCCATGGCTAACTTTGGTTTGCGTGGAAGATTCATCGTTGACACGTACAAACTGAGAGCGTTCAGATAGATAGGACCTAAACCAGCCTAAAGCAGTTCCCTGTATGCCAACTAAGTGCTCTAGTCTTTGCAATAGGATATCATGGTCGATAGTATCAAATGCAGCACTGAGATCGAGCAAAACAAGAATAGAGACAAGTCCCTTGTCTGAGGCTATTAGAATATCATTTGTGACTTTAACCAGAGCTGTCTCTGTGCTATGATGTGTTCTAAAGCCAGACTGAAAATCTTCAAATAAATCATTGTTTTTTAAGTAATCACACAACTGTTTTGCGACCGCTTTCTCAAGAATCTTTGAGAGGAACGGAAGATTAGAAATAGGTCTATAGTTGGCTAAAACCTCTGGATCGAGGTTGTGCTTTTTAAGAAGCGGTTTTATCACTGCTACTTTGAATGATTGTGGAACATAGCCTGATAATAAAGACATATTCATAATATTTAATAAAGAAGTGCTAATTAATGGAAAAACTTCCTTCAACAGCTTAGTTGGAATTGGGTCTAACATGCACGTTGATGGTTTAGAAGAGAGAATCATTGAATGTAATTGTTCAAGGTTAATGGCTGAAAAGCATTCTAGTTTACTATCTCGTGTAATATTAGAACTTACGATTCCAGGAGCTGTTGATAACATTATACTGGTCGAAGGCAAGAGGTCATTAATTTTGTTTCTAAGAGTAACAATTTTATCGTTAAAAAAGCACATAAAATCATTACTACTGAGTGCTGTGGGAATAGAAGGCTCAATGGAGCTGTGGCTCTCTGTCAGCCTGGCTACAGTGCTGAAAAGAAATCTTGCATTATTCTTATTCTCATCTATTAATGAAGAGTAGTATGCTGCTCTCGCTTTACGCAGTGCTTTCTTATATTCATTGAGAGTAATATGCCAAATTAAACGAGATTCTTCAAGTTTGGTGGAACGCCATATCCTTTCAAGTTGTCTAGACTTTTGCTTTATTTTGCGGGTTTCGGCATTATGCCATGGAGCTAATCTATGTTGCTTTATTTTCTTCTTTTTCAAAGGAGCAACAGAGTCTAATTTTATTCGCAGCGCATCTATAGCACTATCAACAACATGATCAATTTGGGGTGGTGTACATTTTGTATAAGTTTCCTCCACTACATGCAGACATGCTATCGAGTTAAGTATTGGTGGAATCTCTTCCTTAAATGTGGCTATAGCACTAACGGATAGGTTTCTGCTGCAAGAGCTTTTGACTAATGCTTTGTAGTCTAGTAACAGTACTTCAAAAGTTACTAAGAAATGGTCGGATAAAGCAGGATTATGCGGTTCGACTAATAGTTGCTCAATTTCAATACCATAAGTCAGAACAAGGTCGAGAGTGTGATTATAGCAGTGGGTTGGTTTATTTACACTCTGACAGAAACCAACAGAATCTAATATAGAGTTAAATGCAACAGTAAGGCTATTTTTATCATCGTCAACATGAATATTAAAGTCACCTACGATAATTACTTTGTCTGTTTTAAGAACCAAAGTTGATAAAAACTCAGAGAATTCTGATAAGAATTCTGAATAAGGACCTGGTGCACGATACACTGTAACAAATAAAATTGGCTGCAAAGTTTTCCAGGTCGGATGCGTAAGACTAAAAACGAGGCTTTCAAAAGAGGTATAATTACATTTTGGTTTAGTATTGATCAGTAAACTTGAGTCAAAGATTGCTGCAACTCCACCTCCTCGGCCCGTGCCTCGAGCAATATGAGTGTTGACATGGCTGGGTGGAGTGGCCTCATTTATGCTGACATATTCTTCATGTCTCAACCAAGTTTCAGTGAGACAGCATATATCAATATTATAATCTGATATTAAATCATTTACCAATATTGCTTTAGATGCTAGAGATCTTATGTTTAAGAGACCACATTTAATCTTCCTGTTTTGTTGCACTGTAGTAGTTGTTACATTTACTTTTATTAGGTTATTATGTATGACACCTCTATTAGGTTTTACCTTAAATTGTCCTTGGGCAGACACACACACCGCTAATATTGGGTATTTTATTGGGTTCGGGATTCCTATGGGTGACTGCCTAGGAGAGAGCGCAGAGAAGCGTGTAAGACTGCGACTCTGCCTCCTGGTCTCAACTCCAGTTTGTCATGGATTACGTCCACAAAGCCCTGCAATGTTTGCCGAAATGAGATCTGCACCTTTCAAAGTAGGGTGAATGCCGTCTCTCTTAATCAGACCAGGTATTCCCCAGAAGGCTGTCCAATTATTTACGAAGCCCACATTGTTTGCTGGGCACCACCAAGACAACCAGCGCTGAAATGATGACATGCGGCTATACATGTCATCATTGATCAGATTGGGGAGGGGACCAGAGAAGATTACGGTGTCCGACATTGTTTTAGCATAACTACACACCGACTCCACATTAAGTTTGGTGCATTCTGATTGGCGTAAACGAACATCATTACCACCGACGTGAATAACAATCCTACCGTATTTGTGTTTATTTTTAGCCAGCAGTTTAAGATGCGCCTCAACGTCGCCCGCTCTGGCCCCCGGAATGCATGTGACTGTGGAGGCTTCGGTCTCTAAATTCACGTGTCTCATAATAGAGCTACCAATAACCAGAGTTGGCTTCTCAGCGGGTGTCTCGCTGAGTGGGGAATATCTGTTAGATACGTGAACGGGTTGGTGGGGACCTGCGGGTTTCGCTTTATGCCCCTTCTGAACAGTCACCCAGTCTCCCTGCTGCTCGGGAGTTGCCGGGGGACGGCTAAGAGGAGCTACCTTTGGCCGGTCCGCACTGGCTAACATGGGCTTTACTTTAGCTGAGTTACTTTCTAAGATGCGGAGCCGGGCTTCTATGGCTATGATTCCCGCCTCCAACCTAACAACTATACTACATTTAACACATGTATCCTTACCAGTAAGGGAGGCCGGGAAGTAACCAAACATGAGACAGGAAGAGCAGGAAATAGCACCAGAGGGTGGAGAAAGAGCCATGGCTAGCTATCAAGCTAAAGTAGCTACCGTTAGCAAACCCGAAAAGAGTGTAGGCAACTGTGGAGTTACAGTCGCTAAGAGAAGGAGAGTTGTGAGTGCTTAAGCTGTAGTAACGTGTGATTACAACGTCAGGCAGTTGCCGTGATCAAGAGTTTTAAAACGATCGATTAAGTTTAAGTTAATAAGCTATCAGCAACAGAACAGACACACGGGTTACCCGGCAGATGACAACAACAACCGGAAGTTACAACGTGCTCACCGCAATAGGTTCCTCCTTCTTACCCCTCCATTCACTCAATCATTGTATTACAACAACATGGTGTAATGTTCTTGTTATGTATTTAAAATTAAAAACTTAACGATGAATTAGCTGCAGAGTCAAATAAATCATCAGCAGAGTCTTGGAATCAATTGCCGTTCCTGGCGAAAGCGTCTTGGTCAGGTGACACACCCTTAACATTTCCTTGGGTCGTGTTCCTGCAGTACATTCCAGCTCTTATGCATTCTCACATTTGAACTCTGATTCAGCATTCATCTACCAACAGATTCACTGCAACATCATCCGGATCAACCACTTGATTCATCTGGTAGCCATGACAGCAGGGTGCCTCTCTGAGTCAGGAAGGAAGCACACTTCATATAATATATGTCCTACATACATGAGAGACAATATCCGGCAATATTTGAAAAACCCAGACACTGATTTAAAAAACCTTTCTTAATAATAATAATAGATTGAATTTGTTAGTGCTTTTACAGGTGCTCAAAGACGCTTTACATATATTGTGAAGAGAAAAGAAAAGGAAGGAACAAGAAATAAATATATAGTTAAAGTCAAATAATACAAAAACAATCACACATTAAAAGCTAGATCGAAGAGGTGAGTGTGTTGAAGGTGGTGAGGTCAGTGCCGTCTCTGATGGGTGGGGGGGGTGAGTTCCAGAGGGAGGGGGCAGCCACGGAGAAGGCTCTGTCCCCCCAGGTCCGGTGATTGGTGCGGGTGGGGATGGATAGGAGGTTGGCTTCTTGCTATCCTGACGGTATTTCCTGGATCCTCAAAGACTCGGACAGAATCTGGCTTCTTTCATCACAGCTCATGAAAGGCTGAATGGAGGTCCCTTGAGATCTGTACTTCAGAGCGATCAAAGAGTCATGGCATATTCTGTCTGAAAGCATGACGTCACCACATGTAGCTCTTATGTGAGCTGGTGTTTGCGCATGTGGAAAAACATGCCCAACCTGTGGGAGGTTTTGATAAATGGACGTGTCGATAAGCCAAGTGGGACATAGGTATCGATACCAATAATGTATCAGAGACCGGCCAGGACATCATTCACTTAATCAGATGTATTATAGTGATCCATGCTCATGATGCAAGATCACTGGGATAAGAGACACTGAAACCATTGGGTTGGAAACAGCTGACTCCTGGAAGTCTGCATGGAAAGACTGCAGATGTGCTCTTTAATGTTTATAGTAGGCAATACTTTGTGGCTGTGTGTGTGTGTGTGTGTGTGTGTGTGCGTGTGCGTGTGTGTTGGAGCACCGGGGAAATGTGGCCTGTAAACGCCCCTCCAGGGAGCTAGCCTGCATCTCTGCTGGCACTAGCCATCACATGATTTCCATTATGTAGGTAGAAATTTAGACGAGGTAGACCACAGCCAATAAATCACGCTGGAAGAGCGGAAGAATACAGAGTGAGTCAGAGACAGAGTACCGGGCATAAAGAACAGAGAGTGAGATAAACAGAAAGAGAGGAAATTGCGAGTGGGGAAGAGCGAGAGAGACATAAAAAGAGCCGGCGGAGCAGAGAGACGTGCAGCGGGGGGTTGGGGGGGGGGTAATGTGAAAGGCTATTGCGTAGCAGCCAGAAATAGCCTGTCATCAATTAAGATAAGCATAGCAAATGCTCACTAAGACAGATGTATGCTCCTTCTGAGTCCCAGTGTGTGCGAGGACGGAAGCTCCCGTCACGGTGCCCCTTTACATCTCTCTCAGAAAGCCTTTTGCATAAATAGGGGATTAAGCACATTGCTCACAGGCACCATGCACCGTCTGCAAAATCAAACTGTCCTTCAATGGGAGGAATACCCGCAGGAGGCTGGCGGGAAGTATTTATCTTGTTAGGGCCAACGGAGGGAAGGTAGCAGGTACTTAAAGAAGTGCCCATTCCGCATGCTGGAGTCTATGTGGGTTAGAAGGTCAGCTTATCAGTCATGCACATCCATCATATGTTGCAACATTCATCAACCTTATCATATTATACTTTTATATTATTCAGTGCAGCACTATAAGGAACAGTGTCTTCATCCAGGGGCTCTCCAGGTAAACAATAGATCTGGAGCAGGCCTCTACTATGACCATAGCGTGGTAAACTCAGGGTTATCTCTGGTATCGCTTCAGAGAATTTTTGAACTATTTTTTGTTTGTTTTATCGATTCATTTTGTCTTATGTCTTGTTTTATTTTTCCCGAAAGGGATCTTTTTTTTTAATGTATATGTATTACCATACGTTTTACCTCCTTGTGTCTCTTAAACCATTCCAATGTGACATGCTATGCTTTTCCAAAAGGTCTTCATCTGATCTGATGGGAATTTCTTGCTTTCTGGTTACATTTGTAATGTGTGCCATTTTATTAAAGCACTTTGAGCTGCACCTGCTGTATGAAAAGTGCTATATAAATAAAGCTTTATTGTTATTATTATTATTATTATAAAGAGGGCAAGGGTGTTAAGAAGCGGGTACCTCGATGGTACTGATTTATCTGTTTGGGCCAGTGTGAGGAGGGGTGCGCGTAATGTCCTGCAGATGTATCTATCCGGTAGTTCTGTGTATGCTTTGAGGGATTATTGGATATAATCAGCGAAAGCAAGGGGTTCAGCAAACAGAGTAAGCCACAACGTGGTGCAGGAATGCGTCCCGGAATCCTGGAAATGATTGCAGTATTGCAAAACGTACAGTCATCTCGTCTCAAAGTCAATGTTCTTTTTAATTGGTGCCTGAAATAAGGTCTATGGTTAACTTGACTTGAGGAGATGTTCACATGTATTAGCCTCATAATAGCAACATAAGCAAGTGCATGCTTCAGCACTTACAGAACTGGTGTGAATATGTGAAGCAGCTTATGTTCTGCATTGTTCCAAAGATCCAATGGAAAGGTCCCATAGCTTTGTGTCGAGGACCTTTGGGAGCTCACTTCCGGGTCGGCCAACCACAATACTTCTCCGATGCTCCACTCTGTTCAGAATCACCATCAGAACCAGAAACACGTTTATTAGCAAGTAGGTCAACATGATGCATACAAGCACAGCTAAAGAATGATATAAGATACAAGATAAGAAAAACAACCAACAAATAATAAAAACAATTATAAAAAACTGTTATACATGAAATATGGATATACCAAAACACGATGTGCAGTATTCTATTGTAAAGTACTCAGAATAATCAAATAAAAGATGTGCAGCATTGTTATGGAAAGTGGATGAGAAGTAGCTTGTGTCAGGTTGTGCAGAACTGGCAATACGCATTCATGTAATAACTACTGTCATTGTCATCCCATCATCATTTCCACAGGAGAACATACATTTACTGAATTACTAGAGCCTTTATGATATCATAAACTTGTTGATTTACAAATACGCAGTGCTTTTTTTGCTTGCGGTTATTTCTGCATTTTGCAGCTGTGTTTCTTTAATAACGAATTATGTGTTAAGCTATTAGAAAAAATATAGTTCACTCTTTGTTTGTTAAATACGCTTCTATTCCGCTTGGACATAGAAGAAGAGACACAGAGAGAGACGTTATTAAACAATATAAATGATTGAGAGGTTAAACCTGAAATAAACCTTGTAGCTTTTAGCGTTCGGAAAACAGCAAAGAGAAAACCGTTATAAAGAAAGGCATCGACAAAAGGATCATAGAAGATAGGTACTTGGTAAAACACACCGAGAAGCCAACACTACATCCTTACAGTATGCTACTCTTCTGTGTCAGAAACTCAAACCAGCTAACGACACGGCATAGAGGGCGACGTGTAGTGCAGGGCAGTCAGACGGAGCCCAGTGTTCCAGAGGAGAGTCCTGCAGCCTCTCCCCAGACAAACACCCC
Organism: Champsocephalus esox; assembly: GCA_036324585.1. NCBI lineage: Eukaryota > Metazoa > Chordata > Actinopteri > Perciformes > Channichthyidae > Champsocephalus > Champsocephalus esox. Next base: position 52,647,560 of record CM070479.1, on the reverse strand, counting down.
CTGAGTCCACAGCAACTGAAGGAGAGCTGCAGGAGCACTGAGGGGGGACCTTTGGTGTGCGCCTGGGCCGATGCGCTCACACATCACACAGATATTATTCAGTTTGTTTTGTCCCTTTTACTTTCCTTTTCTCATTCAAACTCCTTTAGTTAAGGTTCTCGTCTTCTGCAGGCAAATGCATTTGTCTTACCAGACGATGTTAAACAGTGAAGTGAAATCAATTAAACAACTTAAATGTACTTTTTCACATGCAGCGTAGCGGTCAAACAACTTCAAATCAAAGAACCAACAACGTCCCCCTAAAGACTCTGTGGTACCGGATGAGACAATCACCGCCCCGATCAGCTGATGGTCAACAAGGGAGGGGTATTTAAACCTCACTGTAGAGAACAGCATGTGGTTTAGTCTAGGCACTTGGACTTTACAAAAGGCCTTTAAAGTTTATCTTGTCTTATTTTACCTGTGTCATTTTTTCTTTTTCTTTATGCATATTTTACTAATCACTCCCCTTTTAAAACTGTGTTTTGTCTTACTGTCCTACAGTATTATTTGGAACGATTTCATACCTTTTGATTTATTCTGTTATAATAACAATATAAAGGTGTGCTTTGTAAATATTTGTTTACATAAATGATGATGACCAAACCGTTAAGACCCACTGAGATAACTTAGATTAAAGTTAACTGTATATCACTCAGAGACTTTACCTCACTGAGCTGTAGTTATCAGAGCCTCTCAGTCAGAGCCTCTCAGTCAGAGCCTCTCAGTCAGAGCCTCTCAGTCAGAGCCTCTCATGCGGCTTTCACACCGGCCCTTTTCAGTTTCTAGCTCCGAGCGGGAGTATAACGACTTCTCCAACCTTATGCTCCAGAGGGCCGTGGTTCATTGTTTATTCATGTGTTTCTGCAGCATTTACCGACCACTGCAGTGCTGCTCTTCCACGGGAGTTTATTCTCCCGTTAGCTCCCGGTTAGCTCACACTGCAGCGGCCGCTCTAAAGTATTCACTGTCCGACTCACACAAGCAGCTGATCCATATCCCCAGTTCCCCTAAGCCTAAGTGAATGTGTGTCAGTCTGAATTGACACTGTTTGGTATCACAACACTGTTATGAAAGTTTCTCTGGTATAAAACGGGTGATGTTGGCATAGCAACCGAAGCTAAACTGACTACTTGCATCCGAAAGCTGCAATAATACAAAACAACACGTCTGCCTCTCTCCACAATGATCGATAACAGTGAACGGATGGTCAAAGTAAGGCACAAATAAACAGAATCACACGAAGCCTGGTTAGTGTTGCCTGACTTTATAAAGTGTGTTTATAGGCACTACTGCTTGTAGGCAGGCATGTCAGTCGACCCATGTTCATGGGAGGTGGGTTTAGTTTCCTGCACGCCTCGACGTAAGAGAGACGTAAGCGACGTCGCCTCTTAGCTCCAAAGCTCTTGCCTCTGGACCGACAATTTTTTGGAGCTGGAAATGAAGCGGATTCCGGAGCTAAGAGCCGGCCCCGCTGCGGTGTGAACAGGAAAAACCGGAGCTTTTCAGGCTCTAGCTCCGAGGCGGAGCTGAAAAGGCGCTGGTGTGAAAGGGGCATGTGTCAGAGCCTCTCAGTCTGAGCCTCTCAGTCAGACAGGAGAAGACTCTCCTCCACCTTGTTGTAGAAACAGCTCCTTATATCTGTTGGAGCAGCTAGCTAACCCGATGCTAAAAACAACAATTCAATACCAGTAACCGGTGCGTGCTCTCTCTCTCTCTCTCTCTCTCGCTCACTCACACAAAATGCACTCCTGCCACACACACACACACACACACACACACACAGTCAGAAGTACTTGCACTGTATCATATTATTTTTGAGTGCTATAACGTATGCTCGGTATGAAAAACGAATAGATCCATACATTTTTTTAAATATTATTTATGATGTGAAAATAATAATAATAATAATAATAATACATTTGATTTATATAGCACACTTTAAAGACAACGTCATCTCAATGTGTTTCACAAAGCTATAGAGAAAAATAAGTAAAAAGATATCTAAAGGAGCATATTGGATAAAAAACGGCAATATAAAAAATAAAAAGGTTAAGAGCATAAGAGGATTAAAAATAAATAAAGTAAAGGACAGTCAGTAAAATGCGGTGTGGAACAGGTGGGTCTTGAAGCATTTCCTAAAAACTGAGAGTGATGCCGAGGTCCGTATGTTCTCTGGAAGCTGATTCCACAGACGTGGACCCAGGGAGGAGAAAGCACGGTTTCCCATGGTGACCAGTTTTGTCCGCGGAACAGCCAGGAGGTTGGAGCTGTCTGACCTGAGTGTGCGTGAGCTATGGGAATGTGTTCTGGTTAGCAGTTCCTGTAGGTAGGTGGGGCCGGTGTGGTTGATGGCGTTGAAGACCATTATGAGGACTTTGTAGTTGATCCGGTGTGTTGCAGGGAGCAAGTGGAGTGAGTGAAGGGTCGGGTGATGTGCTCTGATTTGCATGTTTTTGTGAGTATCCGGGCGGCACAGTTTTGTACATATTGTAGTCTCTGAGTGGTTTTTGCTGGAATGCCTGCAAGCAGAGAATTGCAGTAATCAATGCGGGAGGTGATGAAGGCATGGACCAGTTTTTCTGCGTCCGGTTTGGTGAGGGAGTGTCACATTTTGGAGATGTTCCTCAGGTGGTAGTACGAGGCTTGGCAGACCGTCTTTATGTGTGCTTGGAATGAAAGGGATGAGTCCAGTTTCACACCTAGGCTCGTTACAAGTGGGGAGAGGGGAATGGAGTGGCCGCTATTGACCCAGATGCCCGCGCCAGGCGACGCCACTGACGTGAAACACCAACAGGGGAGGGCAGCAGGGTGTGAAAGAGAAGCATCGAGAGCTACATACACCTTCTCCCCATCCTCCCATGAAAAGTCTTCCATCCCGACACCATTCATAGGTCCCGTGGATGGCGAGTGTTGCATGCATTATGTTGCTGTGCTCAGGCATGTGAAGACTAACACTAACACTCAGTGTTCTCTGCAGAGGGACAGTTAAGTCTCTCTCTCCGTCTCTCCAGCACATCCCTGGGCTGCACAAAGGATTCGGAGAAAGTGGCATGCATCCATATCCATGAAAAATGAATGTGATGTTTTGACGGAGTAAACATCTGAAGTAGCACTTTTAGGGAAGTGTGTGATAAATCATGTGGGCTGGCCTGGGAACTGGAACGACTGCTGCAGAGAGAGCAGGGACAAACGGAAGCATGTGTCTGGAAGAAGCATTTGAGAATAAAGCAAAGAGAAACAAATATGTATTTTCATTTTATGGGGTCTGTTGGTTCATGTTCACATTTGTCGTTGTATATAAAAATAAATGAATATACATTGTGGAAGCTATTTAGTATTTTTCACATTTATTTAATGTATTTATTTGTTATTTTTTGTTTTGTAGAATTAATTAATTTACAGCCATATTATTTAAGTTAAGTTGTGTTCCAGCTAAAAATGCTTTTATTTTGAAGGTGATGGGTCAATGTGGGCACACAGCTGGGTTTATGTAAGGCAACCAGGGCACAGCAGCAGTCAGTGGGCACCGGGAAGGTCTCTGGCTTTTTACCCGTGTCAGGGCTGAGAGCAGCAAACATTTCAACATCTTTGCTGTATTGTTCCCACAAGGTGAAGCTAATAAATACCACAAACACGTCAATGCCTTGTCTGGACCATGGACTCATTACCAACTCCTGATCTGCGTAAGATCCACTATACCTGGTGCCTCAGTGGCCTTCTGAAGTGTTATTGTTGTTGACAAATAGCCACTACATACATGATGAATATGTAGGAAAACTAGAAAGATTATCAACATGTATCAAGAAGAATAACATGAAAAATAATGATTTGACTGTTTTGATACACAAAGAAGAAGATGCTCCAGCGCTGTAGTCCAAGTACATGTGATTATAGAGGGCCAACACCGGTTAGTTCTCCCTTCATTGATGGTGCGCCAACATGTTGGACAAAGAGTGTGTTTGTGTGGGCCAATGTGGGATGCTTAGGGATAGTTTCAATTTCAATATGATTTAACCATCTAATCATTAAAGATAAACACTCTATTGAAACTATTAGCTTTTAAATATGTATAACATTGTAAAACTATGGGATGATTTCTTTGCCTGAACTATGCAATTTGAGGATTTGAATTTGTTTGGTTGGAATGGATTTTTTACAACAAACAATCGTCCACATGATATTTCTAAGAAAGTCTACAAAATGTGCGCTGCTAGCTTACAACCACAGCCCTGTGTGGATGCGAGTGCTGCACAGTGATGTCTCTCTGATGTATACCTTGTGTGTTTGGAGAGGAATATATCCATCGATATGTTTTTGTTACGAGTCAGCGGTTTCTTGCACTTTTCACAAGTAGTGTCACTTCAAATCACCTTCCTTGCACGATCTGAACAAAAACTCTTGCAGTTGTCACAAAAAACTCTCTGGGGGACAAGTAATACACATCTGATTAAACTAGAGCACAATGATCCTCTGACACTTCTTCCACGTGTGGTTTGTGAAACGTCTGTAACTCACAATCATTTCAATGAAGTTATGTCTATTATTTTCGCCAGAGCATGAATCCTACGGACTTTGGTGATTCTTTAACTTTAATATCTAATGCCGACAGCAGTTTTACATTTTGTTGGGATTAACAATAAGGACAGATTGCCGTGATGTAAGACATGTATGGTCTGCCCTGGAAGAACTGTGGTGGTCCTCTGACTTCATGTCGTGCCATCATCAGATCTAAATGTGTCCATGACTTTGGTTTGTGAGCAGACCGAACTGATCATTAACATCATCCTCAGTTGTACTTTGTGTTCGGTGCTAAGTACAATGTTAGCTCATTAGTACACAATGAGCATGAAGCCAACTTTAGCAGATATGGGCATTATTATCTCCTACTCCTGTGGTACCTAGAATTATTGAAGAATATTTATATTTCTCGCTTACCTCCACATTGCACAAAGGATCCAGACACGTGTTTAATGTTCACTGGACTTAATGTCCTTTATTGAATTTATTTATGGTGATTCATCGACTCTCTAATAGCTACAGACAGGCAACAGCCTACGAGAATTTCAATGAAGTGAAATGAAGCCAACAGAGTTTGAAGGTCTGCCGCTGTCATCAGGCTGCAGCAGACATGATGTCAGTAATGGCACGGAGCAGATGTGCTGTAACCATCAGGGGTCATTCAGAGTGACACGGTCATCTGTGTTGTGTGCAGACTGGGAGCATTATCTTGTATCAACAAGTGTTTAACGAATAAAAAGCTGAATAACCGTCTCCTTCACTGACTTTGGGTCAAGTTAGACCTCACCCTTCGTGAAGCTTGCCATGTTTCCAAAAAGAATAAAGTCCAGTTTAGCAGTCATTGTCGGGCTGATAGATATTTCTTTCTTACATCTACGTCCAGTTGAATATGTTTAATTAAGATATAATGTGTTTGCAATTACAATGTTGACATTTTCAAAGATTAAAAACAAAAACAAGACAAGAATACCATAAACAATATATTTTAATACTGAAGGGTTTTTCTGAACCTGTTTAGTATATGTCCAGACTAACTGGGTGCAGAGTTAACAATGTGCCTCGTCTACTCAGGTTGAAACTGATATACAGAAAGTAGTTCCACATATGTTAGAAATAACACCTGTAATTATTTTACCACACATCAGAGTTGTTGATCAATCAATCAATCAATCAATGTTTATTGATATAGCCCAATATCACACATGTTACATTTGTCTCAGTGGACTTCACAGTTTGTTCAGAATATCAGTATGACAATACGACACCCTCTGTCCTCAGACCCTCTGTCCTTAGACCCTCACATAGTACAAGGAAAAACTTCCGGATAAAACCCCCAGTTTAAAGGGAACATGGGAGAAACCTCAGGGAGAGCAGCAGAGGAGGGATCCCTCTCCCAGGATGGACAGACGTGCAAAAGATGCCGTGTGTAAATTGAAAAGATAATACATTTACAACATAGGTAGTCCAGATGTTTGGAAATTCATGAGTCTATAATAAGAAGATGAATCCACGAGGATGTCAACAATCCTGTGGGAGCCATCAGGGAAGTAGTATGATGAGAGTCAGGCAGGACCGCAGAGACAGGTTCAGCCACGACTCGAAGTCCAGGACTCAGGATGCAGGACTCATGATCGAGAAATCAAGATCCAGGACTCACCACAGCAACAGGAACAGGATCAGCCACGACTCAGGATCCCGGCGTAGATAGACAGCTGGGTTAATCGGAACATGAGAGTACACAGGTATAGACAGAGAGAAGGAAGAAGTAAGATGTCCCCCGACAAACTAATAATAATAATCCTTATATTTATTATAGCGCTTTCTCAATGACTCTCAAAGCGCTTTACAAATACACATTACACATACAGATCATACATGTAATGGTCATCTACTGCAGACAATACCCACAGGAGCAAATTGGGGTGAAGTGTCTTGCCCAAGGACACAACGGCCTGACGCAGTGGGGTGGGAGCGGGTTTCGAACTGGAGTTCTCCAACGCCCCCTTGATCTGATGATCAAACGCACAGACCACTGCGCCACCCGTCCCAACTAAGCCTACATCAGCAAAACTAGGGGCTGAATCTAATCAGCCCTAACTATAAGCTTTATCAAAAAGGAAGGTCTTAAGCGCACTCTTAAAAACGGATAGGGTGTCTGCCGCCCGAACACAAACTGGAAGCTGATTCCACAAATGTGGAGCTTGATAAGAAAAGGCTCTGGCTCCCATTGTACTTTTAGAGATTCTAGGAACAACCAACAACCCTGCATTCTTGGAACGCAATGCCCTAGTACTAGTACAGGGGTCTGCAAAAGGCGGACCGCGGTCTGGATCCGGACGCCGACCTATACGGACCCGGACCTATAATCAATACATCAATAGGGGATTTCAATTTTGACGGGGCGATTCTATTTTAACCGCCGCCGACAGGAGGCGAAAGTGACGAGTGAGAGATACAGGGAGAGAAACACAGAAGAAGAGACAAGAGAGCGGCAGAGAGAAGCGGAGAGGAACAGTACACATATCCACAGTATTTACTGTATATCTGTAAAGTTCAATGTTCATTGACAATACATATTGTTGTTTTTGAATTGTACTTTATTTGATGGCAGTCAGTTTTCATGCAGACGTTGATAAAGCTACAGGCTACTTATATATCACACGAATTCATAAAGCAAGTTAGACATTTTGATGTTCCGGACCTTTGCATGGGGAGATTTTCTCTAACTGGACCTCGTTGAATTTTAGTTGAATACCCCTGCCCTAGTAGGACAGTAGGGTATAATGAGTTATTTCTTCTACCCCGATACCGGGGGGTAAAACGCGTCATCTGCAGGAAACAGCATCTGAGGGCATCTTAACATTCAATAAACTCACGCTCTCACGCTGCCCAAACTACTCTCGCCAAAAACAAGAATACCGAAGACAAGAAACGGTTTTGAAAACTGTTGTCACGTAGTGATCGTCTTCTCAATAGAGCATATTTGATAATGTCTTCTGGCCAATCAGAATCAAGATAACGCGTGGTGTTGTTGTAGGAAGTCCCGACGGAGAATACTTTTGCTGTAGTACATCTCTATATACATCAATACAACATTACGTGTTGATAGAAATCAACACGTAATGAAATAAGACCCCACGGTTTGATGATTGATAGGTGTGTGGGCTGTCTTTCATTTTGACACACAGAACAATGGGGGCTATCAACCCTTATCCACAAAGTAATTAACAGCCTCTTCCCTCTTCTCTCTGTGAGGAGCAGCAGGTTCAGCTTTCAGAACAAAGCAACAGAAAACTAAAATGGCATTAATTTTTTTTTAAATATGTCCTGTAGTAATAGATTTATTTATTTTCTTCTCAAGAGAGTACCAGAATGTGTATTTTATGTTAGTATTTCAAAAAATCTCGTGGGGGAGAATCCCCCCAGATCCCCCTGCAGGGGTTGGGTTTTCAGCATGTCAACACTTTCACTTGTGGAGAAATTGCATGATTGGACAAATGTGCCTTTTTATTTCATACAGTTCAATTTGGATTGAGACAGGGAAATAATCTAACGCTCACGCGTGGCGTTTCACTGTCAAGGGGAGTGTGTAATTACATTGCAAATACTGACTTGAGCCCCACCACTGTATGGGTTTCCCTACCATAGATTACCCAACAAAAATTACGCTCCAGTGGATACTCTCCAGCCGGATTATCTCCTCCAAATAAAACCTTAGTAACACACTGCCGTGTCCTTCGTTTGGGTTCTCTCAGATAACCGTAACAGCTGCTAGCGAAAAAGATCTCTAGCGAAGTCGGCAACTGTAACGTTTTTTTTAGCCATTTTTCTGTCTCTCTCTCCTGTCTCCTCACAGGCGTAAACTGATGGGAGACACGTGGTTTATGTTTTGTTTACTTGGTGGGTAGGTCCTTCGTGATTTCTCGATGTCCATTGGTAATTTCAGACCATGATGGCTGCCGGCCGAGATTTCCTTGACGGACACACGAATCCACCAATCCCACACAGTGTAAAGTCAAGCTGCTTTGAGCGGCCATATTGGCTGCTGTGCCCTGGTTACAGTCTCACAGGAGATACGGCTGGGAAGCTACCCTTCCAGCGATTCCGCGGATATCTGAATCATATTTCTACTCCTTATAATCGAAAATATATGATTAATTACGTAAAATGATGCGCACCTGGATGCGCCGGCGCGTCCACCGACTCCAGAGGGTTAAACACGACCAAAACTGAAGTTATTGTACTTGGCCCGAAGAATCTACGGAACAAATTATCTAAAGATATACTAACTATGGATGGCATTAATGTGGCCTCCAGTGAGACTGTAAGAAATCTTGGTGTTATATTTGATCAGGATTTATCCTTTAACGCCCACATAAAATCAATTTCAAGGACCGCCTACTTCCATCTCCGTAACATTGCAAAAATAAGGCATATCTTGCCATTTGTTACTTCTAGGCTGGATTATTGTAACTCTTTATTATCAGGGAGTACCAAGAAGTCAGTTAAGTCGCTTCAGCTGATTCAAAATGCTGCGGCTCGTGTACTAACCAGAGTTAGGAAAAGGGACCACATCACTCCTGTTCTGGCTGCCTTACACTGGCTCCCTACACTCAAAAAACTGACTTTTTGGTGTAGTAAAATATATTTAATTAACTGTCGTACTTTTTACATGGTAATATCAAGATTCACAAATAACTAGAATTTCTTAAGTAACATTTTAAATGTATACACCTTTTATTCATGTAATACATTTACAGTGTGGGAGGAGTAAGTTTTATTATATATATATATACACTCATACTATTTAAATGATTTATAATCACTGCTCATAAACCTTAAAATACTAAGTAAATGTTAATCTAAAACCATAGTAGCTGTTTGAATCCGCGCATGCGTCTTGACAAGACAAGAAACCCGCGTTTTTGGACGACGGTTCAGTTGGGTTTGCAGTTGCACATTTGAAGGCTGTCGGAGGAGCTGCATGGCTGGAAAAATAAGTGTTGGTAAGTTATTGTCTCTCTGTTTAAGACTTATGATAATATATGTGTCTTTGTGCATAATAGCCGGATTCTTGTTTGCTTTGTAGCGAGATCGGGGTTTTTTCAACCCAACACCTCACCGCATGTTGTTTTGACGAGTCCTGCTTGAAATCATAACAGGGAGGGAATTAGAAGACACCAGGATATCAGTTAAACAATAATCCGTTTTAATTAAACAAAGTAGTAATAATGCAATACGATATACAATAATACATTACTATACAATTCAAAGAATCATATAAGCAATGTGTGGAGTACTCCCGCCCTTATTCACGCACTGCGGACATCCTATCGTCTTGTCAGCGCATGAAGAGAGAGACCCAACAACCAGAAAACATTTCCCTAATACAAAGAAGGGGTGGCGTTTCATTGGGGAGATCCCAAAACGCTATCTCACAGGGAAATCAGCGTCTGGCAGCTTTGAAAGCCACAGGTGTTGGGAAGGCCTGCATGCTGCACCTCATTAAAATCAGGGGAAATATCCCTCCTCATCCGCAAATGGTTTCACCCAGAAAACATTATCTGGGATAATCTTTACACTCAAAACAGAAATCACCATTTATTCTGCATCTTCCTTCTTCACAAATAGCTCAAAACACTCTTTTGATAAACAGGTAAACAGTCAAAGAAAAAACTATTGTGCTCATCTATTTTTAAGAAAAATGGAACATTGTTTCAGGAATCTATAAAAAACCTCTTTATATTTGAGAGGAAAAATGTACCTTTTGTTCCTTCAACTATTAACACACAGGAATGTATAAACTCACACATACACCATTAAAGATATGTAGACTTCCTTAAACATGGCCTGCCAGAGATCTCAAATAGAATATACTCTCTACACCAAAGGCCCTGTCCTGCATATCTTCACCTCCCCCACAGTAATAAAACCCCTAAGTTTACAGCCCTTTGTCTACCGCCAAAATATCTCACATACATTTCCACAGCTTGAACCATGTTAACGTTTCTGTGCATTAGTTCACAAAGTTGAGAGATTATGTTTTAGATATGTTACGTGCTGTTAGCTAGCTAACCTTAACTGTCATTTACCAGATAATTAAAAAAAAACACGCACATGCATCTAAAGAAGGTTCCACGTTTTATTTCACGTCTATAAAACTAAGGGCATAGCAGTTGGAATAGCATTGTCAAAAGCAGAGGAGAGGAAAAGTAATGTTAGCTGAGTTAGCGTTAGCCACAGTTTTCCAAAATTAGCTTTGTCATCCGGTCAGGTTATGGTTACAATGGATTTTTTTTAAACATTAAAAAAAATATGTACAGAAACAAAAGAGGTTACAGTGCTTGCATTATGTCAAATACGCCAATCTATTGTGTTGTACAGATATATTAGCTACTGAAATTAGCATGCTAACTGACTAGCCCTGGCATCAGCCGAGACGCCAGGATTTCAATTGTGGGTGGGCCAATAGATGTTTCTTGTTAACAAAAATGTAATAAAAATAAATGCCTGCATATCATTGTAGTCAACTGTGTAATGCATATTTCCTATAGTAAAGACACTTTTTCAAAACCCTTCTCTTTTAAACATTTTCACTTATGAGAAGCTTAAATATTATGTAAATGATTAAGCGGCACGCCGCAATGAGTGCAAATAAATGTTATACTGCATGTTATTTAGTTTTGGTTCACAATACATTGATACGTTTAGAAACAAAGAGCATACAACGGCAGAATACGGAATAATGAGCGAACACCTGATGTGTGTCTGTGTGGTTAGACCGCAGCGTGCTGTCCTTTGTGAGCGGCCGTGCGTAAAAGGCACTGGTTCTCTGACGCGGACGAGCCGTTTTTTATTTATTTTTGTGGAGGGATCTAGATCGGCATGAAGGCACATTATGCGATGTGCAATGTGCACATTATCCCGCTTATTACACATGGCCACATTCTCAACAAAGTAACGACATGACTCCCAATATTAATTGAAATGCTTGTATGGATTTAGAAAATGATTTTATTGATTTAAAAAATAGTTTTATGTATTGATTTAAAATGACATGCATCCGCTAAGAAAAGTAGTCCGTTGTTACTGTTTGAACTGACGTAGCAACGGCAGCAACTGCTTCTATAGTGTTTTTGAGGAGCTTTTTGATTACAGATTTGAAAACATCGTTGCTTGCTTTAAAAGTAGCACAATTCATGATGTCAAACCTTGGGAAGTATCTAGATATCCCTGCCCTAATGCCAAAGTAACTGGCAACTGAATATGTGTCGCCGTAGCTATGATATCTATGTCTGGACCGCTGCGTAAAAAGGAGGGTTTCTGCCCCATTACTTCTCTTCTTACTTCTATAAGAATAAAACACGGAGGACGGAGATCTCTTTTACTCCCCCTCTTCTGACAGCCCAGCAGCTGACCTCAAAGCACACTGTGGTCAGCTGCAGCTCACAGAATCAGCCCCCTGCAAAAACAGCGCTGGAAAGAGCAAAGAGAGCGAAATGAGGCATGGCTAAAATGCAGGATCTTTTTGGTATTTTGAAAAAAAAACGATATTTATATACTTTATATAGGTCGATACAGTAGCCCCCTTTTTTTAAATTTAAGTTTTTATAGGTGTTGCTATCTGTTTTGTGTTTCTACAAGCAAGTCAATGCATTCATTGGGTGGTATCAGAGAGTTACACGGGTCTGTAAATGCAATGAAAACAATTGGCCACAGCAAATCATTTATATTAAACATGTAATTTTTACTTTTAAATACTTCAGTACAAAGGATGTATTGCATAAGTGATATATGTGTACACATATATATCATTAGTCAAAACAGGGCTACATTTGATTTAATTAAAAGGTATAATATGTGGTAAACTGAAGAGCCCTTTGGGAGCCGAAAGAGCCGGCTCTTCTTGGTGAGCCAAATGATCCGGCTCACCAAGAAGAGCCGGAATTCCCATCACTAACTCATAAGCTTTGCTGATTTGGGCTGGAGAATGCCTGCCGCGTCACGGAGCGTCCACACTACAGCTTAAACAAAAGCTTGGAGCTGGGCGTGTCTGAAGCTTGGGGATTTTATTCGAGCAATGCGACCAACAACCAATCACATGAATCTCCCGCCCCCGACATACCAAGCAAATGTTACATGCAACAGCGCTACCGCTGTTTTCTCGTTTCTGCCATCAATAAATGGACGAAGCGTACACGGACCAAGCAATCCCAAATGAAGCTAATTCACAGTAAACACACACACGGCTTAAAATATCTTATTATATTGTTGTTGTTTTTTTTACAGTAAGTTCAAGTATTTTTTCTGCAGTTTGAGACCTGTGAGTTAGTGCATCACTAATTATAATCCAGTGATATAATACATATTACTGTCAAATGAGCCATTCTGCATAATGAGTACTTTTTACTTTAAGTTTATTTTGATACTAATACTTTTTAAATTGTACTTAAGTAAGGTTGTGAATGCATGACTTTTACTTGTAACTAAATACTCTGTTATAAATATACACTGTGGTATTGCTACTTTTACTTCAGTAAAATGTCCACATACTGTTTCCACCAATTGTTTAATTTGTTTTCTTCTAATGTTCAATCAAGTCTAATTAAGTGGACATGTTGTATTCACGAAGTTCATCTGTCTTATTTACATATCTGTCTATCAACAGGAAGAATAGCAGTACAGCAGTGAGCCAGTGGAGTCTAATTGGAGTGATTGCTCAGGCAAGTAGAGTGATATATTATTACTGTTATTCTTCACTGTGTAATGTAATATAAAATGGTGGATAAATGTTTAAACCATTGTTTTAATATTACAAATTATGTCTGTTCATTTACAGAGTGGCCTTACTTTTAAGTGGAGCGGCTGGAGCCAGTTGAGGTCTAGGGAGGAAGACAGTTGACAGATTTCCAAGCTGGTCTCACCAGGGAGAACATGTAGGACTCTTTATATTATGAGATGGTCATGCAAACATTGCAACTTTACGACATCAAAACGTTTACAGCTCATAAAGCATTATAAATTGAATCATCTACACAGCGGTCAAGGCCGGTCAATACCATGCTTGTACTCAGATTGTCCTTGTTCATTTAAAAGTTGTGTGAAGAGTGCTCTTCACACACATTTGTCTAGATACCATACACAAACTGAGCAATTAGGGCAAATTCTTTCATTTTCATGTCTTGTATGTAATGCAAATAGTTTTCACAAAGAGAGGCAATATTTTGAACACCTCAGCGCTCATCTGAAAAAGCACGAAACTGTTCATTGTGTTTTTAAAGATTGTGACTATAGTACTAATCTATATTCAACTTTTGCTTCACATAAAAGTAGGAAACACAATCCTCACTGCCTTGAAGATTTTAAATGTAATATAATTCAGTCGTATGCAAGTCAGGCAACAGAAGACAGTAGTTGGTTGGTAGATGAAAGGGAAGTTACTCCTGATGAAACGCTTGTCGAAGAGGGTGAAGATTTAGCTAAAGTCATTGTTCGTGAGCTTGTTTCCTTATTACTTAAATTAGACTGCATCTTCAATGTGCCTGGTAGATGTATAGATGACATTGTAGAGGAGCTTCAATTTATTACTTGTTCAGCATTCAGTTATCAAAAATATTGTCCATAACACGTTAGAAAACCATAACTGTTCTGTTGAAGAATTGGTGATCACAGATTTGGTAAATAACATTTGGCAGTTAAATCCTCTTAGTATAGCCTTCAATGCAAATGGTCCTCTTGGCACAGCATACCAGAGAAACAGGTACTTAAAAGAACATTTCTCTATTGTTGAACCATTATATACTTGATGCGAGGGAGGGTAAGACATTCCAATACGTACCATTCCAATCCTTGTCACAAATTCTGAAAGATAGTAACGTCCAGGAGAAGGTGTTGAAGAGTGCAGGGCATTGTGGTTCTTCAGGTCAGTATACTGGTTTTCGTGATGGTTCCCACTTTAAAGAAAACACATTTCTATCTGGAGAGGAGTTAAGACTTTCACTTCTACTCTACTGTGATGATTTTTAGGTATGTAATCCTTTAGGAACCTCGCGCAAGAAGCACAAGGTAACAGGTGTCTATTGGGTTTTGGCTGATATTCCGTCTGTATTAAGGTCAACATTATCATCAATATACTTAGCTGTTTTGTGCAAGGCAGATGATGTTAAAAAATATGGCTATCCTCGAGTGCTCTGAAAAGCTTTGAAGAGGATGGTCTTTTTGTGCCCTGTTTAGGGAAAAACATAAAGGGAACTGTATTTTCTGTGATAGCCCCACTCAGTCGGGGGGTTTGTAGAAAGTTTCAGTGGGTCACACTATTGCAGATTTTGTGTCGGAGAGCGGTCCCAGATTCAGGAACTTGAAGTTAGGACAGGAGCATTCCCTTGTAGATCAAAACTGCAACACCAGTTGGATATTGAAGCAGCATTGGCTAGTAACACTCATAGCCACAGAGTTAAAAGGCATTGTGCAATTACTCAAAGATTGAATCATTTTCATGTGACAACAGGTTACCCACCTGATGTACTGCATGATTTACTTGAGGGTATTGTCCCTGTAGAATTGGCATTGTGTTTAGATATCTTGATAAAGAAAAGGTATTTCTCACTTGAAGAGCTCAATAGAATCATCAAACAGTTCCCATATAAGTGGAAAGACAGGACAAATTGTCCGCAAGGTATACCACTAGCCTTTGCCTCCCGTAGAACCATTGGTGGTAATGCACACGAGAATTGGTGCTTACTGAGGCTTCTTCCACTTATGATTGGTCCCAAAGTACAGGAAGAGGAACAGGCATGGCAGTTGTTAATGACACTAAAATAAGTTGTTGAGTTGGTTATGTCACCTACCCACACAGATGAAAGGATTGGTCACCTGGATAGCCTGATTGCTGAACATAGACAGATTTAGCAGTGTTTTTCCACCGAGAAAATTGATTCCAAAACACCATTTTGTCGAGCATTACCCGCAGCTCATTAAAAAAATTGGCTCACTAGTGTCCTTATGGATGATGAGGTTTGAGGCTAAACACAGCTTCTTCAAGAAGATCGTGAGACAGACCAACTGCTTCCGAAACATTTTGAAGTCTATGGCAAGAAAACACCAGTCCATGATTGCATACCAAACCTGCTCTCTCGGTATCAAAGATGTCAACAGTTCCATTTGAGGTTGTAAATGAAAACATACAAGACTTTCTATCACAGAAATGTCCAGAAGAGAGAGCTGTTCATTTGACAAACAAGGTAGAATATCAGGGCACCAGTTATGGTATTGGCATGATGTTGGTATATGGCTCCACTGGTGGGTTGCCCGACTTTGCTGAAATACTACAAATCATCATTGTTCGCGACAGCTTAGTGTTTGTAGTGAAGTTGCAATGTGCATGGTACTGCGAGCATTTGAGATGTTTCAAGAGAGAACGAGGCTGTCTGAGAAATAAAGAGTTAAGGCTCAAGAGTCCACAAGCACAGTCAAAGTAATTGAGCAGTCACAACTCACTGACATACACCCACTGGCTACCTATGCAGTGGAAGGCAATCGAATGCTTTCTCTGAAACACCACATCTGCTTGCGAAACAAGGTAAGGTATCACTTTTTATAAAGTGAAATACCTTGTCAGGACTTATTTTCTGTATTTATTACAGATTTAAGGTTGTTATTATAAAAACCCTAATTGTATATTATACCTTTTTCTGATCTCTCAAGCATGCATTAATCATTGCTTATTTTGCGGATGTATATTAATTGCTTTTGTCTAATCAAATAATGTCTGTTCTTTGTTTAATCGCCAATAACAAATAGCTAGGGAGGAGCAACCGACACAATTCATCCTTGCTTATGTGTATAAAAACTGTAACATTCTTATGCTTGGCGCTCTTTTCCTGACTGGCTGTCGTGGTACGTACTGTATATCACACGGTAGTAGGAATTGAGCTCGGAGCGCTCTGTATTGTATTGTTGCTTTTACCATTAAAACAGATTATTGTTTAACCTCTATCCTGGTGCTTTGAGTTCCTTCTTTTGTAAATTTGACCAGCTCATCAGTCATCAAGGGACGCGCAGAGGTGAATGTGTTTAATCATGTTTTCCCCTTTAATACACTTCAGTGATATGTTTGTTTGATGTATAGCTACTGTCCTCACAAATGACCATTGTGTCAGGTTGTTGTATTTTGAGTTGTGCTGTGTGTATTGGACATTTGAAGTGAGATGTGTGTTGTATGGCTCAAAATAGATGTTTTGATATTCAAAACATCTTTGTAAAGCTAGTGGAAAGGGGTGTCCTTCTAATGATGGAAAAAACGTGTTTGGCTCAAAGTGTCCTTTTAGTTCAGAAAAACCCGTGTGTGTGTGTGTGTGTGTGGATACACTGTAATGGATCGTTGGAGCTATGTGCAACTCAAGGCATATGCTCGAACGGGAGCTGCTTGGACGCTGCAATCATGTTGCGTGCACTATCTGTGCTGAGGGTGCTGACTTTTCGTACAATGTCCCACTGTCTGGCTTCCTGCATAAAGTCAAGTGCTCGGCGGAGTTGTCGGCGAAATGTCGCTCCTCTGTTTTCATTGAAACAGCTCCTTATATCCGTTAGCGCAGCTAGCTAGCACCAGATGCTAACAACAACAATACACATAAGGTGTGAGCGTTCTCTCTCTCTCGCGCCACACATACACACACCCTCCCCGTCCTCCCGGTGAGCGTCGAAGTGCGGTCTTCCGCAAACGGGCGGCAGGAGCTGGGCTGTCAGCATCAGCTTGTAGATGGTATTTTAAACTCGATGCGCTCTGAAACTACGGGGTTTTTTTGTCTACGAGGACAAAAAAACACATGCACATCGCGTTAAAACAATTAGTGGCGTTAATTTTTTTTTGCCTTAATGCGTTATTAACGCAACATTTTTTACTTGACAGCCCTAGTTATAAAAGAAGAACTCCTTGATATTGTGCCATTATAAGACAGAACCTGTGGCATTGATGTCAAAGAAACAATGATAAATGTGTTTGTGAAAGCAAATGCCCAAACAGAAACAAACTGCAATTGCCACGGATGGAGCCCCATCTATGGTCGGATCTGTGAACGGGCTTGTGGGGCTGTACAAAGCTGACAACACATTTCCCAAGTTTTGGAATTTACACTGTATCATTCACCGGGAGAAACTTGTGTCCAAATCACTGAATTTAGACAACTTCATGAAGCCTGTGATGGAAATCGTAAACTACATCCGCACGCATGCTCTTAACCACAGGCAATTTAAGAATCTCATCGCCGAACTCGACCAAGGGCTTCCAGGAGACCTGCCGCTGCACTGCACTGTGAGGTGGCTTTCTAAAGGCAAAGTGCTGTCTCGCTTCTTTGAGCTGTTGGATGCTGTGAAACTGTTCATGGAAGAGAAGGAAAAGGATTATCCGGAGCTCTCAGACCCCAAGTGGATGATGGATCTGGCCTTTTTGGTCGACATCTGGACAGATAGAACCTGGATCTGCAGAGACAGTAAAAAAGGCTTCCTGACCTAGTGCAACGTGTATTTGCATTTGTGAACAAACTGAAACTGTTTAAGACACATCTTCAAAAAGGCAGAATTAGCGCATTTTCCCTCTCTGCTAAAAGCAAGCACACAAGCCACTGGTGCCACCCGGAAAAAGCAAACAGCCCGTTATGCAAAATTGGTCGAAAACCTGCAGGAAAACTTTGGGACCCGGTTCCATGACCGACATGTGAAAAGGCCACAGATTACGCTCTTCGTCGATCCTTTTAATGCTGAGACGGACTGTTTGAAAGCCTCGCTAGTCAAGGACGAGGCGGTAGCCGAGTTGGAGATGATCGAACTTTCAGAGGATGACCGACTGAAACCTGTTCTGAGGGAAGGGACCCTTGAGTTCTGGAAAATTGCCAATCGAAAAATACTCCAATGTCAAAAGGGCTGCGCTCAAGCTCCTTTCAATGTTTGGGTCAACATACGTCTGTGAGTCTGTGTTTACTACCCTGACACACGTGAAATCTAAGCATAAATCTGTTCTGACCGACACACGTGAGAGAATTGCTTCGAGTGGCCGGAATACAAGCTATATTTGAGGAGGATTGTTCAAAGCAAGGAATGTCAGAATTTAAAGTAAGATAAAAAACCTTTTCAATTTTGTTTACTGACAGTTTGTGTTTGAGTACACAGAATGTCCATTGTTATGTTGTTATGGTGTTATGTTAACTGGCCTCTGAATATTGGTGGGAGAGGTTTAATTCAATTTCTGTCAATATTATGGTGTGTGACATTTACAATAAATCTGTGTGTCTCTCTGTGAGAGAGAAAATAGAGAAGGAGGGGGGAGGAGTGCACTCGCATCTGTGACTGTTTGTTTGATGTGGCACTTTACAGTGACAAGAGCCGCGTTCACACTGCGGTACTTTTCCCACAAAGGTTCATGCGAACTTAGTTCATGATCGCGTTCACATCAAAAAGAGCCGGTACTAAAAGTCGTTCATGCGAACCTTTTTACCCCCTCCAAAGTCCCTGCTAGAAAGCAGGGAATTTCGAGCGGCTCTTTTTTGAGAAAAGAGCTATATTCCTGATTGGCTGGGCGAATTGCAAACCACGCCCCGTAAAACTCCCAAAAAGTTTTCTGAAGCCGCCATTTTATTATCCTCGCATTAGCATTATTAGCATTAGCATTAGCCCAGCGCAGAAACGCAGAGAGACTAACTTATGGCAACACAAAATAAAACATGGGAGCGGTGGAGATGAGGAGGTGTCGGCGTTCTGGCGATTTACACGGAAGGCTTCAGTAGAAGCTGCTGGGACTCCCAGCAGCTTCTACTGAAGCCAGTCCCCGACTCCGGGGACTTCCGGCCGGGGACTTTGGGCGGCCTGAAGTGGGTTGCGGCCTGCCAGTAAACCCAAAGCAGAAGAAGAAGAAGTGACATCAGCGGCTTCATTTGCCTAATCCACCCCCAGGGACTTTTTCTGGTGTGAACGTGATCTGTACTTAGTTCATGCGAACTAAAGAGTTTGCATGAACCTTTGTGGGAAAAGTACCGCAGTGTGAACGCGGCTATAGTAACATTTTTGGCTCTTAACCTCTTACTGGTTGGCCACCCCTTGTCTATGGGTTAAAGCACGTTATTGAATTGTGTTGTTGAATATGTTATATTTGATGAAATAAGTATTAAGAGTAGGCCTACATACAAATTAGGGGGAAGGTAGAAGGTCAATGATATAAGTATAGAATATAAAAAATCAAGAAGATACTGTAAGTGATCTCTACAATAAAACAGTTTAGTGCAGGATGTACAAAGATATTAATATGAGGAGGTGCACAACAGAAAAACAAATTCACCTTTATTTAAACATTAAAGAATACTTTCGGTTAAGGTCTTCTTTTAAATAAGAGAAAAGCTTTGGGGGTATCAAAAGATAAATATTAAGCCTGACAAAGTACTTAACGTCTAACATATTGCTGTCCTGCAATGTTAACTATGTTGAAGCACTTATTTTAACTGATATTATACATATTAATTAAACTCTTATAAGATGTATGTAGATAGTATAAGACATGTGCAGAATATGACAGTTTAATGGTGGAGGTATACACACATATTGATAGATGTCTTGTAATGCACTTTTGAGGAACCTGCGACCGTAGTTGTGTATATGGTATGTCAATAAACCTTAGAACATCTTGAAATGGATGTGCAAAATAGCTATTATACAGTCTTTAATTAACTATTAGTAGTAGAGAATAACAAGTAATGAATATGCTTTTTAGAGATCTGCAGATAAATGTTTAGTCTTTTCAAGCGCCAACTATCAAATATTTCACCTGATTGTTGGCACTTGACAATCACCTTCCCTGAAGGGGCAGTGCTGGACCCGTTCGAGTCCAGTTTTGGATAGTTTGCTGTGGTTTCATTCCATTTCAAAGAGCTGTCTGACGCTCGGCGTAACCTTGGCACACTGCCACTCCAACATCCAATAACAGAGCTTGAAGATTAATCACGAAGTTTGTCAAGAAAAGGGACTGTAGTCCCAAACGATAGCTGAGGATTATGGGTAGTGTAGTGTCTATGGCCATAAACTCAGAAAAAACTATTTATTTCTCCGAATCGAAGGGGGGAAACACAAAAGCATTGTACATAATTTAAACCAATCAATGTTGTGTAATTAACAAGGATAAACTGAAACTTGGATGAGTAGGCCTACTGCAAATTACAATGCAAACTTCGAGACCGGACACACTGTTGTCACCCCAAGCAATTCTGTAGATAGTTATTTCATATTGCATTAACACCATATCCCAACGTGCATTGCGGCAAACAAATCCAATCACCGAGCTTCAACCATAGCTGAGGATCTTGGGTAATCAGTTCAGTGGGTGTGTATCGCCTACGTCTGTTTCCGGTTACTTTATTTGGAAATTCAGTTCCTGACGGGCGGCAAAAAAGCCCGATATTATAGAATTAAACAAATAAATAAAAACAAGGATAATTATGCGTTATTGTTGAGTAAATAAAAGTGTGTTATTTAGAAAAGAATAACAAATTAGAAGGAAAAAAAGATAGATTTCAGTTTTCTGAGGCCCATTTATTTTTCTCACGGACGGCAAAAAGTCAGACATTATACGATTTAAGAATCATGGCTTGATATTGAGAAAGAAAATGTTTTTATGAACCACACAGCTTCCGGTCTTCCAAGATCCGACCGGGTGCAGGCACGAAACATGGCGTATCACATGCACGCAAAATCTGACTTCTGCTTACCTATTGCACGCATTTCCAATGTGTAAAGTCGTGTCATTTGTACGCAGACTGAAGAGACTGGGTTGAGGAAATCATTTGTTAGTAGCCACTCTAAAAGGCAGACAGAAGACAAGTTATATTTTTTATTAGAAATGCTGTCTCTACAACATTGTTATCTGAGTTCTATGAGGAGAAATCCTGCAGCCCTAATAAGATCTCAAGGCATTTGCAGTGTCTGGTAATGGTGTAGAATAAAAAGGTGCCTCTTAGATCAAACTTCATTCAGGGACATTCAACTCTTTGTCTTTACACTGCAGATTATCTTGATGCTGTTTGAAGTTTAAAACAGACACCAGAGCATTATCTCCCCAAAGACTGTTCTTCATGTTCCTGAAGCACAGCAAACAAATGCCTGGATATATATATATAAATATATATATATATATATATATATATATATATATATATAATATATATATAATATATATATATATATAAATATTAATATATATATATATATATTTATATATATATATATTATAGATATATATATATATATATATTATATATATTATATATAATATATATATATATAATATATATATATTATAGATATATATATATATATATATATATATATTTTATATATATATATATATGTTACCATTTCCAATTGTTCGCTAAACATCTCATAGGCAGGCTACTGTACTGGTTGATAAAGATGACATCCAGCATTGCAGCCCGTAACAATATAAGGACGCTGTTAATAACGCGTTCACGCAAAAAATATTTAATGTCACTAATTATTGTGCATTTTTTGTCCTCGGCCGTCCCGTAGTTTCAGAGCGTATCGAGTTTAAAATACCATCTACAAGCTGATGCTGCAGACCACACTTCGACGCTCACCGGCAGGCCCTGACTGGCCATTGGGAGGACCGGGAGGGTGTGCGTATGTGTGGCCCGAGCGAGCGAGAGAGAGAGAGAGAGAGACCTTACGTGTATTGTTGTTGTTAGCATCTGGTGCTAACGGATATAAGGAGCTGTTTAAATGAAAACAGAGGAGCGACATTTCGCCGACAACTGCGCCGAATACTTGAATTTATGCAGGAAGCCAGACAGTGGGACATTGTACGAAAAGTCAGCACGGATAGTGCGCGCAACATGATTGCAGCGTCACACACACACACTTTGTATTGAATTATTGTATGAGAGCAGTTCCAGGTTGAATTGAGGCGGATATTTGTAATGTTCAGAGGTTGTTGTGTTTAATATTCATGAGAATATTTGTCATTGTTCAAATGATGATAAAGTCTTATTTGACTTTCTCAGGACATAAAACTGTTTTGTGGGGGCAGACCCCCACAAAGAAAAATAAATATATAGACACAAAGTTATCATCTTAAGGTTTTTTGATGCTTGTCGAGTCATCCGTGAGCAGAGCGTCAAGTTGGCATGGTGAATGTGGCGATTACCATGTTGTTCAGCAAAATGTTTCTCAAATATATTAAGATCAAAAGCTTTAGTGTGTTTTGATTCAATGCTGAGTACAGCCAAACTTGACAGTCTCTTCTCTGTCACCGTCCCGTTCAAATGAAATCAGTCACATGTCCATGCTCGCGCCAGGGCAGGCCGGGGGAGGGGTTACAAGGATCGAGTCTTGTGCTGCATTCACTTGCACTCGGACATTAGGGATTTTCTCTCATAAATGTCCGCTGAGCCAAAACTTTTTTTTTCTTTCAAAACAAAGCTTTAAGGCAAGGCAAGGCACGTTTATTTATATAGAACTTTTCAACACAAGGCAATTCAAAGTGCTTTACAAAAAACGGCATTTAAAATCAGTCATTAAAAAGAAAAGCTAATAAAATAAACATAAAAAGAAAAAATACATGGATACAAGTTAAAGTGCAGTCTAAGGGTGTGTTCACACCTAATAGTCCGCTCTCTGGTGCGCACCAGACCACAGTTTGTTACATTGTTTCATTTTTCAGAAGGTTCGGTTTGCGTTCACACGGGCAAAACTCAAACGGACTTTAAACACAAGTCATGTGCTCGGAAATTCTGTTCAACCATTGGTCAGACATTAAAGGGGGTACAAACGCAAATCCCGGCAATTTCTAGCGGAGCCTCCGCCATGGAGCATCGGCACTTTCGGCAGGTTATTCTCATGCTGTTAGTCTGGAGATCAACAGACATATGATTATATAATCAGACAACATGCGTTAAAAAACATTATTACATGTCTTTGTTGACTGTATACAGTTTGGCTGAAACTAACTGACAAGACATGAGCGACAAGAAAACAGCGGTGCAGTAACGGGCAGAAACCCCGCTTTTTACGCAGCGGTCCAGACAGAGTCATCAGACGGCGAGAATCAGTTGCCAGTTACTTTGGCATTAGGGCAGGGCTATCTAGATACTTCCCAAGGTTTGACATAATGAATTGTGCTACTTTTAAAGCAAGCAACGATTTTTTCAAATCTGTAATCATGAAGCTCCTCAAAAACGCTATCGAAGCAGTTCCTGCCGGACTATTTTTCTTAGCGGATGCATGTAAAATCAATAAATCATTTTCTAAATCGACAAAAGCATTTCAATTAATATTGGGAGTCATGTCGTTACTTTGTTGAGAATGTGGCCATGTATTAAGCGGGATAATGTGCAGCAGCGCGGTCATTATGAGGAAAAGAACACCTTCATGCCGATCTAGATCCCTCCGCTTCGCGTCGGGCTCCTGATCAGCCTGTTGGTGTTCTTTTCCTGCTTATCCATGAGAGACTTTCTGCAGTCTGCAGAGGAGGGAGTTTCACTGACGACAGGTGTTTTTACTTTTATGTAGCTGACGGAGAATTTTTACTTTACACGTCACTGTTCAACACTTCATTCTGCTTCACTCTTTAACTAAACAACCGCAGATGTCTTGAAAGACTCTTTCGCGAAAGATTTTTGAAGATATCCGCGTTCTTGTGACACGTAAATACTGTGCTTCCTATGTTTTGGTGCGGACTGCGTTCACACCAGCGATGAACCGCTCCAGAGTTCGCAAGCAAGCGCTCCGAGACCACCTATTTTAGCGGACCAGAGTCCGGTTGTTTAGTTCACTTCAGAGGTCTCGGACTGCGTTCACACCGACCCAAATGAACCGCACCAAGCGGCTAAACACACCAGGGTTCGATTCAACCGGACTATACAAGGCAGGTGTGAACGCACCCTAAGATATGAATAGTTCAATTAAAAGCAGCGAGTTTTTAATTATCTGCTCTTAGCCGTCGACTCAGGCAGCCCACCTGTCTTCTCCTCTGCCAAAGCACCTCTTACCTGTGGGGTTCCCCAAGGCTCGATTCTGGGCCCCATCCTTTTTCTATTGTACATACTGCCCCTAGGTTCAATTCTCACAAAACATAATATCCCCTTCCATTGTTACGCTGATGATGTACAGATTGATCTGCCTCTAAATCAAAATGCCAACTCACTACAGCAGTTGAAGGACTGCTTAACAGAGATTAAATCCTGGCTGAGCCAAAACTTCCTATACCTTCATGAGAGTAAGACCGAGGTCATCTTTTTTGGACCCCAACCAACAGTCTCCCCGGTTGATATTCTGGGCTCAATCAATACAAATATCCTCCCCTCTGTTATGAACCTTGGAGTGACCTTCAACAGCGCCTTTACATTTGATAAGCAGGTTAGCACTGTAGTCAAGACCTGTTTTTTTAAAATACGACTATTGGCGAAGACCAAGTCGTTTTTATCTTTTAAAGACCTAGAAAGGGTTATTAACGCCTTTGTTACCTCGAGACTGGATTACTGCAATGCTCTGTACTGTATGTGAGTATGGACCAGGCCTCAATTAGACGCCTCCAGCTAGTTCAGAATGCAGCTGCACGTCTTCTCACTGGCCATAAAAAGTGTGACCTTATCACCCCAAGTCTGGCTTCATTGCACTGGCTTCCAGTTAGGTTCAGAATACATTTTAAACTTCTTTTATTTGTTTTTAAAGCCCTAAATGGGCTGGCTCCTCCATCGCTACACCCCAGGCAGAGCCTTAAAGGTGACATGTCATGCTTTTCCGGTTATTGCCCGTCCCCTTGTGTGTTATGAAGGTTTTTATGCATGTAAACGGTCTGCAGAGTCAAACCCCTCAAAGTACACCATGTAGGGAGTAAAACTCTAAAACAGAAAATATCTCCCCAAAATGCCTCGTTGGAGATACGTCATTGTCCATTTCATTCTTCCGGGTACATCATGATGTCATGTCGTCCCCGGAACGAAATGGACCAATCCGTGGAGCCGTTACGTTACGTCCGCGCAGCTGTTACGTTAAGCCCCCACTGATTGGTCCAAATTGACCACTCCACGCCCGGACTTCCTCACACACTCAGTGCATGCAGCTCAGCTGATTTCTCCTCTCTGGCTGCAGGCTGATAACAGACAGTTGGGATCGCGGCAAAATTCTCTCTGCAGACCCATTCTCACAGCGTTTATCAACCTTTTCCTTACTCAATATCAAGCCACACTTATCGCTAATCACACCTCCATGGAGCGCGATTCACAACGTCCTGACTGGTCAATCGGAGCACACTGGGCACACAGGGAGGCAAGAGCTGCAGCGAGCCGTTTAGTGGAGAGAGTGAATACACATACTTTACAGAGATGCTGTATGCGAAACCAATGTGAGTTTGGAAAATTGCACAGTATAAATCTA
Source organism: Champsocephalus esox (assembly GCA_036324585.1). Classification (NCBI taxonomy): domain Eukaryota; kingdom Metazoa; phylum Chordata; class Actinopteri; order Perciformes; family Channichthyidae; genus Champsocephalus; species Champsocephalus esox. The sequence continues at coordinate 52,621,574 of CM070479.1, read as the reverse complement.
TTCTAGTAGACCACAACAATGGAATTATGATCAGTGGAAATGGCCATGGTATGTGACCTTTAAGGTCGGCTGATCATCAGCTGGCTTAAAACCCGAGGGCATCGAGCTTTTGCAGCGGCTGGCCCTAGGCTCTGGAATACTTTGCCCCTCCATGTGAGGTCGGCCCAGACCCTGGGGGTTTTTAAATCAACACTTAAAACTCACTTTTTCTCTCTGGCTTTTGTTTAATAATTTATTTGAATATTTATAACATAACATAGGATTTCATAAAGTATTTTTAAAATAGTTTATACATTATTCGAACATAGGAATAGTAGATAGGATTACTTAAAATATAGTACCTTTATATTTAATCTTTTTTCCCTTTAGACCCTTGCGGTTTATTCTTAAAAACCCCTTACCCTTACCCACCCCCCATTTTCCCTCTGCTGGTCTATGGTCTTGTAGAGGGTAACGGGGTACAGAGTCACTTAGATAAGCGGGGGAGTGCATCTGAAGAAGAGATAGGTTGTTGTGCTCCCTCTCTCTGTTTCTTATCCTATATCTAATATAACTGCTCGGGTCTTGATATATTGAGTGGGGAAGTTCATGAGATCTTTCTAGAGGGTTATCAAGAATAACTTTTATCCAATGACCTTTTCCCTCTCTGTCTGTGTCTGTGTATTCTCTTGTTCCGATTAACCCAGCCAAATGTTTTTTCTTGTTTTGTATCTATATCTACGCCGGGATCCGGAGTCGAGGCTGATCCTCTTGCTGTAGTCCTGTGTCTTGGATCCTCTATCCTGAGTTCTGGATTAAGTCGTGGACTTCGGGTCGTGGCTGAACCTGTCTCTGCCTTGCCTTGGGTCTCGTCATGCTGCTTCCCTGATGGCTTCCACAGGATTGTAGCTGACATCCTCGTGGATTCATCTTCTTATTACAGACACATGCATTTCCTAACACTCGGTCTATATGCTGTAAAATGTATTATCTCTTGGATTTACACACGGCATCTATTGCACGTCTGTCCGTCCTGGGAGAGGGATCCCTCCTCTGTTGCTCTCCCTGAGTTTTCTCCCATTTTCCCCCCTTAAACTGTGGGTTTTCTCCGGAAGTTTTTCCTTGTACGATGTGAGGGTCTAAGGATAGAGGGTCTGAGGACAGAGGGTCTAAGGATAGAGGGTGTCATTCTTCTCATACTGATATTCTGAACAATCTGTGCTGTTGTATTTGTTGTAAAGTGTTCTCTACTGTAGGCTATTTTTATTATATGTACAGCACTTTGGCTCGACCAAAAATCGTTTATAAATGTGCTATATAAATAAAACTTGATTTGATTTGAAAGCTAATTTTTCGGGCCAAATATTGTTGTTGGCAGGCCAACAATGGCCCGTGGGCCGCCTGTTGCCGACCCATGTTGCAGACCCTGCTGTAATGATATACAACAGTTAGCTGAGCTAGCTGTATTCTCCTGTTTGAACAGGCCTTCGGCTCATAGCTACAGTTTTTGTTTATCATCAGATATTTTCCTTCAATGACTATTATTTGAATTTTGATAGTTGTACATGCTTTTATGGTAAACTTAATTTGGGCATTTAATGTATTAATCTTAAATATAATACATACTATACAGAATGGAATGTGCTTGCATTTAGTACATGCATTTCAGAATCAAAATTGTATTCGTCCTGTAGAGGGTACATTTGCATTTGTTTGCATTACAGTAGAAAAGAGCCATAGAGAGCTTAATATTAACTAAGAAGCATGCTTAAAAACATTTGTTTTTAAAAGCATGGGAAGCATTGATGTATGTTGATGTGGTGCACCAGCCACAACCTGGACCTCCACATCAAGAACACCAAGGAGCTTATTGTAGACTTCAGGAAGTCCAAAGGCACTGCAGATCTTTTTACCCTCAGCTGTCCCCTGGTTGAACTCCACAATAACAGCTGCCTGCCCCCCACCCCACAAAACACACCCCTGGTAACCAAGTAAATGACTTTGCGTATAAGCAATATTTACTCATTTTATGTATAGAACTGTCTAAACTGGTTATATCTTCTATTGCATATTTATTTATCTTATGGTCTAAAGTGTTTAATAATTATTGTGTCTATATAGTCAATGTCATTTGTAATTCATTTATTAATTAGGTTGTGAACACTTTATAAATCATTAATAAGCTTTTATAAGACATGAGATAAACAGGGCAATTGTAACCGGTTGCTTGCCAAATAGTGAGCCCACATTTATCTGTACTGCTAAGCCTTATATTGGCTACTTAGCTTACTTCGTCTTCATCAGCCAGCATCCTTGGTATCTGTTGTTCACCGAGTTGATTCTCCCCCCTTCCATCTTGATGTTTCTTGGCATCTCTTATGGTCATTTATGAATTAGTTACTAACTGCCAAAAGGGAGCCTTTTTGTAAAGTGTAAAACACATTCCCATGTATTAATGAGTCACAACCATGGCAAAGAAAAAACCTAGCCAACATACATTTTGGCACCAGAGCTAGGGAAAGTAAAATATCCAACCACAGACGATCATATAGAAACATCCAATCACAGAACAACTTATTGAAGATGTGTGCTGCAGTCCCATCCCAACCACGTGGCTACCACATATTAACCCTATAACGCCAAGTGTATCATATTTGATACATGAGTTTCTGAGACCTCTACGTCATCCAAATGACTAGTATGTTCCTAAAAGACCTGTTGTATGCAATGTGATACATGTCTTCTGCCCTCTGGTGGATCATCCGGGCACTGCATGCTGTAGAGCGCTTTTAAATGACCAGATCCAAAATGGCTATCGTCATGTAACGGTTCAGAGGCTTTTGGAAGCGTCATCTTTGCCAATATTGAATAAATTACGGTAAGAATTACTTTATATTGTGACTGATATTTCATTATGAATATTTACTGTATTGAAGCAACTTATAATCTGTTTATATTTTGTAGCTTATTTCATAGAGAAATCGTGTTGAAAATGTATGTATCAAATAGTATACAGCAGGTTTTTGAGTACATTTCTCCGGAAAATATGTGACGTTGGAAAATATGTGTCGTTGTAGTACATTTCATGCAATATGCATTATGCTTACCAGAATGCCAAAAACACTGTTTAGATCATTTAATTAACCTGCTAAAACTCAGTCGGGGGCTGCGGGGTGTTTTTTCAAACACAGACATCACAACACGTCGCATTTCGGAGCAAACTTTTTGTGTGTATGCAGCTTCCTGTTTTGGCTACGCGTCACTCTCACTCCTTATTTGGTAACGTGTGTATATGTGGAACTTCCCCTTGATTCCATTGGCTCTAGCGGTTAAAAAGAGATGTCATAATTTGTGTTCGCATTTACTTTTAGATGGCAAAGAAATACTCTGTTGCTGATGCCATCAGCATGATTATGGATGGGAATTCAAGTAACATGGAGCAGTTAGGAGAAGATGAGGATGATGATGAGGACTGGACTCCTAACGCAAAGCTTACTGAGGGAAGCTCCGATAGTGATGGTGAAGAGGAGGAAAGTGTTGACCAGATGAGCACAGAGTTGAGAACAGAAGTAGATGGCCCAACAACAACAACAACAACAACAACAACAACAAAGCAGTCAGCACGAGGCAAAGGGAAAAGGAACGCAAAGCTTACTGAGGGAAGCTCAGATAGTGAAGAGGAGGAAAGTGTTGACCAGATGAGCACAGAGTTGAGGAAAGAAGTAGATGGCCCAACAACAACAACAACAACAAAGCAGTCAGCACGAGGCAAAGGGAAAAGGAAAGAATACAGGTGGAGAAATGTACAATATGATTCTCCAGCTGTTGAATTTGAGGAAGCCTCAGACGACAGGTGTGACTGGACACCATACATGTATTTCAAACAGTTTGTTACAGATGAAATGGTACAGGAAATAGTAGAACAAACAAACCTGTATAGTGTACAAAAGCAGGGTAAGTCAGTCAACACAACTGCCAAAGAAATTGAGCAGGTTCTGGGTATGTACATGCACATGGGGTTTGTACAAATGCCCAATGTACGAGCCTATTGGGAGATGGAAACAAAGTACCATGCAGTTTGTGATGTGATGTCTCGAGATCAATTTCTGAAATTTCTGACACTGATTCACTTCCAGGACAACTTTAATGTGTCTGAGGCAAAGAAAAACGAACTCTGGAAACTCAGGCCATGGTTAAAAAAAACTATGTGAACAATTCCTATGCATACCTCCTGAAGAATGTCATGCAGTTTATACAATTATGGTGCCGTTCAAGGGAAAGTCTCATCTTCGTGTTTATATGCCAGCAAAGCCTCACAAATGGGGGTTCAAGATGTGGGGACGTGCTGGACAAAGGCTACCTTTATGACTTGATGTTTGTCAAGGTCCAGAAAATCCAGACAAGGGGAGATCTGATGTTGGTGTTACTGGAGATGTTGTCCTGAAAATGACATCAACCCTTCCAGCAGGAAGAAATCACAAAGTCTTTGCAGACAACTATTTCACATCAGTTCTACTGGTCGACCACCTGAAAGAGAGAGAATCCACTACATAGGCACTGTCCGAATGAACAGGGTCAAAGACTGCAACATGATGGATGAAAAAGAGCTCAAGAAAAAGAGAAGAGGGTCAATGGACTTCAGAGTAAACCAGGAAAACATCATCATCGTTAGATGGTTTGACAACAAAGCTGTGAACCTACTCTCCTCTTATGTTGGCATTGAACCAACTGGAAGTGTGAAAAGGTGGGATCGAAAGACACACATTATGGTTCCCAGACCAGCCATTGTTGAAGCATACATCAAGTTCATGTGACTGTTGACCTCCTTGATATGCTGTCTGCACTCTACAAATTCAGCTTCAAATCCCGAAGATGGTACATGTACATTTGGTGGCACACTGTCACAGTGGCAGTTGTCAATGCATGGAACCTCTACAGAAGAGACCAGAAGAAACTTGAGCCCAGGATAAAACCCATGGCCTTGCGAAGGTTTCATGCTTCTGTTGGCACTTCTCTTACAAGTGCAGGAAAGGGAAAAATCAAGCGTGGCAGACCACTATCCTCTCCAGAACCGGACTCAACACCCCCCGTAAAAGGCAACACTCCAGTGTGCCTGCTGAGGTGAGAAAGGATGGCATTGATCATTCCCCAACATGGGAAACCCGACAGAGATGCAAGCACTGCACAGGCAATCATTTCACACATGTATACTGTGGGAAATGTAATGTCCACCTGTGCCTCAACAAGGACATAAACTGCTTTTTGTCCTACCACAAGGCAAAATAGAGCTTGTAAAAGGGCTCCTGTTAAAAAAAAACGGAACAAAATCAGTTGAAATGTTTGATAGCCCCGCCCACTCCAGGGTGCCTGCTTGTGTTTGTCTTAGCAGGTTCCTGGAGGTGGTTCTTTGTCGCAGCCTGTTGGTTCGGGTTGTGACATATTCAAAATCAATTTGATAGATTCAAATCAATTCAATAGATTGCCATAAAGGCCTGACGTATCAAATATGATACAAAAAGAAAATCATATATGTAAATAATTAACAAATATGTTGTTGTATTTTGATAAAAGGTTCAATAAACACCTCAATTAAAATGTGTTTGAATGTTCTGACTATTATTTGATGTGTCACGCTTCGGTTGGAACCATAGACTGTATATATAAATGGACATAGTGTCCTTGACGTCACCCATAGGTTTCTGTAGAGTTGCTGAGAAGCCCTTAGTAGGCGGAGTCGGCTGCTGCCGTCTCGACAGTGACGTCAGAGTCTGACCATGGTCCACCATGTGCCATGGTCACAGTACCATGGGGAAGAAACCATGGTCTACCATGGTTAGCCTACCATGGTCACAATGTCATCTCCAGAAACCATGGTCAACCATTTGAATATTTGAACCATGGTCTCAAGAAACCATGGTCGACAATCATTCTAATGAGGCTCATGCAGGCACCGTCACCTGATGAATGTATATAAAATAGTCTTTACATTTTCACCAACTGTTTAATGAGCATTTAATGAGTGTGTGTGCAACTATAGAGTGACAGTGACAGTGTACTGTAGATGAAATTAAGTGCAATTAACATGATCTATACAAATATTTAAAAATTAAATGCTTGAAACTATTGAAAAGCTTGTATTAATTTATATTATTTCCAGTCTGGTGGACCATGGTTTATGTCCATGGTACTGGTGGACCATGGTTTATGTCCATGGTAGACCATGGTTTATTGTGACCATGGTAGACCATGGTTTATATCAGTGCTCTACCATGGTTGACTGTGGTGCCATATCCCAACCATGGTCTACCATGGTTGACTGTGGTGCCATATCCCAACCATGGTCTACCATGTTCAACCATGGTTATACCATGGTTAAATGAACCATGTTCTACCATTGGAAGACCATGGTCTATATATATATATATATATATATATATATATATATATATATATATATATACCAGCACCTTATAATAGCTACTACGGCTACGTTAATAGTAGCCGTAGTAGCACACCGTGCTGGTGCAGAACAATAGTCTGGAGGATCGCTGTCCAACATGGAGCAAAGTCATATTGTTTTATTTGCCATACTTTTTACGCTGGCAAGGGTGTCGTGAATCAACCACGTCAGGTCTTGCTCATTAACAGCTGTATGAACTAACATGGCTATTGACTTTAGCTTAAACCAGGGGTGGGGAACCTCTGGCCCCCGCGACCATTTGGTGTGGCCCTCGAGGTAATTTATAAACACACGCAAAGAAGAAAAAAATTAAACAAGTGAGTGCCTGTTTTTCCTGGCCAAGGTCAGGGTCCTTGAACACAACACAAGCTTAACATGTCATCACGTGGTATCTCTGACAGGGGTGTAGTTCTGACGGGGAGCACCAGAACGCAACTCCGCTCCGGCACTTCCAAAAATTGCAGTACCCATAAGGAGCCGTACACATGCCCAGTAGCGATCTGTTCATCTGTCATACAATCAATAACTTTGTTTTTATTAGCATCTGGTTAGCTAGCTATGCTAACAAATATAAGAAGCTTTTTCTACAACCAGCGAGGTAAAGGCACATCTTTAGATGATCATTATAGTTATAAAAAGAGAATAAAGTAAACAGGTATAAAATACTATGACGGTAAAAACAAGTTGTTATTAATAAACAAGACTTCAGTTTGAAAGGGGAGTGATTTGTAAAATATCCAAAAAGAAAATCTGTTCACAGTTCTGTTTCATATGGGTGTTGAGAGATGTATCAATCGATCTACTAATGTTGCTCTCAAAGTGCACCAGATTGATGCTTTTAACTTCAACATTTAAAAACAAATCTTCCCGGGGGAGCATGCCCCCCAGACCCCCCTAGAGGGGGTTAGGTCCCCCCCACTTAAATCATGTTCACATGGATAGGAAACTAAATACATTTGCACACATCTCGTGTCCATATCTTTCTGTTTGGGTGGTCATGCCACAACTGTGCACGTGCATGCATGCGTGAGTCATGGCAAGATATCTGGATTAAGAGGTTGCTTTTTCTTTGCACAGCATGAAAGAAAGGCCAAATTAATGGGCTGTGATTTTAGTTTTTTTAAGGTCAATAATTTGTACGGCCCTCGGAGGATGTTGAAAACATTGAAATGGCCCTTGAGAGGAAAAAGGTTCCCCACCCCTGGCTTAAACCAAGGTGGTAATATTTAAAATGGCTCTTAAATACACGCAATATAGTCATCGTAATTTATGCTTCAGTGAGTTTAATTTGCCCTTCATCCATGGGTAAAACAGCACATGTCCTGTTTAAGTTTAATCAGTGCGGCTAAATAAAAGACTCACATCAGGGGTAGACATTAAGGGTAACATTTCACCTCCGGGCCGGTGGAATTGTATTATCACTGTATTATCACTGGACCCACCATTGTAACCACTGGCCCGGAGCATTCGACTAATGAAGAAAATGAACACATTTGTTGCAATAGTAATAGTAATTTGCACTAACTAATTTACTACTTGTACTACATCATTTGAATCATCAGTTCTTCCTGATTTCCCTCAATTGTTCATATTTGGTTTATTAAAATAATGATATTGTGGTCATTGTTAAAACATGTCTGCTATTATTATTCTTAGTATAATGCGCTTTCTGCCTTCCTGTCATTAGGAGTTAGAAATATAATGGCTATGTACAGGGCTCGAGGTTAAGGACGTCCCGTCGTCCTGGGGCCGAAAAAAATAGGGTCGGGGAGGATACAAAAAAAATGTGGGACGAGAGTTCAAATTAAAATACCCTGCTAACTCTACTACCAACGGCGATGAAAATTAAACTGACTGCACGTATGAGGCAAAAAGAAAACGCAAATGGTTGCCGGAGTGGCCATTTGCTGAATTTGATGCAGAGACAGGTATGATGTTCTGCAAAAGCTGTCGTGCTTTTCCTAGTCTTGTGAAAGGGAACAACCTTTTTGTTGGTGTGGGTGGTGGCAAAATCCAGATAAAAACACTCCAAGAACACAGCAAAACATCACATTCTGACTGCGAAGGTGCTCAGGCTGCGAAAGTAAACCCAAGCGGAACACCCATTGCTTGTGTCCTACAAAAGATGTCAGAGAATGTCAGAGAAAAGATGACAAAGCTATTTAATATAGCTTACTTTGTGGCAAAAGAAGAAGCCCCCTTCACCATGTTTCCAAGCCTAGTTGACTTGAATCACAACAATGGTCTGGACCTTGGGGACACTTACAAGAACGACAATGCCTGTCTCACCTTTGTCCAGGCCATAGGTCAATCTATGAAGGATGACCTGGTGGAGAAACTAAAAAACACACACTTCTTCTCCGTCATGTCCGATTCCAGTGTTGACCGCTGCGTGAAAGATCAGGAGATGGTCTACTTGACATATGTGGAAGATGGCAAACCTGTCAAACCATTTGTGGACATTGTTTCATTGGAGCATGCCCACAGCCAAGGCATCCTTGACGCAATACTTGTTGGTTTGAGGAATGTGGGCCTGACTGAGCAAGACTTGAAATCCCGGATGGTTGGCTTCGGCTGTGATGATGGGAGTTCACAATGGAGTGGCAGCCAAGCTGAAACAAATGTGTCCCTCAATTGTACCGATCTGGTGTGCGGCTCACAGGCTGGAGCTGTCAGCGCTTGACAGCATCAAATCAGTGCCTCTGCTGGCTGAATTAAAGGAGACACTGAATGGTGTCTACAAGCACTACTCCCACTCTGCAAAAGCTTCACGTGAGCTCCATGCACTTGGGAAAGTTATGGGCATAAATGTGGTCAAACCAGGTAACATTGATGGGACAAGATGGCTTCCACATATGTCCAGGGCCCTTGAAGGTTTGGTGAAAAACTTCAAAGTTACCCTGGTTCACCTTGAGAACCATGCTAGTGATCCGAATGACGGGGAGGCTAGTGCCTTAATGAAAGGGAGAGCACGTGCCATTCATCAGTCCCTGACACAGTCCAAGATGGACACATTCACTTGGTGTTGGACATTCTTCAGGAGCTGAAGCAGCTCAGCCTGCTGTTTCAGAGGGATGGACTGACCTTGCCGATGGTCTCTGATGGACTACAAACGACAACATTGTCACTTGTAGCCATGCAAGTCAGTAAATGTTGAACATTAACAATTGAATATATAGGTATTGGTAAAACTGGTGTTTATATAATCCCTAAATATGAAAAACTGTAAAGATAGTCATTTGTGATTATATTATTGAAAAACTGTGGAAGTATTTTCTGCTGTTATGATATAAGAAATATTTGAAATGTCAATAATGTATGTCTGGAAGTCTAGACATTATCATAAATATTAGTAAATATTCCATATATTATACACATTTCAAATATTTATTATGATAGTCAAAATATAACATACTTTAAAACGTTTTCATGTTATGGATTCCAATCAGTAACATGTTTTTTCTTTCCTTTTATTACAAACCTAGACAGACCCAGGCCCAAGGCTCCAGAAGGTACTGGATGAGGTTGGACCTGGAAGCACCTGGCAGAATGTCCAGCTCAACAGGAGGGAAATGGACAATTCCACCTTCAACTCACTAAAGCTCCGCCTTATTAACGACCTAGGCTGGTTTCTGTCAGCACGCTTTGGAATCTGGAGGCAGGGATTCTGAAGACAACCTCCTTTGATCTGTCTAACTCAGAAGACACAGCTGAACTGGCGACATTTGGCAATGCTGAGCTCATGTAATTCATGTAGCATTTCCAATCCATCCTTGCAGAATGCGGGGACTTTACTTCTGGAGAGGCAGATAAGAGAGAGTGGCTTGACCTGAAAGTCCTCGTATAGCGTCAGTACAGGCACATTGAACCCCAGGTGCTGTGGCAGAGGCTACTTACGGGTGCTATTGGAAGGGAAGACCAGTTTAAGCAAATGAAGGTCATAGTGGAGATCACACAAGTGCACCCCATGAGTTCATCTTGCTGCGAGCATGGATTCTCCAGCATGAAGAGAATTAAGTCAGACTGGAGGTCTTGCTTGTCTAATGAGATGTTTAGCTTCCTCCTGCACATCTCAGTTCATGGCCCTCCTGCACAGAAATTCAATGCAAAGAAAGCAGTCACCAAGTGGTGGAGTAGTGGCTGCAGGACCAGAAGGCCCCAGTTCCAAGACTAATTAAAATGTCAAGGTCTCCTGACTGTGTTACAGTCATCCTGGTTTCTGGTTACTCTGGGTTCTGTCTTCAGGACAGAGTGTTGGATTTTTGTGAATTGGATGGGACTTGATAGGATTACATTTGGAGTAACTTTGTTGCTTGTTGTGTTTTTTAAAATATATTATTTGTTTATGTGTTTGACTGATTTTCTCAAATACAAAGGTTGATGAATTATCATCTCATGATTTGTATGTTGTATTTATGTCAAAGGTAACTTTGAATGATTTTAACTAATGATAATATAGAAAAAATAATATTTTAAATTCGGGACGGTCCACATTAATTTCGGGATGGCTTAGATTGTATTTCGGGACGGTTCCGGGAGGATGGTGAAAAAAGTTAGTCGAGAGCCCTGAGTAATAGATTAGAACCTTCATTCTCCTAAACAGCTGTGACATTTCCCTAGAGCCAATACCTTTATATGTTCTACTCTTCACTTACTTGTCAGCATAGGTCGGCATTGATGTACAGAGCCGACAGAAGACCTTGTTTATATTGGCATCATATTGAGAGGTGCAGTGACGCGTCCTGAAACCAGGAAGTAAGCTGCTGGTTCCCTCGCCAAAAAAACAATGGGATTTCTCCACAGGGTTTTGGAAAATGGCTGGAAATAAGGTCTGTGGAAAACAAACCCGTTTGATAAATGCACGTTTTGTTCAGCCGGATAATCTCCACATGTCTACCCTACTTTTATAATTTTCGAATCATAAATCTAATCGATAGATTATAAAAAGGGTTTTAGGACGCGTCATTGCACCACTAGAAGCCAACTCCATCGATCAAGCTGGCTGAAACTTTCTCTGCCTCTTCTCCTCATACTCCATGTCACTCTCCTTTAACTCCTCCAGCGACTTTCTTTTATTTGAATATAGTTTTTTGCCCGGCACCGCTGGTATTAAAAACATTTTGGCGAATGGTTAGGTGGTGCGATAGTCTGTAGTGAAGGAGCGCGCTCCCGCTCACGGGAGCCTGCTCGCGTTTTCACCCAACAACGACAACCCTCACGAAACGCTTTTTTAACAAAATTGCTAGTCAATATACCAATACCACAGGACCATTTTTTTTTCTTTTTAAATTAATATTTTAGTGACCCGAGCGGGCAAGTGGAAAGTAGGCTACGTTATGCTGGTCCGGGGTGTCTAAATAGTGCTTCCGGGCCAGCGGGCCATTTATAATGTCAAGCCCACATGAATAATTAAATGGTTACATGGAAGATCCCCTTCAAGGTGCCTCTTAACCTGAGATACTAGTCATCGATGATACAGATAGTTAGGTGGCGTGATAGTCTTTGAAATAGCGCGCTCACGGGAGCCTGCTCGCGCTGCGCTCTGCAGCAAACAGCCGTTTGCTTTTCACCCAACAACCCTCACGAAACACTTTTTTAACAAAATTGCTTGTCAAAATACCAATACCACAGGACCATTTTTTTTTACCTGTACTGTAGAGCACATGAGTATAAAAAGCAGGAAATAAAAAAAAGGAACTCACCTTGTGATAAACCCGCAAGAGAAAAAGCATTTGAGCTCCATTCTGTTTCAGAAATAATCCTTGATGTGGTTTAGAACAGGATGGCGTTTTATCACAGCAGAATTTAACTTTATCTCCGGTATAATTATGATCAGGCATTAGCTCCGCCTCCTGTGTTTGTTTTTTTTTAAACCTAAGGACCCAAAATCCACGTTTCTCTAACAGGGCTTGTTACGTTCCCTCTTTGCTAGGGGTAAGAAAGGGAAACGACACGACCAGTTTGTAATTGGTATTGGTTACCGGTGGTTTTGTTTGTAATGGCAAACTGAGCAAAACGTTGCACACAAACAGCTTGGCCCAACAAGGGGTCAAGCTGTCACTAGTTCACAAAAAGGGTCTCCAAAAGAGAGTAGCCCAGTACTATACAAAAGAAAGAAAATACCTCACTTCTAAAGTGGAAACAAACAATAACAAAACGGGACTGTGAGCAAACACAGCTGGTGCGGGTCTACAGGTGCTAATCACCTGGCTCTACGCAATATACACACAGGAATGCTGATCTACAGGTGCTAATCACCTGGGTCTAAACTGTTTCACAAGGTAACTATCCTAAGTGCGGTTCTACAGGAGCTAAGCAACCTGGATCTACGCAACACACACAAACCCTACACTAAACACAGAATACCACGACACACTGCTAACCAGTGTGCTCACCCAGAACCCTACAGAATACACACTGCTAGTCAGTCTACAGAATCACAGAATACACACTGCTAAATACTCTCAGAATTTACAGAAGGAAGGCTTTGTCACAATGAGAGGGTTGCGGCATCTGTCACACAATACAGAGCCTCCAGATTGTTGTCCGTGCTCAGCCTTTATACTCCTCCCCAGCAGGTGTGCGCCAGCTGTGCGCTGCGATTGGACGCCGTCAATCCAATCCCCATCTTCAGAGGCGGACCAGGAGATGGGCAGCCAATGAAGTTGGCGCAACCACACAGCTCATTTACATGAACACACACACAGCTGAAAACACTCACAGGCAGAGTAATGAGCAGACAAACAGCATCCGTAACAGGGCTGCAAAAGAGGGGTATGATCAGTATGAGGCATGGCTACAACGGGTGATGTGTTTGGTATTTTAAGCAAAAAACTTCAAATGAGGTTACCATTTATTTGTGACGTTGCAAACTCTGTGATAGGAACAAGTGTTGTGTAGCTCATAAAGTGAGGCAAATAGAAATAATCAGCTGGTCGAGTGTAAATGTGGAAATAGGTGCATTCGATCAGTTGACTCTGTTTTTAATAAGACTCCCTTTTACCAATTATAAATGGTAGTAACTCATTAATAAATGGTGATTTGTTTTACACTTTACAATAAGTGTCCCTTTTGGCAGTTATACATGTTAGTAACTCGTAAATAAATGGTCATAAAGAGATGCCAATTAACATCAGGATGGAAGGGGGGGAATCAACTCAGTGAACAACATATACCAAGGATGCTGGCTGATGAAGAAGACTAAGTAAGCTAGTGCCAATATAAGGCTTAGTCATCTTGCCAAATGGTGAGCCTGTGTTGTTGTATGTTAGAACTGGTTTATAAATGGTTCTTAATGATTAATAAAGTGTTTGCAACCTAATTAAAAACTTAATTATAAACCCTTTATGAATCATTTATTATAAGGGTAGTCTTATTGTAAAGTGGTACCATCTAATCTAAATAACATTAGCCTTGAGGCATTGAATCTTGTTATCTGTTGTAGTATTTTATTGTATTGTTTGCTCTGTCAAAATTCATGAGCACCGGTAGTGCCAAACCAAGCACCGTGGCTCCACCAATCGCATCGTATCTGCACCCCCAGTTCACCAGTTCACCAGTTCTTTGAAAAGCCATGGATCTGCGTTATGGTTATGTATATCCTGACCTTGACGATGGCCGCTCTAATCTGTTGCCTTTAGCGAGACTGAGCCGCACCACTTCCTGTTTACATAAAGAGGATTTATAACCTCTGTCTCTGAGAGCAGTGTTCTCCACTTGTCACTGTTACGCTCACATGTAAATACATCTGCTCATGTCCTCCCCCTCCCCATGCCGCGTGGTCCAGATCCCAGACAGCCGCTGTCATCTCACATTTGCTTTTAACTAACAGCCCCAGGAGCAGACCTGCACCCTGTGAGTGAGCAGCAGCAGTGAGTCATACGGCTCAGTCTGCTTCACCTATCAACAGTAATAACATGTTTTTCACCAGGAGTGCAGGTCAGTGTTAAGCTGTTCCCGGTGAGCATGCTTTATCTGGAGGATCAGCAGCAGGGCCTCGGCTTAAATGGGTAAAAAATCACAAACCTCCCATCCAGAGCCTGATTAGCAGCCTGCACACATCTGACACACCAGCCTCTGCACCTGAGCGCACGCACTCACACACCGTTTATGCATCCTGGCACTTCCCTGCAGCTTCTTAGAATTCAAACTGCACTGCAGCCATGTGCTTGGAACACCCATGCTTTCCTAGACTGTGTCATATAGCAGTGGTTCTCAAATGGGGGTACGTTTCAGTACTGCAGGGGGTACGTGAGATTTATTTTATGTTATGTTTTATGTTATGTGAAAACAACATAAGTAATGCATTTAAACAAACTACTAATAGTAACTACTTTATTCAAAGGTTTACAGTAATTCTGGATAATAAAATGGGGAAAATAAACGGGGTGCTCTCTTTTCCTCTCCCTCTCCTGACAGCCCGTCAGTCTCGCTGAACCTGTAATAAGTGACCCGACAGTAAAGAATACATATATGTATAACTAGTTTATCTAGTTCTAGAGTAGATAAACTAGCTAAGTGTGTTAGGTCTAACTCTTAGTGTATTTCATTTTGCTCCACTCAACGGTCCGTCACAGCGGCGGAGCTGTGATAATGCAGAGCTGCGTGTTCTCCGTCAGCAACAGCTGATCTGATCTCTCTCTCTCGAAGCCAGATTAAATGAAATGACGACTTCTCCAACCTTATACTTTTCTCCAGAGTGCCATGGTTCATTGTTTATTAATGTGTTTCAGCGGCATTTACCGATTGCTGCAGTGCAGCTCTTCTACCGGAGTTTATTCTCCCGTTAGCTCACAAGGCAGCGGCCGCTGTAAAGTATTCACTGTTTGACTGTCACACAAGCAGCTGATACATATCCCCAATTCCCCAAGTGAATATGTTTCAGTATGAATTGGCGCTGTTTGGCATCACAACAATAGACTGTATATATAAATGAACGTAGTGTCCGTGACGTCACCCATAGGATTCTGCAGAGTTGAAGAGAACCCCTTAGTAGGCGGAGTCGGCCACTAACGGCTCAACAGTGACGTCAGAGTTCAACTCCCGCCTGCTCCAAATTGAGCTGAGCAATCTCATTCCTCTGCATGTTTTTAAAGCTAGGCTAAATGAAATGATCATTGATACTATGGGCACTTGTAAATGTCTATAACTATGTAAATGTATCCTGTAAATATAATGTATGATTTCCTTTATTGTTTTATGTTTCATTCTGTTAAATTCATTTAAATTCCCACTCAAGAGACCCAGGTCGTCGCACGCATCTCTGCTTGTCTAGCTGACATCTCTCAGTGGATGTCTGCTCATCACCTCAAGCTCAACCTTGACAAAACTGAACTGCTTTTCCTTCCAGGAAAAGATTGTCCCACTCTTGACCTGACAATCAACATCGGCACCTCTGTTGTTTCCCCGACTCAGACTGCAAGGAATCTGAGCGTGATCCTAGATAACAACCTGTCCTTCACTGCAAACATCGCTGCTACAACCCGCTGCTGCAGATACACGCTTTTCAACATCAGCAGGATGCGTCCCCAGCTGACCCAGAAAGCGACGCAGGTTCTGGTCCAGGCTCTCGTCATCTCACGTCTAGACTACTGCAACTCCCTCCTGGCTGGTCTACCTGCATGTGCCATCCGACCTCTGCAGCTCATCCAGAATGCAGCGGCTCGTCTGGTCTTCAACCTTCCTATATTCTCCCACACCACGCCGCTCCTCCGCTCCCTCCACTGGCTTCCGGTAACTGCTAGAATCCACTTCAAGACAATGGTACTTGCGTACCATGCTGCGAATGGTTCTGGCCCTTCCTACATCCAGGACATGGTTAAACCGTACACCCCAGCACGTGCACTCCGCTCTGCATCAGCCAAACGGCTCGCTGCACCCTCGCTGCGAGGGGGACCCAAGTTCCCATCAGTAAAAACACGTGGGTTTGCTATCCTGGCTCCAAAATGGTGGAATGAGCTCCCCATTGACATCAGGACAGCAGAAAGCTTACACACCTTCCGGCGCAGACTGAAAACTCATCTCTTTCGACTCCACCTCGAGCGATAGAATTACTAACAAAGAACTGCTAACAGAGCACTTATATTCCAATAAAGGACTGGCTTATCTATAGCCAGTTGAGTAGCACTTGAAATAATTGGCTCTATGGAACCTGATGTACTTATATGATTCTGTTTTCTTCAAGGTTGTGTCTTCCTGGTCGAATGTACTTATTGTAAGTCACTTTGGATAAAAGCGTCAGCTAATTGCAATGTGATGTAATGTAATGTGGAACCTATATGCTGCAGGTCTCCCTTGAAAAAGTGATCTATGATCTCAATGAGACCAATCTGGTTAAATAAAGGTTTGAAATTAAATGAAATTAATCTCTCCTTCGTTGTTCACTTTTTGCTACTTCTCACTTGTCGCTCCTGCCAGTGAATTAAAAGCAATTCAGCCATTTCGTTATTTCACTTGTTTGATTCTCAAAAGAGAACAAAGATGTAAGCAAATTGTGTTTTATACAATTGTATGTTATTATGACATCATAACTGCAATAGATGTATGTTGTTTTAAAATGATGCCTATTGTAAATGAAGACTATTGTTGTAGATAAATCGATGGGGTTATTAAGCCTACATTATTTTGTGTGACTGTACCTTCTCTCTCTCTCTCTCTCTCTCTCTCTCTCTCTCTCTCTCTCTCTCTCTCTCTCTCTCTCTCTCTCTCTCTCTCTCTCTAGATACCTCATCACTCCTTCGCTGCTCCGGTTCAAGTCCGGGCTGCGGTGGTTTGTTGATACATGTCGTCTTTTTCCGTTTGCTTTAACAGAGGCTGCCTAGTTATGCAGCGCCCCCATCGTCAGTAAATGGAAGTACTACAAAGAACCCCGTTTAGTGCAATTATTTCACAAGTTTTGTATACACAGTTCGGAAAATATTACCGAGGTCCGGACCTCGGTGACCTCAATGGTAGATACGGCCATGTGCAAGACAGCGGGACACAGCCAAACCCAGCCCGAAACCAGCCTGAGCACACACCCGCAGCCTGGTTGGGAGTGTGTGTGTGCTCACACACAGACTCACAGCCTCGCCACATCCCGCCGTCTCAGACGGAGAAATCGGCGGAGCTCCCCTGCGAAATATAACCATGGTTGACCATGGTATTCCATTGCCAACCATGGTAATACCATGGTTGACCACAAAATACTATGATGGTCACAGTACCATGGGAAGAAACCATGGTCTACCATAGTCAGCCATGGTCAGCCTGCCATGGTCACAATGTCATCTCCAGAAACCATGGTCCACCATGGTCAGCCTGCCATGGTCACAGTACCATGGGGAAGAAACCATGGTCTACCATGGTCAGCCATGGTCAGCCTGCCATGGTCACAATGTCATCTCCAGAAACCATGGTCCACCATGGTCAGCCTGCCATGGTCACAGTACCATGGGGTTCAACTTGGAACCTCTCTCATACAATACAAATGGTGTGTGTGTGTGTGTGTGTGTGTGTATGTGTGTGTGTGTGTGTGTGTGTGTGTGTGTGTGTGTGTGTGTGTGTGTGTGTGTGGTGTGTGTGTGTGTGTGTGTGATCGTTGGAGCTATGTGCAACTCAAGGCATATGCTCGAACGGGAGCTGCCTGGACGCTGCAATCATGTTGCTGCAATCATGAGTATGCTGACTTCTCGTACAATGTCCCGCTGGCTGCTTCCTGCATAAAGTCAAGTGCTCGGTGCAGTTGTGTGGATAGGGCGCTCCTCTGTTTTCATTTAAACAGCTCCTTATATCCGTTAGCGCAGCTAGATAGCACCAGATGCTAACAACAACAATAGCCGCGTTCACACTGCGGTACGGTAATGCACATAAGGTCTCTCTCTCGCTCGCTCGGGCCACACATACACACACCCTCCCGGTCCTCCCGATGGCCAGTCGGTGCCTGCCGGTGAGCGTGGAAGTGTGGTCTGCCACAAGCGGGCGGCAGGAGCGGGGCTGTCAGCAGCATCAGCTTGTAGATGGTATTTTAAACTCGATGCGCACTGAAACTACGGGGCGGCCGAGGAAAAAAAATACACATGCGTTAATCGCGTTAAAATAATTAGTGGCGTTAATTTTTTTTATTAACGCGTTAACTTGACAGCCCTAGTATTAACGTAACGGCTCCGCGGACGTCACGTTACGTCACTATACCCAAATACGTCACTATACCCAAGAAGAAAACAATGGCTTGATGGTGGCGCGCACAGTCGCAGCGGCTCGTAGCTCTTCCTTTCTGTGCTTTCTATGTGTGTTTTCGTCCGTATGTCTACTAGCCAATGTTACGGTTAGCAGTGTGAATCCTATGTACAGCCGCAGGGACCTACTCACGATAGGATTACAGTGCAATGTGGCGATAACAAGTGCATTTTCGCACTCCCACAATATACCGGAAGAGATAGCCAGGACACCGGGCTCTCCGTGGATTGTTGTCAGCTCCACCAGGCATCGGAGGTGGAGGAGGAGCAGAACCACCGCTACCCAGCATCTTTCTCACGAATGCCAGATCCATCCTCAACTAAACCTACAGATGTTTGAAAAATAAATACGTACAAGACTGTTGCATCCTGATCATAACGGAGACATGTCTACACCTACTTATCCAGGGCTGCCAACATTTGAGTTCAGCTTGGAGTGAGATCTTTTTCAGTATACAGTGTTACAAATGGATTGCACATGTACAAACTAGGGTTTCCCATTAATGTACCGGGCGCTCCAGTGGGATACGCACGCACAGTGTACCCGTGACTCTTACAATGAAGGCTCGATAATCAGCTCACAGCATATGAAATTGCATATAGGTGTAAGCAGAGGTAAAGTGGTATTTTACAAGTGTGTGTGTGTGTGTGGTGATCCGTGAAATCAGAATCTCCCAATATCGTTCCAACTTTACGGATCTAAGCCAGAATACCGTCTCATTTCGTAGGCTGCTCGGTTTGCTGTTCCTCCACTTTATTTTTATATTTATATACATTTATTTTGGACGACAACTTAGCTTGAGGAAAGGCAAGTGTGGCGTGAGATATGGGTTAATTGCGTGAGTGTTGGCAGCCCTGACTTATCCCAGACGGAGCCATTGAGCTAGAGGGGCAAACAGCATACCGCTGGGACAGAAACATTGACTCCGGTAAGAGCAGGGGAGGGGGGTTATGCATTTACGTACATAACTATAGGTTACTTACGGAACCCCAGTTCTCAGAGTAACATGAAGTGAGATGTCTCATTATGGGAAGCGCCTCAACGCGTATGCAAACACAAGCATCAATCTCATTACACCAATCCTGATTGGCTGGTGATCTTGACGTCAACGCCAGGGACTCCACCCACCCTTTAAGTAGCTCTCGCTACGATGCAGCGTCATTCAAAATAAGCACCTCTTCTCGCTTCACCATAGCAAGGAGGGCCGTCTGGTGAGACATCTCACTTCATGTTACTCTTAGTGCTGGGGTTACGTAAGTAACCAATCGTTCTCATTCATAACACTCTGTTCGATATATCGAAACTATATTGAAACTCCCGTATTGCGAAACATGCTTATCTCGAAAATCACCAAAACAACGAGAACTTAAAAGGTAGAACCCTGTCTCAACACGGGACCCAGCACTGCGCGGGCCACACTTAGAGCAGAGACATCTAGCCTGTAAAGCGGACAAAAGTGAGCGGCGAGGACCAGCTCGTTGCTGCACAAATGTCATGGATGGAAACACCCTTGAACAAAGCCCAGGATGTAGCCAGTCCACGAGTAGAATGAGCATGCAGGCCCGTTGGTGCCTGCAAACTCTGACTCGTATAAGCCAGAGCAATCGCTTCCACAATCCAGTGGGAGAGAGTTGCCTGGTAACGGGCTTGCCCTTCTGAGGGTTAGCCCAGGATATAAAGAGTTGGTCATTACAATTAAACTCTTTTGACCTGTCCATATAGATGCGTAAAGCACGAACTGGACACAGCAAATTCGGCCGCTGTTCCTCAGAGGAACACAGTGGCAGAGGAAATGCCTCAATGTCAATGGGGGTACATGAGCCAACCACCTTAGTTATAAAGGCACGGTTGGGCTTCAGCAACACTCTTGTTTGCCCCGGGGCAAACTGAGTGCACGGAGGATGTACAGAGAGCGCATGAATGTCACTGACTCGCTTGGCAGATGCCAGAGCCAGTAACAGCTCTGTCATCAGTGACAGGTGTTTCATGTCAGCTTCTTCCAGGGGTTCAAATGGAGGTCGAGTGAGCCCATCTAAAACCACTGCCAAGTCCCATAAGGGCACCAGTGACCTGGAGACAGGGAGGAGCCTGCGAGCCCCTTTCATAAAACGGCAGACCAAAGGATGTTGGCTAGCCGTCTTTCCCTCAAGTACACTTTGATCTTAGAGAAAGCTCTGTGTTTATGTTACGGATGCTGTTTGTCTGCTCATTAATCTGCCTGTGAGTGTTTTCAGCTGTGTGTGTGTGCATGTAAATGAGCTGTGTGGTTGCGCCAACATCATTGGCTGCCCATCTCCTGGTCCGCCTCTGAAGATGGGGATTGGATTGACGTCGTCCAATCGCAGCGCACACCTGCTGGAGAGGAGTACAAAGGCTGCGTTAGAGGGTAGAGTAGTTTAGTTAGTGTTTAGAGTAGATTAGGATCTTGTGACTGTTGCCTTTAATTTAGCTGTGTGTTTTGTCTAGACTCCCTTTTGTTAGTTGTACCACTCTTGAAGTGAGGTTTTGTTTTGTTCTCTAATTTGTATATACGTATGTATTTTCCATGTATGCCTTTTGAGTCCTCCCTTAGTTGGGTTATCTGTCAACCTGTGCCCTTTTGGCCCTTTTGTTTGTTTCAGGCTGCCTGCCTGCCATTTTGTTTACCGCTGCAATTTACAATAAATCACTTATAATTATACCAATACCAATCTGGTTGTGTTTCTTCCCTTTAGTTCCCCTAGCCTAATAGGGAACGTAACAGTTTATCAATTAAGTCCTGTAGAAATGATAAAATCACCCCGACAGGACATTGAAAAGAGATGTGTCCTTTTTGAAGGCACCACTCCTCAAACACCCTCCACTTACAGTCATATATGGACCTGGTGGAGGAAGCTCTTGTACTCTGAATAGTGTTTATCACCTTCTGAGGGAGACCCACTGTATTCAGATTGTACCACTCACGGGTCAGGCCCATAGTGCCAAGCACTCTGGGTGTGGGTGAAAGATCGTCGTCCCCGCCTGAGACAGTATGTCTCTGCGTAGTGGGAGCTGCCACGGCTGCCCGCACAGCAGCTGATATATCTCCGCCAGCCAGTACATTGCAGGCCAGTGTGGAGCTATCAGGATCAGTGTGTGGCGTTGTTCTCTCACTCTGGCCAGAGTTGGGGGTTTCAGAGCCAGGGGTGGGAACGCGTACAGAAGGACCGGAGGCCAAACGTGCGCGAGCGCGTCCACGCCTGACAGTGCGTTTAAATCGCGCATTGAAAAGAACAGCTGACATTGAGCATTTTCTTTTGATGCGCACAGATCTACCGCGGCTCGGCCGTAACGCACCCACAGCTGACTCACAATCATTGGATGTAGAGTCCAGTCTGCATAAAGTGGTGTACCTCTGGACAGTAGGTCAGCCCCGAGGTTCAACACACCTGGTACGTGCGTCGCTCTCAGAGAGAGGAGACGTCCGCAGCTCCATAAGATCAGTTTGCGTGCCAGCATGTGTAACTGGAGAGAACGCAAACCCCCATGGCGGTTTATATACGATATTGTGGTCGTGTTGTCTGTCCTCACGAGGACATGATGTCCTCTGAGAAAAGGCAGAAAGTGTTTCAGGGTGAGGAACACCGCTAAAAGCTCCAGATAATTTATGTGTGACCGTTGGAGGTCTCTGCTCCAGAGACCCCTCACAGGTCGACCTTCGTATATAGCCCCCCAGCCCGTCAAACATGCGTCTGTGGTGACCACCTTCTGCGATAGGACAGCACCCATAGGCACGCCCCGTACTAGAAAAGTCTGGTGTAGCCAGTGGCATTACGCATTTCATAGTGACCATCACTCTCCGCGCGGGGTCCAATCTGAGGGCAGCTCCCCAGCGCTGAAACTCCCTCATGTGTAAGCGTCCCAGTCGTACCACCAGAATGGCTGACGCCATGAGCCCCAGCAACCGCAGACATGACCTGAAGAGAACATATTTGCGTGGCTGGAAATGAGCGAGGCAAGCCCTGAAGGCTTTCACTCTCTCTGCTGACAAGCGGGCTGTAAAGGACACCGAATTCAGGCATAGGCCCAGGAAGAATACAGTCTGGGCTGGGCACAACATGCTCTTTCCTGTGTTTATTACGAAACCCAGGTCGAGCAGGTGTTTTACGAGGACATTCGTATGCGTAATAGCTTCTTGCTCCGACTGCGAGAAGGTGCCAATCGTCCAGATAAATTGTGTTGCGAGATTGGGGTTTTTTCAACCCAACTCCTCACCGCGTGTTGTTTTGACGAGTCCTGCTTGAAATCATAACAGGGAGGGAATTTAGAAGACACCAGGATACCAGTTAAACAATAATCCGTTTTAATTAAACAAAGTAGTAATAATGCAATACGATATACAATAATACATTACTATACAATTCAAAGAATCATATAAGCAACGTGTGGAGTACTCCCGCCCTTTATTCACGCACTGCGGACATCCTATCGTCTTGTCAGCGCATGAAGAGAGAGACCCAACAACCAGAAAACATTTCCCTAATACAAAGAAGGGGTGGCGTTTCATTGGGGAGATCCCAAAACGCTATCTCACAGGGAAATCAGCGTCTGGTAGCTTTTGAAAGCCACAGGTGTTGGAAAGGCACCTCATTAAAACTCAACGAAAATGTCCCTCCCCATTTGTAAAACCTCTCGATGGTTTAACCCAAAAAACATTATCAGGGATAATCTTTACACTCCAAACAGAAATCCCCCTTAATTCTGCATCTTCCTTCTTCACAAATAGCTTAAAACACTCTTTTGATAAACAGGTAAACAGTCAAAGAAAAAACTATTGTGCTCATCTATTCTAAGAAAAAGGGAACATTGTTTCAGAAATCTATAAAAAACCTCTCTATATTTGAGAGGAAAAATGTACCTTTTGTTCCTTCAACTATTAACACACAGGAATGTATAAACTCACACATATACTTATTCAAGATACATAGATTTCCTTAAAACATGGCCTGCCAGAGATCTCAAACAGAATTTCCTCTCCCCACACCACTGGGTTGCATACCTCGACCTCCCCCACTGCAATAAAACTTATTTTACAGCCCTTTGTCTCTCTCCATTTCAGTCCTCCCTTGTAGGAAAGGATAAAAACAGAGAAATCACTATAAAACACAAACACAGGTATTGTTTGAACAGTATTCACTGAACTGCTACTATTGAAACTCAAATGACCTCTTTTAGTGTCTGGAAATTGCAACAAGACTTTGCCATTTTAAATGTAACACACTTCTTTGGTACAATATCTCACATCAATTTCCACAATTCCCTCTTTTGCACTCTTAAACAAAGAGTGCAATTTACACAAGGCACTTGAAACATAACTTGTCATTCCTCTGTGTTCATCTCTCAACATTATACTTAGAGCCCTTTAAACATTTGGAAACAGTCCTTCATAGCAATTTCTTATGGCAGAAGGAGAGAGAGACCAAAACATGTCAAAAAGGTGAGTCCCCATACTCCTCCTCTCCTTCCGAGACATAGGCCAACAGAGGCATTTGATACGGGGGGAGAAGCATCTTTTCCTTCAATG
The DNA here is from genome assembly GCA_036324585.1 of Champsocephalus esox. NCBI lineage: Eukaryota > Metazoa > Chordata > Actinopteri > Perciformes > Channichthyidae > Champsocephalus > Champsocephalus esox. Next base: position 52,597,377 of record CM070479.1, on the reverse strand, counting down.
GTGGAACTGATTAGTCTGACACATAATGAGCGGATGCACGGCACACAACAACAATCCACATGATAATGGTTTCATCAGACCTCTCTGAGGGCAGGATGGGCTGGTTACCGCAGCACATTTAGGCACCAGGACCCTGTGGTAGTCTTTCAGACAGTAGATTTTATTCTCAGTGTCCACAGTGAAGCACACTCCGTCCAGGCTCTCGTTGCAGATGACGCAGCGGAACAACCGGGGCGGTACAACTTCCCCAGGGCCTGCAGGCCTGCATGTCCATGATCAGATGTCCACCTGCATTGCACTAGTCTGCAGACTGCTGGAACCCAGAGTACAGAAAGTCCTCTTCACAGAAAACCCTTCCTGCGTCATAGTAGAACGCCTTCCCTCTCAGCCTTCGACTACAGGCGCTGCAGGTGAAGCAGCTGTCATGGTAGAGGCTGCCCATAGCTTGGCAGGCCTGGCTGGCTCCATACACCGTCTTGTTGCACTTAACACACATTCCTGTTTCCGCAGAGAGTGGAGTCCCCTGTGCCGTCCTGGCTTGCCGTGTCTTTGTCCCCTCTGATCCGCTGACCGCGGCTTTTGGGCTGCCTGCTAGAGAGATGTCTTCCTTCTCCTTCTCCGCTCCGATGATGATGCCTCCTGGGACGACTGCTTTGACGAGAGCCAGATCAGTCCTGATGTCGTCTAGGGTCCTCGCAGGTGTTTTCCCAACCGCACACTGGCTCCAGTGGTACCAGTTGTCCCCCTTTCCTTGTAGGCGGACGGCATGGGATGTCCTCTGGGTCACTCGGTCAGGGCCGGAGAGCCTGGGGTTGACAGTCCGCCTCCTGCGTCTCGGGTCCCCCTTTTGGCGTCAACAACCTGTGTGGAGAAATCTGATACAAATCCCTCAAGCCTACGCTCCGGGCTCTGGGGCCCTCGGCTGTTTGACCCACCAGTGCGTGGCCACTTGGAGCCTGTTGGTGGGGTGTCTCAAAACAACAGACGTCTGTGCACAGGTTTTCTAAATTAATTGTGCAGCTTCAGAATCTTAATACTTGGACTGTGCCAACTAAATAAGAACCCCAACATCTTTAGGTAGACTAAATAACATATTTCAATAGCTCTGAATTTCTGACAAGCATCTGTGTTTATCTTTAAAATGAAATCCCTGAGATCCCATTAAAAATCTAAATATGATTTGAACTGCTAATGTTTCTGGTAAAGAAACACACTAATGTTATGGATTCAAAAACAACCCAAATCACGATACGAACAAAGTGAATGGCTTCCTGGTGATACTGCTTTTACCCGTCAGTGCTTAGATATTATCCCGCTGAAAAAATGAATACAGAATTCCAACAAACTGTCATCAAATGTCTTTCTATTATAAATGTAGATGAAATGTATATCCCCATAATGACCTAAACAATAAAGTCTGTGGCTTTTACTTCTTTACCAGGCTAGTTACATGATGTTGTCTGTTGAAACATTACTCACAGGTCAGCTTCTCCAGTATTCCATTCTGGACTAACATCTCTCCCAGCAGCCCCTTGGCCACTGATTCTTAATCTGTGTTACCTGCTATAATTCAATCAATATTAGAGACATGTCAACATTCATCCAACAGTGTGTTATCCCCAAATACGGAGCAGGTCAATTCTAAAACTGTCAATCAATGGTCAGATTGAACAATGGAGTTGGGCAGCAGGTCCCTTTCAGTCCCTAAATGAAAAAAAATGTACATTGTGACGTTTACACTCCCCCTTTTTTACACATTAACTCATGTGTAAACCAAATCCTGTATGGGAAGAAAACCTTCAGGTCATAATGGATTATAAGACAATACCAAACATTTTTCCCAAAGGTACATCCGTCATTTCCCACAGTAAACACTCCAGTAAGTGTTTCTCTCCCTCTTTCAGTCCTAAAAGAAACAGAATCTTCATGTTTTAGTTTGAGTTTCACATTCTGCAAACGGCCACCTCCTGTGGGAGTGAAATATCATCAAGCCGATTAGAAACAGTTTCCCCTTTTGTGGAATGTTAGGAAACCTCTCATTTCACCCATTATTATCACACAAAGATAATGTGTTAGTCCAAAACATGCTTGATTAGTCATCGTTTTAAATCATGCAGTTGCACTGATCAGGTGCAGACATACACTCACTCACACTCACTCAACTGTCAGGTTGTAAAGTCAGGTTTGGTCAGGTTCACCTCAGAGTCAGTCATTGACAGTGCCTTCCCAAGTTACCCTGTCGATCAGGGTCAAAGGTCAGTTGGTCTCAGTCTTTTTGGCCATGTGTCGTGCTCTGCAGAGACTCCGATCGTCCAGCACAGGCCAGCATCCTCCGTCTATAAAAATCTGTATATATGGAGCGCCATCATTTATTAATTCACAATTCCAACTATAATGTTCAAGATATCTCTAACTTTTCATTGGAACAGCGGTTTCCCAAATTCCCTGAAAAGTGTTAGCCAAAAAATGTCACTTCCTTATTGTATTATTACTGCAGTTCATTAACACCTAATCAATATCAACACGTCTAATAGATGTAATTCAGAAACTTGTGCACACAATTATTATCTTTAGTCAAACCTCTACTACGACCTGTGTAGCTCTTCATCTCTCACTATAACCATGTATCTTCAATTCTGGTATACCTAAAAAAACAATGTTAACGTCTTTAACCGTGCGTGGAACCCTGGGTGTCCGAACATGTAACAATCACTCCTTCCTTTATCAAGGACCTAAAAACAGAAGTAATTTCATCAATGGTTTGTAGCTGAACTTAGGAATTATCCCTCATGGTAGGTATGTTTTTACTTTTTAACATCTCTAAATGTCAGTTAATTACTAACTAAATGAATGTACATTAGGAGGTGGTGCCGCTAGTCCTCTAAACTCATAATCTGGTGCCGTGCGCTTCCTGTGAAGCTGCAAGTAAGATTTTAAAAACCACTGCAGGGTGGGTCGAGTGACCACTCCTCCCTATTGGTCGTCAATAATATGCACCATTACTTACGGTGATTGAAGGCCCCACATTATTTCCCATTTCAGCATCAGCCCTCTTTACTCTAAAATTACTTTTTAAATAGGAATATGTAGAAATGGAACAAATATTCAATCTTCAGAAAAGTTCTTAACCAATGTCTGTCTAGTGAACACCCAACATATTTTAAAATGTCAGATGTATAAAAATAAGCCTAAATACTCCCTTACCATCAAAGTCCAAATCTAGACACAAGGTGAACAGTTTTGGCAACGGACAATTTAATCTAAAAACAAAACAAAATTGGACTTGTGTCCTTGTTATTTGTTCTTCAGAATACATTAGCAAATACCCTGCGAAGTATTTGCAACATAACTAACCCTCCCTAGGATATGAAATCCATTAATCCCTTTACTCATAGTTAGTTTATATGTCTATATTATTATGTGTGACCTAATAATCAGATGTCTTGTTTGTCAACCAAGAATATTAAACTTTAATCTTTTCAGTATTCCAGACCATCGCTTAAACAATCAGCCTCCCCTCTCAAACACTAATGTTATTGTTGTACACCACCCTCTGGAAAACTCTTGCACAGTTATGCTGTCAAATCCTCGCATAATTTCCTCAGAGTCTGAACCGTCTGAGACCAGCCTGTCTCCAGATCTTGTCACAATGTGAACAGTCAGTAATGCGTTGTCCTCTGCAGCTGTTTCCAATTGGATCAATGAAACTCTTGCACTGGGATGTCCTGAGGGGGAAGGCACCTCTGGATCAATGTGCTACAATCAGCAGACACACCTCTGCACAGCAGGAATCCCCAAAACTGCTGTTCCTCTTCACACCACTGTTGCCTCGGCAACGAGGTACACGCAAAATGTCAAACCCTCCTCAGATGCGTTCTTTGCACAGTTCTTCTGTTTTGGTAGTGAGCAACTCTTCACCAACACACTGATTCAGAGTACAACCCAAAGGTGGCGCACAACTTTCCAGTGCCGCTTGCAATCACAATAAATCAGCAACTGGAGATAAACTCAATTTAACTCTCTCCCCCAAAGGGTTACAAAATAAAACGGCTGAGTGTCTACATGGTCAGGAATGCTAAAACATGTGAATGTTAAAACAAATCAATGGCAGTAGTCTACCCAGATTCTTTACTCCATTAACAGTAGTAAAACCACATTGTAAAATCTCTTTTATCTAGTTGAAGTCCTGCTTACTTCATCTTTAAAATCTTCATTATTTTGAAACCAAAAAAGGTCTTTCTTCTCCACCATGATCCTATCTCTACACCCAAGTCCTTAGAAACTGATGATTAATCTTTAGAAACCATGAGGAATGACAGTTCTCACAAAACACTATTCTTCCTTACTTCAGTTCTAAATCAAATGAGCCAAAGAGGAAACGCCCTTAACCACTTGCTTATTCTATTCTTTTTGAAATTGTTTATCTAAGTTGTGTTACAAGCAGGTTAGATCTGTAACAAAATACAAAACTAACTGTATTTAGCGCTATAATTGAAAAACAAGTAATCTGATCACAGTTAATGAATATATATCTTTGAACACTTATTATTGGTGGAAAGGTTTCCTCACAAAATGTAATCTCCATTACTAAAGCTCAAACCTAAAGAAATCATCACGGAACAGTTTTCTGTCCTTATCACTTAATTGTCTCAATACAAACTAAAAAACGTTGTGAAAACTCCCACTCTTGAGAACATCTCAACACTTTATTCCATCTGAGCACGAGTGTTTGACAGACACGCCCTATTAATCCAAAACGGTCTTTAATGGTATCAATTGTGAACTTCCTTAATATGAATTGTAAATGCAACATATGTTCTCTTTAGAACACAGATATGACAGTAGCTGCTGAAACTGGTTAATAGCAGTTTTCTGTCAACCTAGTTAAGCATGTTGTTGTTATATCTAGTAAATATATTTTTATTTCATGTTTACTCACAAAACAATATGACATTATTTAGAAACAAGTTTTACTCTCTCTGAACTCTTACCAATAGAGTTGTTCATCAGTGAGTTCAACAGATGCAGCCACCCCCGCTTGTCCCATAAATAAATTGGTTGTGGTTACGTCCCACATGGACATAGCCACCTCTGCGTCATATGCATATGCATAACTTTGGTCGTCTTTTCTATCATAATTTAGCGTTAGATGGGGGGGGTCTGGAGGGGAACCATAAGGCCTGAGGAGGTTAATCCACGGCTTCCATTGTTGAAAAATGGAAAATAGTCCTGGCGTGTTGTCCTGGGGCCGGTCGAGCAACCCCCAGTATATAGTGGCATACTGAGTTGCATCTGAGATTGACCCAACAACATCTGAGAACCTGCGGCCATCGCATTGGGTGCAACGGGCTGCACAAACTGGCCATAGGGGGCGGCCATCGCATTGGGTGCAACGTGACCCTGGACTTGGTGTTGGGCCTGTGGGGCTGCCTCATGGGGTTTCTGGACATGCTGCACGTCTGCTGTGTACCCTTGTCCATGCCCTCTCTGTACCCCTTGTCCCCGCCCTCTCTGTGGTGGGGGCCCATGTGGGCATTGCCTGAACCAGTGGTCGGCCTGTCCACAGGTGAAGCACCCCTGCTGTGGATTTTGGTTCTCTCCTGGAGCTGCTACAAACCCTCCTCTACCTCTAGCTCTGCCTCTGAACCCGCCCCTCTGTGTCTGAAAACCATTATTGTAGCCATATTGGGGCTGGTTATAGGACGGACCTTGGTTGGGAAAACCCCCTTTTTGGTTTGGCTGCCTCGGTGCCTGCTCTGCTGGCTCCACGGGATGAACAATCAACTGTTTGGCCCTCTTCATACTCTCATAAGCCCTGACACCTTCTGCAATTAAGTGAAGTATTTCTTCCTGTGTAGGTGGTTGTGCTGGCACGTGCGTCCCTATACTGTCACTAGAGCGTTGAAACTCCTCTCCCTGGGTCGGGGTTTGGACTGCGACCAGGACTGGGGGAGTTTTGGCCGTGAAGGGGGTAACAGCTACTCCGTTCATGGCGAGTGCTGCATTATGACAAAGCCTCCGTATTTTATCTAACTCCTCCTTTTCTTTGTTTAGTTTCCTCCGGCCTACTAATCCTTGCTTTTTTTGGTTTAGGTCACCCAGTTTTTTTACAAGTTGTCGTTCATAAACATTTAGAGCTGAGCTTAAATTTCCTAGAGCTTCATCTCCTCCCACTCTGTCTTCTTCTATCATTTTTTTATGGAGGAACCCAAGGTCGGCACAAGCTTTCTCCTTATCTCCCTGTTTGAGTCCACTGAGAATCAATCTCTCAGTCTGTCTCCATTGCTCTCGGAAACTTCCGGGAATTGGGACGTGTAAATCTTTATTTTCAAACTGTCCCTCCATGGTGATTATATCTTGTTTATCTGACTAGGTTGCTATGTATTCAGTGTTATTTATTAATATAATGGACAATACTCGTCGTTACTCCTAACGTAGTTAATGTATTTATTTAACTGTCCTGCCCTTAATTCAAATGTGTAACTATTTTGAGTGTAAAAAACTGAAGTATTACACCCCCACTTTGAATGATGTATATTTATATATATATATATATATATATATATATATATTATATTAATCAAGAAGTACTACCATAAGCACTTATAATGCTATTAACGGACTGGCTTATCGAAAGGCAGTTGAGTAGTACTTGAAATGTTTTGGCTCTATTAACCCAGATATATTTCAATTATCCTGTGTTGTTATTTTTTATTTTCCTAGTCTAACGCACTTATTGTGAGTCGCTTCGGATTAAAGGCGCCAGTCAAATGGAATGTAATAATGTAAGACGTACTACAAAATACCTCCACCAGATGGCGGCACCTCACCAGTTCCACCTCACTTGAGGGCAAAGATGCTTCTGAGAGCAACCAGCTTAAACTTTGCGTATTTGTCTGACCTTTTCTCCCTTATTTATTAGTAGTTATTCATATAAAATTATTCCCCGTACAGTCTATCGAGCTTTTTTTGTGCGATGTTTATTTCAACAGATAATGCGACCTTAGAATGCGCTTCGACACGGCTTTTCAGCTATGTGACATCCTCATGGAGCCGAAACCCAGGTCAACAGAATCCTTTATCGTCACGTTTAGCTTCTTAGATTAATAACCCCACAGAACAAGAGAACGAGATTCCGTTCGTTTCAAAATGACTTTTTGAAATTTGCGTATCTCCTCTTGGATTGGTTTACATATAATACACTCCAGCGTCCTATGAGGCTGAAGAAGTATTATTCAGTTTCGTCCTGGGTGGATATCATTTCTTATGAAACCCAATGGACTTCCCCGACTGAAATTGCCGACTTGATTTCCCTAAAACCAACGGGGCCTTTCACCATAATCTTACATTTCTCTGTCGCTTCACGTGTAGCATACCCCTAGGTCCTTAACCTTTGCTTTATCATCATGTAGTAGTCCAAAGTTACCTACTTTATTCTATATGTATTGCATAATTATATTACACTTATAGTCCTTCGTTACCTATCTATATTAATGTATGCATTACACTATCTTATGAGATCAGTAGCCAATTGTTACCTACCTATACTAATATATGTATCGCATTATTTTATTATAAAGTCTATGACACTGAGAAATATTCCTGACAACTCTAAAAAATTTGAATATATCCAAATCACAGATTTTGAGTGTAACGGGTATCTGTGCTTACCTGTATTTTTGGATAGAGCTCTGTTTTTAGTTGTCAGAAAGTATTTCGAGGTGCCGCCCTGGACTGCTTCGTCCGCTGGCTCCTGATGCGACTCCCTTTGAACCCCCACTCGCTAACGTCGGGTCACCACTTGTTGCGAGATTGGGGTTTTTTCAACCCAACTCCTCACCGCGTGTTGTTTTGACGAGTCCTGCTTGAAATCATAACAGGGAGGGAATTTAGAAGACACCAGGATACCAGTTAAACAATAATCCGTTTTAATTAAACAAAGGAGTAATAATGCAATGCGATATACAATAATACTATACAATTCAAAGAATCATATAAGCAACGTGTGGAGTACTCCCGCCCTTTATTCACGCACTGCGGACATCCTATCGTCTTGTCAGCGCATGAAGAGAGAGACCCAACAACCAGAAAACATTTCCCTAATACAAAGAAGGGGTGGCGTTTCATTGGGGAGATCCCAAAACGCTATCTCACAGGGAAATCAGCGTCTGGTAGCTTTTGAAAGCCACAGGTGTTGGAAAGGCACCTCATTAAAACTCAACGAAAATGTCCCTCCCCATTTGTAAAACCTCTCGATGGTTTAACCCAAAAAACATTATCAGGGATAATCTTTACACTCCAAACAGAAATCCCCCTTAATTCTGCATCTTCCTTCTTCACAAATAGCTTAAAACACTCTTTTGATAAACAGGTAAACAGTCAAAGAAAAAACTATTGTGCTCATCTATTCTAAGAAAAAGGGAACATTGTTTCAGAAATCTATAAAAAACCTCTCTATATTTGAGAGGAAACATGTACCTTTTGTTCCTTCAACTATTAACACACAGGAATGTATAAACTCACACATATACTTATTCAAGATACATAGATTTCCTTAAAACATGGCCTGCCAGAGATCTCAAACAGAATTTCCTCTCCCCACACCACTGGGTTGCATACCTCGACCTCCCCCACTGCAATAAAACTTATTTTACAGCCCTTTGTCTCTCTCCATTTCAGTCCTCCCTTGTAGGAAAGGATAAAAACAGAGAAATCACTATAAAACACAAACACAGGTATTGTTTGAACAGTATTCACTTAACTGCTACTATTGAAACTCAAATGACCTCTTTTAGTGTCTGGAAATTGCAACAAGACTTTGCCATTTTAAATGTCACACTTCTTTGGTACAATATCTCACATCAATTTCCACAATTGCCAGGTGAATACCCTGTTGTCTTAACGGGGCTATCGCGGCTTCCGTACACCGTACAAACACTCGCGGGCTGAGAGACAGACCGAAGGGAAGTACTCTGTACTCGTAACAGACACCCTGAAAGGCGAACCTCAGATATTTCCTGTATGGGTAATATTCTGGGATGTGGAAATACGCATCTTTCAGGTCGACTGATGTGAACCAGTCGTTTTGGCGCACGAGACGCAACAGAGATGTGTGAGTGAGCATTCTGAATTTGTATCTTTTGAGATATTTGTTCAGAGCTCTCAAATCTAGTATAGGCCGAATTCCGTTCCCTCCCCGTTTGGGAACGCGGAAATACTTGGAATAAAAGCCGCTCTGACTCTGTTCGGCGGGTATTATCGATATAGCCTTCTTTTCTAGTTGCGAGAAAATCTCTTGCTCTAGAATATGGGCCGACTCTCCCCGGGCCTGTGAATACAAAATCCCGAGAAATGAGGGGGGGAGACAGCGAATTGAGCCTGCAGCCCTGTGTTACTGTCTTGAAAACCCAAGCAGAATCTGTGAGCATCCTCCACGTTTCACTTCTCAAAGCGAGTGGATATGTCACATCCCTGTCGTCTGCCCTCAGTGTCTCTATTTGTTGTGTTATGGGGCCCTCTAGTGTCTGAACACGGTGGTACCCCAGGTTAGGGTTGCCAACCGTCCCGTATTAGCCGGGACGCCCCGTATTAGCCGGGACGCCCCGTATTTGAGCCAAAAGGGGCGTGTCTCGTACGGGACTTTGTTTGTCCCGGACTCCGGTGTAAAGGGAAAAATAAAAAATATTTTTCTGTTTGCACGCAATGCAGTGTGTCTGGCTCATGGTCTGGCTGCGTGCCTGTGTGTTTGTGTGCTGTATGCGAAGGGCGCTAGGACCGCTCAGTTGACAGGGCAGGCACAATGCTCGCACGTGTGTGTGTGTGTGTGTGTGAGAGATTTTCTCCGGTGGCATTATTGTTTGTGTGGCATGTCAGCCTGTTCAGTCGTGTGGGAAAATGAGCGCTGCCGGTGGAGGAGGTGATAATGAAAGAGGAGAAGAGAGAGACAATGTGTATTACAACAAACAGTGGGAAGAAAAACACAGTTGGGTAAAGCCTGTGAGTGGAGATCTGTCTCGGGTCTTCTGTGTGTGTGTGTGTGCGCGCGCGCGTGGATATTTCAAATTGCCTTCCATTTGCCCCGCCCCACAGCATGTCGGCCATTTTGAAATATGTGCGTTTTTCAGCCATTTTAAGCACATTTCTGCGGACTCCTTCTAGGGGAATGATAGGAAAAATTCCAATCCAGGACAACTTCAGCGCATATCCAATGTCATGCTACATTGAGAAGGAATAGTCCTTCGCTCACATGAGGAGCTCGTAGGCTAACGGAGAATGTATCATTTTTGACCAATTATATGTCAGATAAGCAACTGAGGCCTGCCTGTCTGCCTGGCACATCAACTCTATCTCTCACTCACACTAGACTAGGCAGAATTTCAGAAAATGTGCTTATTTAAAATGCTGAAGGCATTTTGTGTTAATTTATGCTCTACAACATTTCTAGGGGTATTAAGGGGTGCTGAATCCAAATCTGCTGTATATGAAGCTCAACAATTTCCCAGAATGCCTCAAAATTGAGAAATCCAACATGGCCGCCACCGCCAGGCTGAAATCTATTTTAGTACATTACTTTTTGACTAAACAAGGTACACACTAGAATTAAATGTGTTTTTATATGTTTTCACACATGGGGAATTGAACATACTGAACATTGAATAATCAGCTTGAAATCATACATGTATTGTGAAAAAGGTGGTCATTAGTGATAAATAAGTTGTCAGACTCAACCAGGGCTTGCTTAGAAAGTGTAGTCATACAATTTGTATTTGGCCACCAAACCATAACGTAAACATGACGCGATTAGGCCTACAGTGGAGCAACAGTACCGTCAACAAAGCCCTATAGATGCTTTTATTTGCTCCAATACAGTAAGAACATGGGTGGCATTGGAATTTTCAACTCAATAAGAATACAAATCATACTGAAATGGTAAAAACCTCATTCAAGTATCTCATAAAACACCACCATATATCAATGATTACAAAATAATAATAATGTAAAAAATCTATTAAAACAACAAATAAACCCAAATTATAGCTCTCAGGCCATCCAGTGTTAAGGCAATGAAGAAGAAGGAGTGGGCCTGTTCACACTGCCTTGTTTACATCAAACCCTATGGGAAATTTCCCAAAGGCAGGGACTTTTAACCTGTTAAACCCCGAGCCTGTTTTTCAGGTTTCAGGCTCGAAAATGACATTCCCAGAACAAATGACTGTAACTTCACTTCTAAAAGGTTTATATGAATATTTTTTGTTATCAAAGCAAGGTTACATCTGTGAGTTGGATGTAGAAGTGTCAGAATCAATATAGATGTTTCTGTGTCAGAGTAAATTCAGATGGAACATAGCAAAAAACTGTAAATTCCTGTCTCCGCCTAAAGAAAACCCATTACTTATAGTGAAGACCAACCTTGAATGATGGGTTAGAAGCCTAAAAGCTTTAGGAATCCAAATGATCACATATAATAAGTACCCTGTATCAATATTGAGGCAAAAGAAGTGACATTTGACCTTTTTAGAGAGGTTTATGAAAATAAAGTCCAGGCGGAATAAGCTTTGGGCACATTTGGGCATATTTGGTTCCATCAGTGCCATTTGACCTTTTTCAGATACCAGACTATAAAAATCATTGTATTACATTGAATAATCACTCTAGGTATTCATTCCATTAGATTCTTAAAAAAATTATTAAAAATATTTGTGTGAGTGTGTATAAAAAAAATCAGGGTACCCGTCGGCGGGGACCTTCGGGCTTAACAGGTTAAAAAGCAGCGTCTTATTTAGTGTTCCGGCAGGTGTTGTCATGTTTCCTGCTGTTGCATTCCTCTATACATTCCATGTGACTCTTTCTGAATATAATATAATAGACAGATTATGACCAGTACAGGTACAGATGTAGCACTCCAGATCAGACTCAAATGGGTGTGTCCCAGTCAAAAGCCCAGCGGATGCCAGTGGCTGGGGGTGTTGCCAAATTGCTAGAGGGTGTTGCCCAATTTCCCCATTTGTTCAAGGATTTAACCATGAGATGGCGCTTCATTCACAAAATACACAATGGGTGTTGTAGAAACATCAATATTTTAGATCAAATAAAGTATATAGTTTGCTTTATGCAGTATATTTCCTGTAATATTGTACAGTAGATTGAAGTAAATCAACTTTTACATTAAGATAAGATAAGATGGACCTTTATTAATCCCGTGGGGAAATTCAGTAGTTCAAACAGCAACAGGGTGAGAGTGAAAAACAGGACAGCACAGATTCACACAGATTAATAAAATCCAAAATAAGATGAGCGATAAAAAATAATAATAATAATGAGAAACTATGAAATAAGAAATGAATAAAACTAAAATGTAATTATCATATATTATAATGTATTGTATTATTAAGTAATATCATACATTAACCCCATTATAGCAGATGCCACATTGAATGGATGAACACATATATGCATCAATAATTACAACAGAGTATTTCTAAATACAAGTTGTAAAAATACTTGTATTGTATTTAATATTAACCCTTTGGAGTCGACCGTCACGCCGGCGTGATCAGATCACATGACCTGTTCAAGCCGGTGCCGCATAAAAACAACAGTCCGGATAACATTGCCGTGTGTTTCTGTCGAAAGTACTGGCTTGAAACTACTGTATATCCCAGTCTTTGATTCATGCAAAAAGACCCAGTAAACACGGATATACGGTGATATAAAGTTAATACATTTCAAAAATATGAAATATGGAAGCACATATCTGAATATCTTCGCCATATTTGATCATTTTACGAAACGGAAAATACTGGAAACTGTAGATCCTGCTCAACAGGATGTATATGTGTATTTCTGTCGAAAGTACTGGCTTGAAACTATATGCCAGTCTTTGTTTCATGCAAAAATACCCAATAAACACGGACATACGATGATATAAAGTTAATACAGATATATTACAGAAGTATGAATAATGGAAGCACATATTTTAATATTTTCCCCGTATTTTATCATTTTACGAAACGGAAAATACTGGAAACTGTAGATTCTGCTCAACAGGATGTATTTACCAGGAAGGGGTGAGGTAATCAGGTAAACGGAGTGATACGAAACGAGACGAAAAGAGACGGCGGGAACCGAAGAGAGACGGCGGGAAATGGAGGGAGACGAAGATATACGAAGACAGGCTGCGGGAGACGAAGAGAGGCTGCGGGAGACTGCGATTGAAGTAAAGTGACAAACAAACATTAAAAATGTAGATATAGTTAGATATATTTAGAGTTTTGAAGACTCAACTATGATGAAGAGAACTCTGAACGTAAGTCAAGCTTTAAGCTTGTTTTTTGACATGGAGGAGGAGGAATCTGTGATGTTGCCCTCTGTGTCGTAGTTGACAGAAACCGCTTTGAAGCGTGGCACAGATAAAGACAGAAAAAACAGATTTGTGTACATAATGTGTATATATATATATATTTGTATTATATTTATAATAACACTTTTGCCTTATCAGAATGAAATCCCATGCTACCTCAATCAAACTTTCACATTATCATAGTCACATCCCATGTATATATTTCCAGCTTTTAAATGGTTTCGTTGTGGATGTTTGTGTTGTGAAAAATAAAATCATTTTCAAAATCTGTTTTTGCGTTTTTGTTGTGATTTTGGCTCCAAAATTTGCATATAGTAGAAGATCACCTACATCCAAACGAAATAAATATAATTAATTATGATAAATACGTTAAGTCTTGTTCATTGTTTTTCACTTTTATTAAATGTTTGATATTTCCGGTGGAAATGGTGGACTATCGGACATTCAAAATGCAGCATATTTTCACTCTTACACACGTATATTCTCATTTTACATCCATACATTTTCACTCTTACACACGGATATTCTCCTTTTGCTCTCATGCGAAATCTACTAAATCAAAGTATGTCATGTTTGTTTAGTTTTCGTTGATGAGACGAGACGGACTAAGGTGTTAATGGTGGACTATCGGACATTCAAAATGCAGCATATTTCCCCCAAGTGTCTGTCAAAATGCATTTTACGTTTCTAACTTGCAATATCAATATTTCAGCTCTCTTCACTCCAGAAGAGCGATCTCCCTCTCTCTCTGTGTGCGGGGGATCACAGGAGGGGGGAGAGCTGTGGAATGTGACTCCACACATTCCGATGGCCAATTAGTTTTAAACAAAGGGTCCCCAACATACATATGAAACATGGGGGGGTTGGGGCTGGAGAACGGTATGGTCCTACCGTTTTCATACTTTATATATCTTAGCATATTCATACACACTGTTCATACTGCTCACAGGCTGATATCTAGTGTATTCATACCCCTCACTGTTTATTCATCATTCAATTAATTATATATTTTATTCTGTAGATTGTGAACATTACTTTTCACTTTACTGCTTGTTGCTCCTGGTTAGAAGCTAAACTGCATTTCGTTGTCTCAGTACCTGTAATCTGTGCAATAACAATAAAGTTGAATCTAATCTTGAGCAGGAACTAATGTAGGCTATTTACTTAGTAGGCCTACATATCTGACATGAACGATGAAACACGTTTGTGCATTCTTTATGAATGCAAACCGAGTCATTTCGTTTATTTTTAACGAAATAAATGTGATTTAATCCACATAATTTACTGTGTTAATTGTTTACTTAGTATTGTTTAACTTGAATGTTCTTCACTTTTTAAATGCCTCTGTGATGTGCTGCTACCCATTTCCCCTCGGGGACTAATAAACGAGCCGTGTAAATGGGTGGCCATATGCATTTGAAAAGCAATATAAATCACACAGTTATTATGCAATAGGCTATAAAAGCACCACCGATTACCTTTCTCCAATTCAAACTCTTGACGGGAAAAAAGGAAGGTGTAAATGGTTGGGCTATACTGTACTGTAGACATACAAAGGCCATTCAATAGACGTTCAATATATAGTATTCGTTTATTAGAGTCGGCTTGACTCGGTTTGCATTCATAAAGAATGCAAAAATGTGTTTAATCGTTAATGTCATAGTATTCGTTTATTAGTCCCCGACATGCGACATGAAGCCGATACAATAAATCAAAATCCAGTAACATTCTGAAATCCCCAGGATGTGTCCTAATCAAACCAAAAGAGAACATGCAGATATTAAACTCATACAAGAAATGGTAGACATATTAGTACTCTTTGTGCCAAGTTGTCTCAGACAATCTGTTCTCCTAATGTGGGACAGTTCTGTGCAAAATGTGGGACACTGAAAAGTCTATATTAAAAAGCCTCAGTCACCTTCATTCATGTAATAAAAAAATCTCAGGCCAGTAACACTCAAAGCTACAGTAAATGTGCAATACCATGCTATGTTACTATTTATAATGTTATTGTTGTTACAACAGAATATGTTTTTATTTAAATTGAAGTTAAATGCATCAATCTGGTGCACTGAGGGCACAATTAGTAGATTTGTGGATACGGCTCTCAGCACTCATATGAAACAGAACTGTTCTTACAATGTGTGTTGGAAGGTATTAAATTACGATGCATATGTTATTGTGTAAACACACAGCTGATCACCTGAGAGCTGCCGTTTCATTCAGAGCGTTTAAAAAAAACGACGGTCTGATTTCAACAACTCAATGTGTGTTTATTATAGCAGTAATATTAGACACTAATAATACAGTAAACTATGAACACTGTACATATTATTGTTTGTCCGTGGGATTAGGATGATCGGTAGAGAGCCGCTGCATTTTCCTGCGTCGGATGTGATATAAAAACAAAGCGATTATTGTCGTTGTTGTAAACTCACGTGGATTAAATGTAGTGCATTCATTTCAACTCGCGAACATATGATACATTAAATGATCGCGAGGATCACGATCGAACATCGTTTGTTTGACCCTGGATGCATTTCCTGATGTAAAAACATAGCGATGGTTTTGTACTTACGCCAACGTGAATTAAACATTATTTTGTGAAATAAAAACATGGTGATGTTTAGTAAATGATTACATGTCTCTTACTTAAGCACAGAATATGATCCTATCCGTGACATAATGGATCTTAACAAATATCCGCGATATCAGATCCCTGTAGATCAGCTGTTTATTTCACATGAGTTCCAGTGTGGCAGCTTTTCACGGCTCCCCCTGGTGGATCCATGATCCATTGCTGCTGGTTTCATTATAATTAAATGTATTTATCAAGGGGGCGTTTCAAGTCCTGCGGGGGGGTTTTCCTTTTCAGCAGGGGCCCACCCCGTGCCGATCACGGACCCGCCCTGGTAGGCGTCTGAAACGAAGCGCTACATCTGTACATTGGAATACACGTTACAGTTATCCTTACACTTATTGTGTTCCTTTGTTACTTTTTTTCTCAGTTATAGGTTCACAATTATCCGGTTATGGTTTCAACAATCTGTTAACAACAAACAGTCAGCAGTATGCAGTCTGATATTCTCAACCAGTCTATCATATTTGTACGATCTTGTACACATTGATCAGCTAATCCTCTACACATACCTGCAGCTGTAGCGTTGGCTGAGGCATCCCTCAGCCAAGATCAGGATGTGGCAGGTGAGCTTGGTTCCAGATTGTCGATTGATAGTGTAAACGCATGATATGAAACTTCACTGCATCTGAGTTTGGTGGCAGAGTCTCATGTGGACGACCTTTGCAAAACAACTTATCTCTTTCTTTGTTGCATGTATCAACCTCTGGCACACCATACATCTTACAGATACATTTATCTGTTGATGTTACAATACCTTATGTGAGAGGGCCCTTCTCAAGGCCAGTAAGATCGGTGTGATGTTGCTCGAACACCTGCCAGGCTGTTTTCTTTCCGTGACCGCTGAACTGAGACACACTATCACAGCCAGTGATGGCATGGAAGGCAAGGAGTGTGTCCACTTGATCATCAGATAATAACTTGCGAATGTCATGTACTGGAAAATACTTTGGATCCTTTGATGTCCCGGCTTTAATGAAGAGATGGGTATATCCGATTCTGTCATGTTGTGCTAAAAGTAGAAGAAGCACGTCTGTGTCACGCACTGACACAACTATTGTGTCCATTGGAGCCTGGATGCAGTGCAAAATCAGACGTGTATCAGCCTCCTCGTGGTCAGCCATCGAAGAGGAGAAATCAAGATCTGGATCTGATGACTTGACAGTGGTTGCTTCAACAAACCCACCCGATATTACAACCACAGGCTCATCTTCTGGGCTGTGTTCTATCAGATGGTTTGAGAGTATTCAAGCGAGATCTGCTTTTGTTCTCTTCCAGTGCCATGAAGCTTGACCAGTCTGCTGTAAGTGGAATGGAGTCATTAACGATTTATCTGCGTACTGGTCGGTGACGCTGTTTACGTTTCCTCCTTGCGCCCGTTTTGATGGATTTGTCACGGTACCTGTCAAAGACTACATCAACCCTCTGGTACTTCTCTCCCATCTTCAACACCGTCTCAGCAAACTTGTTGCCATAGTTGCCAAATGTTGTAGTGTCAGGCGGCTTCCCAAGTGCCATTACAAGTGCTTGGCCATCAATAGCCAGGCAGCTGGGTTCCTGAAGGGGCACATCTGCAGGTGTTTGGACATGTTTTGTCATTATATTTGCGAAAACAGACTTGTTGGTGGAATGTAGACTGCCGTTAGTTGCGGCCAGAGATAGCGGGATGGGCATGAGTTCATGCTGGAGGACATATTCTAGGTCTACCTTACGACCTGCTCTGTAAGCTGTGACTAGCCTTTGTAGAATCTGCCTGTCCACTTTGATGGTGTTTTGCTTGTTCTTGGAAAGTTGCACGACTTCATACAAAGAGGCAAATGTCTTGGCTTTGTTCTTTCGAATGGGTGACTTCAGTCCCAAGTGCTGGTCACTAGCTGGAGGTTCACACAGATGTTTGTCCACAAACACTTTCATTTGTGCCTGTCCAAGGTGTTCTGCACCAAGCAGAGATTCTTGAATCTCCGGTGTGACCACTTCCTTGTTGATTATGTTCTTGAGTGTGTCCCCACCATCTTGAAACACACAGTGCTCTTTCAATGATACACATATTTTGCTTTCATCCCTGTCGTCTCTCTCCATTCTACTCTTTGTGCACTCAGTGTGTGTGTACTCATCGTCTTCATCATCTGTTGTCAGCATTTATTTTGTCTGAGAAGCTATGACTGTTCTCAGATTATACGACAATGTCCATCTACTGAGGGATGTTGCTATCCTGGTGATGCCCACTAAACCACCACTCTTTTTTCCTGTAGCGTTTAGCCACTCAGTACTTTGATCCGCTGAACCTGATTGAAGCGTCGATCACTGCGTTTCACCAAGAAGTTGCCTTTCTGAAACTCGAGGAGGATTTCTGGTGGGGGAGCAGACATCTCAGCCAGGTACACAGTACCCCGTCTGGCGTTGTTTATATGAACGTACCTGAAGAAGAAGGGCAGCATACGTTTGAACGCATACAGGTGGAGATCCCACAATCCATCACGTTGCGCTCTTATGAAGCAGAGTACGATGCTGACCATAGTCATGTAGTCCCACCAGAATGCGGCATTCGGGTCATCAACTGCAAGCAATGCAGCAAACTCTTTCATGGGCTGCTGGAATCTGTCTGTAGTCAGTTTGTCGACCATCTGCGCAATGTGGTCAGCATCTACGGATTGGCAGAGATCTGAGAGTTCAGCTCTCAGTGTAACGTCAACCTCATCCAGATATGTGTAAAGCCCTGGGAGCAGTAGCTGCCAAAGAGCCTGTAGGGTAAGTTTGTGGGTCCTTATGGCACGTGCATACCCCTTTCCTGCCATGACATGCTGAGCAGCATTTGCTCCCATTAGATCACACTTGACCCATAGCGCGCTCAGGCCAGAATCAACCATGTGTTGTCCTATCACACCCAGGAAGTTCATGGCAATGTGAAGGCCTCCAAGGCAAGGGATAAGCACATTCTTGTATTCTTCTACTGACCACTTTAGTTCTAGCAACTTCGGATAAAGTGCCTCGCCCACTGTCAGAATGACATGCTGTTGTTCCATTGATTTGGAGATATGAAGCACTCGCTTGACAACTGTGTTCAGTGTATCGAGTTCAGATGCAGGAGCCTGGATGATAGAAAGGTAGCCTCCTGTAGTTTTCTCTGGGTTGACTGTGCTTGCCTTTTGATTGTACAATATCCAGGAAGGCATTGGCTTTTTAGATGTCCTGGACATGAAGAAGGCCATGTCTGTAGCTTGTGCTTTCTGTGCTGCAGGACATTGTTCAGATGACTGTGTGAAACAGTCTTCTGCTAATACACCACTGAATGGGCGCTCTGCGATTCCTCTTTTTGGTTTGTTTTTTTGCTTTTGTGGGTGGGGGGGGCAATAGTGGGGAAGGCAAAGGTTCCATCACAGCATATTTGAAACATTTAACCTCAAAACAATATACAACGTAAGTATAAGTAGCCTGATAATAATAATAGCTGAGTAATTATTCATAGTTAAAAACTACTATTTTTGCAATATATATGAGATCTAAGCAGTTTATTCACATTACATCTCAAATCTGAATATGGCATCAGATTGCCCATGTAGGAGAACTTACAAAAGCACATTTAATTCAAGTTTGTACCTTGTTTAGTCAAAAAGATATACTTAAAATAGATGTTAGGCTGGTGGTGGCGGCCATGTTGGATTTCTCAATTTCGAGGCATTTTGGGAAATTGTTGAGCTTCATATACAGCAGATTTGGATTCAGCACCCCTTAATACCCCTAGAAATGTTGTATGGCATAAATCTCTCAAGAGTCAGAGAGAGCCATGCGTCACACCTCTTTTAAACATCACTGTTGGCTGAAATCGTCTCAGGAGAATACTTCAGTGTACCCTCGGTTATAGCTCCTCTAGAGACACTCTTTCCTTCGAGACGGCGTGCCGACATCCGTTTCCGGGTCGCTGCCAGAGGGTCTGGGACGCGAAAATTATATGATATGCATTTTGAATTGAGACGTCCCTGATAGATACTATCTCTTTACGTATTAGTGATGGGAATTCTGGCTCTTTTTTTGTTTGACTAGTCACCAAGAAGTGCCGGCTCCTAAACGGCTCATCAGTTTACCACAGAGCATTAGTTTCGCCGCTGCGAGGCTCCGGCATTCACAGTTCACGCACGTGCTCCACTAGCACCCCCGCCAAGGCTCGCCGACAGTACACTTTCCGTCACAGGAACACGCTTTGCTGGCGGAGAAAATAATCCCACCAGACTCCTTTGCCCCTCCAACACAGAGGGATCTCCTTTAGGGCTGCACGATTTGGGGAAATAATGTAATTGCGATTTTTCTGACAGATATTGCGATTCGATTTGCGATATTTGTTTTTAAGCGACCCAACGGAAGTTTATTGTAAAATGCGGCCATATCTCCGGCTAGGAAGGTCGAATCAACGTGCTCCCGTCTCTCGCAGCCCGAGCTACGAGTGAAATAACTAAACTTAGATGAAACTTCCGTTGGGTTGCTTTAAAGTCAAGCTTCAGTTTAAGATTCACCCTGTAATAGAAACATGTTATGGTTCAGCTGCATACTCTTCTCTACACAAATTAGATAGAGTCCAGACACAAGCACTAAGGATATGCTGTGGGGGGGCAGTCAGATCTTCACCAGGGTCGGCACTTCAGGTAGAGGTCGGAGAAATACCAATTTCTTTGAGGAGAAAACATTTAATTGTTAATTACTGGGCAAATCTACAGGGCCATGAAGATACTCACCCTACTAAACAAACTGTACAAACAAGTTGGGAAAGTAACAACATTAAAAAAAGAATGTTTTTTGTCTGTGTTTCGGAATTATGTAAGGAATTCAAAGTTAAAGAATGGAATAATAGTCCGACGGTGTTGTTATCAGCTGTTCCACTATTTTGCTACCTCAACCTGTAGTAGATTTATTGAAACGGTTACATTCAACACATTGTTGTTAATAATAATTGACTTTCAGTAAGAAAAACATATTTTCACTCTTTTTTAGATGGTTAATAACAAGCATTACAATGTCTAAAGACACTCGCTCCAATTCACTAGGTGGCGATGTTGCAAAACAACTAGGCCTAGCCAGGAGTGCGATCCTGACTCCTGAGACTGCAGCCTCAGACTACTATTGTCTTGGGTTAGGGTTAGCCCAACTAACCCCAAACTGTGCAGCAAACTGGGTGAAAGGATATTATTTAACCGATAATCACTGACAAGGTAGGTCAACACAACAAAGACTGAAATATATATATGATAGGGGTGTAACGGTTCACAGAAGTCACGGTTCGGTTTATACCTCGGTTTGGGGGTCACGGTTCGGTACGGGTTCGGTACAACAAGGAAAAGCAAAAAAAAAGTCCCAAACGCATTATTTTATTTTGCTGTTATTTATTTGTAATAGAAGTGCAAGTTTAGAACACTAACATTTGGAATCATTAACTGTATTACACAGTTAAAAACAAACCACAAACAGTAACACACACTCAGATGGCCATATTATTTATATTGGCTGATGGCAAACAAAAAGGTTAAGTAAGCTGTACAAATAAAAAGAATGTCTTGAAAATGTTAAAATAAATAATAAGAAAGTGTTTGAATCACAATCAATAAAAGGAAATACAGAACTGTATAACATATCCTGATGTCAACATATAAAATAAATACAATGATAAATACTGTAGGTATTTTAAATGCTGAAATGTAGTTTAGTGCAGCTCATTATACATCCAATGAAGGGCAATTTGGAAGCATAACAACTGTGTAGGCCCTTAAGGCTACTAACAACTTGTATTACACGGCTTAGTTGAATACTCGATTCTGATTGTAACTTCTTAACATGTGACACGTTGTTAATCCAGCAGTACAGACCGCTGTCAAGGACTATGATGAAGGTTGCTAAAGAGGATCAAGAAAGAGAAAGGAAAAGAGGTTAAAAGACAGAGCGCTGGATGTCAGATAAATCACCAGAAGAAGGCAGAGAGGAAGTAAACAATAACAGGACACGGAATGGGCTCTGTAGTGTGTTTAGTATATGGCCGTGTACAGGCCCGGCTCCAGAACAACATGACTCAGGGTGCCTCTGAGGTTACAGGGGGTGCAGCAGTAGCAGGTTTACATGAGCAATAGTGGCCGGCAACAGCAACGAACAGATTATGGCATTTGTTATGTTTTGAAACCAAGCAAGTGAGAACATTTCAAGTGAGTTAAAAGTGCAATCCTGAAATATCTCATACGGTCCAAAGTCGACTGTGGCAAAGAAAAGCACCAACGCTTCAAAACTGTGCTGATAAAACAAATGAGAACATATTGTAAATCAAGGCACATATTATTTGAACCAGCTCATGGTTTGAAATGGCAAACATTGAAAAGCAAAAGTATTATTAAAACCATGTACTAAATCATCACTTTGGTCCCAGCCATATACTCTGGGAAGAGAATATTTACTGTGCTTGAAAACTGGTATCACACCATCATGTGAGGTTGACTTTGTGACCTGGAGAACATTTCAGCTGCAACATTAGCTTGTTGATAAGCTTGGGATATGAGATATTTTTGTCGCCATTCGTGGTGAAGGCATATGTGCTATTGTATGCATTATTTTTGACCCAACATTTCTACAGGCATGGCAGAATATGGCACTATTTTCACATGAATATTCAAGCCCTTGTCTATTTTAATACGGCGTAGTTTCGGGCGACGAAGACTGCTGCTCCGAGGGCGGCGAGTCAGGCGGGAGTAAGCTAGTGTCCACAACGGAGGGTCACGTGATGTCCCCATCTGACCTATTGCTACGGTCTGCAGTAGATGCAGTGTTGCTGGCATTTAGTGATGGTTGCTTTAACTATGTTCGTATAAATGATTATCCACAGATGTGTGTCACTGCTGTGGAAGCACTTTGGAAATGATGCACGCGCAGCGGAGCAGGTCACGCGCACCTGACACAATTTGTTGTTTGTATTTTTCGCTCCATTCTCTTTTTTGAATAGAGGGTGCATAACATTCAACTGCCCCGAAGATCCCGACACGAAGCCTGAAGGGTAAACACACCAGGTTTACTAATCTACTAACCGCACAATTTGTCTGGTGTCGGAATGTCTCGCTATGTTAGTACATTGTTAAAAAACAAAACCCCATTTAATTTCGGGTTAAAATGTGTTGTAACTGCGTTACTGAGCATTGTAACGGGTAATATATTACCAACATTTCATAAGTAATGTGTTACATTACTTCGTTACGGCAAAAAGTAATATATTACTGTAACTCCATTACTTTTGTAACGCGTTACACCCAACACTGTATATAACCCATCTTTACATATCTGTCTATCTGTACACAGTACTCTTGATGATTTCATACACCACTGCATGTCCCAGCATCCACAGCATTCTTCAGCGCATTGGTGAGGACGAGTCTGAGTCTCTCTTAATATCTCCCTCTTACTGTCAATATACGTTTATATTTCCCACTATTTTGGCAGCTCGGCGCTCGTGAGAAGAGGGCTGTCTGTTTGATCTGGAGCAGTACGAGGAGGAGGACAGCTTGAGTATGTTTTTAAACATTTAACAATGTACAATATACTTTAATGTATACCAAATGTTCTTGATAGATATGTACCTAACCTACATTTCTTTCCCCACACAATGTCGTCCTTAACATCAACGCTTATCTCTTTGAAAATGTTGTCAGGTTTATGATGGGGAACCACAACTATTGGTATTAAGGAATTAATAATAATCACACTTTGATAAATGTGGAATAAAAACAGCAAGAATAGTGATCAGTGTTTCCGCCAGACCGGGGCTGAGAGGGCGTCCACCCGAGAGTGAGGGGGTGTGTGCATTTTGAATTGATCTCCTTTAGGGCTGCACGATTTGGGGAAATAATGTAATTGCAATTTTTCAGACAGATATTGCGATTCGATTTGCGATATTTGTTTTTAAGCACCCCACAGAAGTTTATTGTAAAATGCGACCATATCTCCGGCTAGGAAGGTCGTATCAACGTTGTCCCGTCTCTCGCAGCCCGAGCTACGAGTGAAAGAACTAAACTTAGATGAAACTGCCTTGGGTTGCTTAAAAGTCAAGCTTCACAGTGCATGACACTGTGGGCCATCTAAGCTAATTTACAGATGGCCCTGAGCCCAATAGAGATTGCCCTGAAAAATGCTCGCGGACGAAATGACGCACGAAGGGTTTGGGGGGCCTCCCCCTAGAACAAAGATGTTTGCAGGTCTTAGATGCTGCCTGGTTCTCTAGACTGAATTATAAGATTAACCACCACAATACTATATTGTACAATTTCAATTGTATTCTTCATTTCACTTGTTTGTGTTTGCTCGCTTGCATGCCCTGCATAGCTATAAGAAATACTTAAGTTGTTGGTCAAGACACTTTCCATCTGATGAAGGCAAATGCCTTCCCAGATGGAAAAAAGTAGAAAACATTACATTCAGTTATAACTGTCAAAACAAACATTATTTACACTATTATGGCCCCTGTTAAAAATGTTTGTAATGTTAACTACTGTAAATTGGTCGAACAAATGCCTCCTCATCCGGAAGCTGACCGAGTAGACCCGAGCAGCAGTCGAGAGGTGCCGTTAGCCGGCAAATCTAAATCTCTTTGGTCAAAATGTCCGGTCAAATTAATTTACCTTTAGAGCAATACCGCTTCAGTTGCGCGACTTATGTGACAAGAAGAGTATGTGACAGACAAGAATAGTCAATTATAATGTCTAACACTTAATGTGGGGAAAGAGATGTCCTGTATGGGTTGATCTGTTGGTAATGCCTCGGGGTTCCGGTGGGCATGTAAACAAATGCATAATGCTGCACTATACTTTGTGGCCTCACCCGCTCACTCGCATAGTGACACTTATTGTTTAGGTGTCTGTTAATAAGCAGTTAGTCATATCATTAGCTAGAACTAGCTGGATCTGATCGATATGGACATAAACACGAGTGAAGTCTAATCTGACGGGAGAGAGAGATCAGCTGCTGCTAGTACGCCGAACCGGTACTGGACTTGTACAAACTTTCGGTTCAAGTCCGGTTAAAACCGGAATGTCGGGAACCGGTACTTGGACTCGCAAACAAACTAGCACTTACGTATATTCTCCTTCTTGTTCTAAACCATCTAAAACCTCCATGAAGGCAGGAGAGACTGAAAAGAGTCAAGGGAAGCTTATAAAAGTTAACAGCATTTAATTACACAAAAGATGCGGTGGTGTACAAATGGAATTGCAAAAGGAGGCGCTCTCCTCATCTCCCGTCAGCCCAGGTCAGCAGGTAGAAGAGATCAATTCTTGGCTTGCTCTTCCTGTTGTCATCTGAGGTCTTCTCCTATTGGCCGGCGTCGTCGGGGGGCGGGTCCAATGCAATTCCTGCCTTTTTCTGTAGTTAAATTACATAATTCTGGTGTCTGTGGTTACTTAAACATTCCCTGATAAACATTATTCAGCATCAATAAATGAGTGCTAATCCCAGTGTGCTCAGTGTACAACATCACATGTCATTTCACCTTCGATTCACGGTTTGAAAACGTAGCATTTCGCCACATGCTAATGCTAACCGGAAGTGAATAATTTTCAGAATAAAAGTATTCAGTTAATAGTGTGAACTTCTGTTTTTTTCAGAATAAAACTGATTTAAATTAAATAGTGTATTTAATTCAAAATTACGCCATATCAACATTGATTTGAATTTCTAACAGTATGTATGTACTGTATAATGTGCACATGTAGAGTTGTAGAAAAGACATGGTGTACAGACATACAGAAGGACAACAAGCTTCACCCCTGTGCTTTCCTGTCCAGGAAGCTCACCCCGGCAGAAAGGAATTACGATGTGGGAAACCGTGAGTTGCTGGCCGTGAAGCTGGCATTGGAAGAGTGGAGACATTGGTTGGAGGGAGCCAAGCATCCTTTTGTGGTCTGGACCGATCACAAGAACCTGGAGTACATCAAGAAAGCCAAAAGACTGAACTCCAGCCAAGCTAGGTGGACCTTGTTTTTTAACCGTTTTGATTTTGTTCTTTCTTACAGGCCAGGGTCTCAGAATATCAAGCTTGACGCTCTGTCCCGTCTGTTTGACCCTGTGAGTCAAGGAGCCGGAACCTATTATTCCGTTGAACCGTGTGGTAGGAGCACTGACTTGGAAAGTGGAGAAGGAGGTGATGCGAGCTAATGGTGGGGCTCCTGCACCCAGGGGTTGCCCGCCTAACCGGCTATTCGTTCGGGAAGCCGAGCGACCACAGGTGATCCACTGGGCTCACACTTCGTTGCTCACCTGTCACCCCGGAGTCAAAAGAACCATATTCATCATAAAGCAGCGTTTCTGGTGGACATCCATGGAGAAGGATGTGAAGGAGTATGTCATACATCAATAACTGCAAATCCCCCACTGCTCCTCTCCTCCAAGGTGTCCCTCAAGGTTCAGTTCTTGGCCCCCTCCTCTTCATTCTTACCTGCTTCCCCTTGGTCACATAATCCGCCATCATGGACTTCAATGCCACTGCTTTGCCGACGACATCCATCTCCACCAAGTCCATCTCCACTGCTACCCACTCCATTCTGACAAACTGCATCACTGAAATAAAATCCTGGCTCCAACTTAACTACCTGAAACTCAACTGCGATAAATCTGAAATAATAATCATTGGACAAAACAAGCTCACCACACCTATCCATAACTTCACCCTCAACAGAGACGGCTTCCCAGTTCAAACCTCCCCTCACATCCGGAACCTAGGCATCATATTTTACCAAACCCTCTCATCAAACAGATCACAAAGACAGCCTTCTTCCACCTCAAAAACATCGCCCGTCTACGTCCACCCGTGGATGAGGGTTTCGGCAGCAGTGGGAGAGAGGCTCCCACTGCTGCCGAAACCCTCATCCACGCCTTCATCACCTCCCGTCTGGACTATTGCAACAGCCTCCTCTACGGTTCACCTGCAAAAATCCTCATAAAACTTCAATACATCCAGAACTCCGCCGCCCGTCTACTCACCCACACCCGAATCCGTGAACACATTACACCCATCCTCATCAAGCTCCACTGGCTCCCCATCCCCCAGAGAATTCAGTACAAGATCCTCCTGATGACATACAAAGCCCTCCATAACCTGGCCCCATCCTACCTGACTGACCTCCTCCACAGACACACTCCCACTCGCTCCCTCCGCTCTGCTACTGCCAACCTCCTGTCCCTCCCCACCCGGACCAACCTCAAGTTCTGGGGCGACAGAGCCTTCTCCGTTGCTGCACCCACCCTCTGGAACTCACTACCCCAATCCATCAGAGATTCTTCTTCCCTCACAGCATTCAAAACATCACTCAAAACCCACCTGTTCAACACTGCATTCAATCTCTGACCACCCCCCCTATTTACTGTTCTGTTTATCTCTTTTTGTATTTCATTGTTATCTACATTTAGTTTTTTTGTTTTCGCTTGTCTTTTTTTCTCCTCTTAATTCTCTGTCAAAGCGTCTTTGAGTTTCATGAAAAGCGCTATAAAAGTCCCATGTATTATTATTATGTGAAGGAGTGCCCTGTCTGCGCTCGCAAAACAAGACCTCTTCCAGGGTGCGGATTGGATTATTACAACCACTTCCTATTCCCAACAGACCCTGGTCGGATATTTCCATGGACTTCGTCACGGGCCTTCCTATCTCTAGAGGCAACACCACAGTTCTCACAGTGGTGGACCGTTTTTCCAAAATGACACATTTTATTGCTCTGCCCAAATTGCCTTCAGCCAAGGAAACGGCTGAGGTCATGATGCGTAATGTGTTTCGCCTGCATGGTTTCCCGAAGGATATTGTCTCCGACCGAGGTCCCCAGTTTGTGTCACGTTTCTGGTAGGAGTTCTGCAGCCTCATCGGTGCCACGGTCAGTCTCTCGTCTGGATACCACCCGGAGTCTAACGGTCAGACAGAACTGGAGACCTGCCTGCGATGCCTGGTTTCCCAGAATCCCTCCTCCTGGAGCGAGCACCTCACCTGGGTTGAGTATGCGCACAACATCCTTCCTACATCTGCCACAGGCCTGTCACCGTTTCATTGTGTTTATGGTTACCAGCCGCCACTGTTCCCAGCCACGGAGAGAGAGGTCACGGTCCCGTCTACCCACGCTCTCGTCAGGCGTTGCCATCGCGTATGGGCTGCGGCTAGGAAAGTCCTCTGCAGAAACTCGGCGCTTATGAAATGAGCAGCAGACCGAAGACGCCAACCAGACCCTGTGTACCAGCCAGGCCAAAAAGTTGTCATGGGGTGAACTCAGAGGCATGAACTCAAATGCACAACTCAGACTCGGGTAGTATTCAAAAATAAAGACTTTACTGGAGATAAATCAGTACAAAAACACAGTAACAAAAACAACAAACACAAAATTACTCTTCCGAGGAAAAACTAAATGCAAAAATCGTGATCATGAGAAAACAGGATACAACCTTGGAGCAGGCTTGAACGTGGTCATGAATAAGAAACAAACTGGCACTGGACAGTTGGAGACTAACACAATATACACAAGGTGAGGGGAACAGGTGGAAACAATCAGGGCGGGGAAACCAATCACGAACACAGGAGACACATAGGGGCGGGGAGCATGGAATTCTGAAACGAGAGGAGGAATACTTATTACAATAAGACAGAGGGCACAGAACAAAGGGACATGACGAAATTAATATAAAGAATAGACTTTCATGATAAGTTTCCGAGACATGACATCAGTGGGAGCTTCACTGTCGCATATTTCAAAATGCAATAACGGCGTGAGAGACCTGTCAAACTTATAAGCAGTGTTGGGACTTAAACGCCGTTATTTTTGGCAGTAACTAGTACTCTAACGCATTACTTTTTAAATTCAGTAACTCAGTTACCGTTACTACATGGTGCGTTACTCAGTTACTGCGTTCGTTTTTTTATATAGTCAACAGCCAGGCGAACAGATATGAGAACTGTACTTAAGTACAGTACTTGAGTAAATGTACTTAGATACTTCCTGTATCACATGCGGAGACGGGCTGTGGGCGTGTTTGTGTTGTTTACTAACAAGACTATCATGGCGGTGGCGGAGCTCAAGTCTAGTTTCTCCACCTGGAGATATTCTCACTTTTTCACTTTTGTGAAGCACAAACAAAAGAAAGTTTCTGTTAAATGTAAGTTGTGTCCTGGCGGGTCAAAGAGCCTATCTACTGCCCAAACCAGCAATTCAAATCTCTTAAAACATCTGTAAAAACTGGATTTTAACCAAGGGACTGCTAGCCAGGGGAAAGTCGATAAAGCCATTGCACGGTATGTTGTAGAACACTTGCAGGCTATTGCTACAGTGGAGTCACCCGCTTTCAGGGAGCTAGTTAGCATGATACCATGTCCGGGCGGCACACAGCATATGGAACAGAAAACTTTTTTCAGCTAATATCGATGCAATCCAGATGGTATATGATGCATGTTAAGTTGATCAACAGATTGTATTGTTCTCCAATGCAATAACAGTACTGAAATCAATCAATCAATCAATCAATGTTTATTTATATAGCCCAATATCACAAATGTTACATTTGTCTCAGTGGTCTTCACAGTGTGTACAGAATATCAGTATGACAATACGACACCCTCTGTCCTTAGACCCTCACATCGTACAAGGAAAAACTTCCAAAGAAAAC
The DNA here is from genome assembly GCA_036324585.1 of Champsocephalus esox. Lineage (NCBI taxonomy): Eukaryota > Metazoa > Chordata > Actinopteri > Perciformes > Channichthyidae > Champsocephalus > Champsocephalus esox. The sequence goes on along the minus strand of CM070479.1, from coordinate 52,567,732 downwards.
CCAGTTTAAAGGGAAAAATGGGAGAAACCTCAGGGAGAGCAACAGAGGAGGGATCCCTCTCCCAGGACGGACAGACGTGCAATAGATGCCGTGTGTAAATTGAAAAGATAATACATTTGCAACATAGGTAGTCCAAATGTTTGGAAATGCATGTGTGTATAATAGGAAGATGAATCCACGAGGATATCCATCCAGGACCGATGATCCAGGACCACAGCCACGACTCAAGATCCAGCGCTCGCGATCCAGGACACAAGACCGCAGGATCATCCATGACTCCGGATCCCAGCATATATAGACCCCAAAAAGAAAGACATTTGGGGAAGCTGGGTTAATCGGAACATGAGAGTACACAGGTATAGACAGAGAGAAGGAAGAAGTAAGATGTCCCCCGACAAACTAAGCCTATATCAGCAAAACTAGGGGCTGAATCTAATCAGCCCTAACTATAAGCTTTATCAAAAAGGAAGGTCTTAAGCGCACTCTTAAAAACGGATAGGGTGTCTGCCGCCCGAACACAAACTGGAAGCTGATTCCACAAATGTGGAGCTTGATAAGAAAAGGCTCTGGCTCCCATTGTACTTTTAGAGACTCTAGGAACAACCAACAACCCTGCATTCTTGGAACGCAATGCCCTAGTAGGACAGTAGGGTATAATGAGTTCTTTAAGGTAAGATGGCGCCTGCCCATTAAGGGCTTTGTAGGCGAGAAGAAGAATTTTAAATTCTATCCTGTGTTCTATAGGGAGCCAGTGTAAGGCAGCCAGAACAGGAGTAATGTGGTCCCTTCTCCTAACTCTGGTTAGTACACGAGCCGCAGCATTTTGAATCAGCTGAAGCGACTTGATTGACTTTTTGGTACTCCCTGATAGTAAAGAGTTACAATAATCCAGCCTAGAAGTAACAAATGCATGGACTAGTTTCTCTGCATCGTTTTGAGGCAAGATATGCCTGATTTTTGCAATGTTACGTAGATGGAAGTAGGCGGTCCTTGAAATTGATTTTATGTGGGCGTTAAAGGATAAATCCTGATCAAATATAACACCAAGATTCCTTACAGTCTCACTGGAGGCCAAATTAATGCCATCCATAGTTAGTATATCTTTAGATAATTTGTTTCGTAGATTCTTCGGGCCAAGTACAATAACTTCAGTTTTGGTCGTGTTTAACATCAAAAAGTTTAAGGTCATCCACGTTTTTAAGTCCTTAAGGCAGTCTTGAATTTTATTTAGATGATTAATTTCATCAGGCTTAATTGATAAATATAGTTGAGTATCATCCGCATAACAATGAAAGTTTACAGAATGATTCCTTATAATATTGCCTAACGGAAGCATATATAATGTGAACAAAATAGGTCCGAGCACTGAGCCCTGTGGCACTCCATGGCTAACTTTGGTTTGCGTGGAAGATTCATCGTTGACACGTACAAACTGAGAGCGTTCAGATAGATAGGACCTAAACCAGCCTAAAGCAGTTCCCTGTATGCCAACTAAGTGCTCTAGTCTTTGCAATAGGATATCATGGTCGATAGTATCAAATGCAGCACTGAGATCGAGCAAAACAAGAATAGAGACAAGTCCCTTGTCTGAGGCTATTAGAATATCATTTGTGACTTTAACCAGAGCTGTCTCTGTGCTATGATGTGTTCTAAAGCCAGACTGAAAATCTTCAAATAAATCATTGTTTTTTAAGTAATCACACAACTGTTTTGCGACCGCTTTCTCAAGAATCTTTGAGAGGAACGGAAGATTAGAAATAGGTCTATAGTTGGCTAAAACCTCTGGATCGAGGTTGTGCTTTTTAAGAAGCGGTTTTATCACTGCTACTTTGAATGATTGTGGAACATAGCCTGATAATAAAGACATATTCATAATATTTAATAAAGAAGTGCTAATTAATGGAAAAACTTCCTTCAACAGCTTAGTTGGAATTGGGTCTAACATGCACGTTGATGGTTTAGAAGAGAGAATCATTGAATGTAATTGTTCAAGGTTAATGGCTGAAAAGCATTCTAGTTTACTATCTCGTGTAATATTAGAACTTACGATTCCAGGAGCTGTTGATAACATTATACTGGTCGAAGGCAAGAGGTCATTAATTTTGTTTCTAAGAGTAACAATTTTATCGTTAAAAAAGCACATAAAATCATTACTACTGAGTGCTGTGGGAATAGAAGGCTCAATGGAGCTGTGGCTCTCTGTCAGCCTGGCTACAGTGCTGAAAAGAAATCTTGCATTATTCTTATTCTCATCTATTAATGAAGAGTAGTATGCTGCTCTCGCTTTACGCAGTGCTTTCTTATATTCATTGAGAGTAATATGCCAAATTAAACGAGATTCTTCAAGTTTGGTGGAACGCCATATCCTTTCAAGTTGTCTAGACTTTTGCTTTATTTTGCGGGTTTCGGCATTATGCCATGGAGCTAATCTATGTTGCTTTATTTTCTTCTTTTTCAAAGGAGCAACAGAGTCTAATTTTATTCGCAGCGCATCTATAGCACTATCAACAACATGATCAATTTGGGGTGGTGTACATTTTGTATAAGTTTCCTCCCTTACATGCAGACATGTTATCGAGTTAAGTATTGGTGGAATCTCTTCCTTAAATGTGGCTATAGCACTAACGGATAGGTTTCTGCTGCAAGAGCTTTTGACTAATGCTTTGTAGTCTAGTAACAGTACTTCAAAAGTTACTAAGAAATGGTCGGATAAAGCAGGATTATGCGGTTCGACTAATAGTTGCTCAATTTCAATACCATAAGTCAGAACAAGGTCGAGAGTGTGATTATAGCAGTGGGTTGGTTTATTTACACTCTGACAGAAACCAACAGAATCTAATATAGAGTTAAATGCAACAGTAAGGCTATTTTTATCATCGTCAACATGAATATTAAAGTCACCTACGATAATTACTTTGTCTGTTTTAAGAACCAAAGTTGATAAAAACTCAGAGAATTCTGATAAGAATTCTGAATAAGGACCTGGTGCACGATACACTGTAACAAATAAAATTGGCTGCAAAGTTTTCCAGGTTGGATGCGTAAGACTAAAAACGAGGCTTTCAAAAGAGGTATAATTACATTTTGGTTTAGTATTGATCAGTAAACTTGAGTCAAAGATTGCTGCAACTCCACCTCCTCGGCCCGTGCCTCGAGCAATATGAGTGTTGACATGGCTGGGTGGAGTGGCCTCATTTATGCTGACATATTCTTCATGTCTCAACCAAGTTTCAGTGAGACAGCATATATCAATATTATAATCTGATATTAAATCATTTACCAATATTGCTTTAGATGCTAGAGATCTTATGTTTAAGAGACCACATTTAATCTTCCTGTTTTGTTGCACTGTAGTAGTTGTTACATTTACTTTTATTAGGTTATTATGTATGACACCTCTATTAGGTTGTACCTTAAATTGTCCTTGGGCAGACACACACACCGCTAATATTGGGTATTTTATTGGGTTCGGGATTCCTATGGGTGACTGCCTAGGAGAGAGCGCAGAGAAGCGTGTAAGACTGCGACTCTGCCTCCTGGTCTCAACTCCAGTTTGTCATGGATTACGTCCACAAAGCCCTGCAATGTTTGCCGAAATGAGATCTGCACCTTTCAAAGTAGGGTGAATGCCGTCTCTCTTAATCAGACCAGGTATTCCCCAGAAGGCTGTCCAATTATTTACGAAGCCCACATTGTTTGCTGGGCACCACCAAGACAACCAGCGCTGAAATGATGACATGCGGCTATACATGTCATCATTGATCAGATTGGGGAGGGGACCAGAGAAGATTACGGTGTCCGACATTGTTTTAGCATAACTACACACCGACTCCACATTAAGTTTGGTGCATTCTGATTGGCGTAAACGAACATCATTACCACCGACGTGAATAACAATCCTACCGTATTTGTGTTTATTTTTAGCCAGCAGTTTAAGATGCGCCTCAACGTCGCCCGCTCTGGCCCCCGGAATGCATGTGACTGTGGAGGCTTCGGTCTCTAAATTCACGTGTCTCATAATAGAGCTACCAATAACCAGAGTTGGCTTCTCAGCGGGTGTCTCGCTGAGTGGGGAATATCTGTTAGATACGTGAACGGGTTGGTGGGGACCTGCGGGTTTCGCTTTATGCCCCTTCTGAACAGTCACCCAGTCTCCCTGCTGCTCGGGAGTTGCCGGGGGACGGCTAAGAGGAGCTACCTTTGGCCGGTCCGCACTGGCTAACATGGGCTTTACTTTAGCTGAGTTACTTTCTAAGATGCGGAGCCGGGCTTCTATGGCTATGATTCCCGCCTCCAACCTAACAACTATACTACATTTAACACATGTATCCTTACCAGTAAGGGAGGCCGGGAAGTAACCAAACATGAGACAGGAAGAGCAGGAAATAGCACCAGAGGGTGGAGAAAGAGCCATGGCTAGCTATCAAGCTAAAGTAGCTACCGTTAGCAAACCCGAAAAGAGTGTAGGCAACTGTGGAGTTACAGTCGCTAAGAGAAGGAGAGTTGTGAGTGCTTAAGCTGTAGTAACGTGTGATTACAACGTCAGGCAGTTGCCGTGATCAAGAGTTTTAAAACGATCGATTAAGTTTAAGTTAATAAGCTATCAGCAACAGAACAGACACACGGGTTACCCGGAGATGACAACAACAACCGGAAGTTACAACGTGCTCACCGCAATAGGTTCCTCCTTCGTAAGAATGATTACACAACATTTTTTGAAATGAAGGCTATAAGGGCATTAATGGGAGCCCTTTTTAACTAAAAAGTTACTTTTCACAGTAACGCATTACTTTTTGGTGTAAGTAATCAGTAAAGTAACTGAGTTACTTTTGAAATGAAGTAACTAGTAATGGTAACTAGTTACTGGTTGTCAGTAACTAGCACAACACTGCTTATAAGTAAACAGCATAATGACACAAAGGTGCATGCTTGATAGTATCTGTACTCATGTAGTGTTTTTTTTATGTTCTTGAGTAAGTGTGCAGATAAATGTTGACTTAAAATGGCCATTTGAAGGTCTGTAATTTGTGAAAAAATGTTGTGTAATCATTTCAAATGTAAATTCATTCCAGTTAGATAGTACTTTTAAAAAGACAGTCTATTTTAAATACTTTCTATTTTTACTGTCTCAATTGGTGGCATCAAATAGTGCATCTGATACAGGAGCAGTTGCTTTAGGATTGTGCCACATATATAGCCCTCCCCCAAATCCCAATTCAACCCCTGGTTGTATTAGTAGTAGTTGCATTATACGACTTGACTTGGTATTCATGACTTGAGACTTGACTTAAGCTTGAGACAGATGACTTGAAAGGACTTGACTTTTTAAAATGAAATAGTGGCGTTTGTTTTTGAAGTGAGATATTACGTTTAGTTTTTTCGAAATGTGATTGGGTGATTATAGCGCTATGCACGCAAACCTGGCAACCCACTAGAAGGCAGGAGCGTCAGTTAACATAATGTGGCTTGCGTTACTCCACAAATAGTCAAGTTTGGATTCAAGGATTATGTTGTCGATGACGCTAATAAGAAAAGAACAGCGGTATGCAGGACATGCAGCATAAATGTCAGTGACACGACCACCACAACATCCGACTTCATTCGTCACTACAAAAAAAAACACAGACAAAGGTGCGTGAATGTGCTGTGTTAGCTAGAAAGCTAACGTTAAGTTCAAGCTACGTTAGACTTGGTTTCAAATCGATTAAGCATTGCAAAAAGAAGACAAAACGGTAAATGAAGCCAAGGGATTCATTTTGACTAACCCTGATACTGACGGGCTGTCAGGAGAGAGAGAGGGAGAGAGAGAGAGGAAAAGAGATGCCTCGTTTATTTCCCCTGTGTTTTTATCAGAAGTTACTGTAAACTTTTGAAAAATGTAGTTCATCTACTTTTAGTAGTTTGTTTAAATGTTTTAATTATGTTGTTTTTGTTTGTAGAAGTGCATCATTCCTTGATTTATTGTAAAATGAATCTGAACTTTTTGATCTGTTATGATGATAAACTGAAGCAATTTCTAAATTAACCCAATTAAGTGAGTTTAAAATCGTCCTACTTAGTTTATAAGAAAATGATGAAGAGGAACAAATTAAATGATTTGAAAATTATATCTATGTAGGTGCTGATGCTGTTTGCGGTTCTAGTGTTAACAGAAATTTAAATTAAATATGTGTAATGGCAAATGCCATATATGATTTTCTTACCTGGAATTCTGCCTTTTTGAACAGACTTTTTGAGTCCTAGCTTTATTGTCTGCAGTTCGAGGGTGTGCTGCAGCGCCCTCAGCACCCCCGTTCCCGCGCCCATGGATATGTTGACCGGCGGAAAAAAATCGAACTGAAACTCTGCCGCACGGTCCCCTCGTCCCTTGGAAGAGGCGGAGAGGTGGGTGTTTGTCATCTGCTGGTGGACTACCGGAGATAATTACAGTGTTTGCCTCAACGGGGAGGGATTGCATTGAATTACAGCAGCAGGAGCAAACGCTTGCCTCGGGAAGGGAGAAAAAGAGCCACAGTGGAGAATAAACAGAAGGGCAACCATGCGCGGGAAGTCTTCTTCGCTGCTTTTGTGGCAGACTACAGGGCCACTTACAGGCCTGGCATACTGTACAGATGTAGCACTCCAGATCAGACTCAAATGGGTGTGTCCCAGTGAAAAGCCCAGCGGATGCCAGTGGCTGGGGGTGTTGCCAAATTGCTAGAGGGCGTTGCCCAATTTCCCCATTTGTTCAATTACAGGATTTAACCATGAGATGGTGCTTCATTCACAAAATACACAATGGGTGTTGTAGAAACATCAATATTTTAGATCAAATAAAGTATATAGTTTGCTTTATGCAGTATATTTCCTGTAATATTGTACAGTAGATTGAAGTAAATCAACTTATACATTAAGATAAGATAAGATGGACCTTTATTAATCCCGTGGGGAAATTCAGTAGTTCAAACAGCAACAGGGTGAGAGTGAAAAACAGGACCGCACAGATTCACACAGATGAATAAAATCAAAAATAAGATGAGCGATAAAAATAATAATAATAATGAGAAACTATGAAATAAGAAATGAATAAAACTAAAATGTAATTATCATATCATATATTATAATGTATTGTATTATTAAGTAATATCATACATTAACCCCATTATAGCAGATGCCACATTGAATGGATGAACACATGTATGCATCAATAATTACAACAGAGTATTTCTAAATACAAGTTGTAAAAATACTTGTATTGTATTTAATATTAACCCTTTGGAGTCGACCGTCACGCCGGCGTGATCAGATCACATGACCTGTTCAAGCCGGTGCCGCATAAAAACAACAGTCCGGACAACATTGCTGTGTGTTTCTGTCGAATGTACTGGCTTGAAACTACTGTATATCCCAGTCTTTGATTCATGCAAAAAGACCCAGTAAACACGGAGATACGGTGATATAAAGTTAATACATTTCAAAAGTATGAAATATGGAAGCACATATTTGAATATCTTCGCCATATTTGATCATTTTACGAAACGGAAAATACTGGAAACTGTAGATCCTGCTCAACAGGATGTATATGTGTATTTCTGTCGAAAGTACTGGCTTGAAACTATATGCCAGTCTTTGTTTCATGCAAAAATACCCAATAAACACGGACATACGATGATATAAAGTTAATACAGATATATTTCAGAAGTATGAATAATGGAAGCACATATTTTAATATTTTCGCCGTATTTTATCATTTTACGAAACGTAAAATACTGGAAACTGTAGATTCTGCTCAACAGGATGTATTTACCAGGAAGGGGTGAGGTAATCAGGTAAACGGAGTGATACGAAACGAGACGAAAAGAGACGAAGAGGGACGGCGGGAACCGAAGAGAGACGGCGGGAAATGGAGAGAGACGAAGATATACGAAGACAGGCTGCGGGAGACTGCGATTGAAGTAAAGTGACAAACAAACATTGAAAATGTAGATATAGTTAGATATATTTAGAGTTTTGAAGACTCAACTATGATGAAGAGAACTCTGAACGTGAGTCAAGCTTTAAGCTTGTTTTTTGACATGGAGGAGGAGGAATCTGTGATGTTGCCCTCTGTGTCGTAGTTGACAGAAACCGCTTTGAAGCGTGGCACAGATAAAGACAGAAAAAACAGATTTGTGTACATAATGTGTGTATATATATATATATATATATTTGTATTATATTTATAATAACACTTTTGCCTTATCAGAATGAAATCCCATGATACCTCAATCAAACTTTCACATTATCATAGTCACATCCCATGTATATATTTCCAGCTTTTAAATGGTTTCGTTGTGTATGTTTGTGTTGTCACCTACATCCAAACGAAATAAATATAATTAATTATGATGAATACGTTAAGTCTTGCTCATTGTTTTTCACTTTTATTAAATGTTTGATATTTCCGGTGGAAATGGTGGACTATCGGACATTCAAAATGCAGCATATTTTCACTCTTACACACATATATTCTCATTTTACATACATATATTCTCATTTTACATACATACATTTTCACTCTTACACACGGATATTCTCCTCATGCGAAATCTACTAAATCAAAGTATGTCATGTATATTTAGTTTTCGTTGATGAGACGAGACGGACTAAGGTGTTCATGGTGGACTATCGGACATTCAAAATGCAGCATATTTCAAAATGCATTTTACGTTTCTAACTTGCAATATCAATATTTCAGCTCTCTTCACTCCAGAAGAGCGATCTCCCTCTCTCTCTGTGTGCGGGGGATCACAGAAGGGGGAGGGCTGTGGAATGTGACTCCACACATTCCGATGGCCAATTAGTTTTAAACAAAGGGTCCCCAACATACATATGAAACATGGGGGGGTTGGGGCTGGAGAACGGTATGGTCCTACCGTTTTCATACTCTATATATCTTAGCATATTCATACACACTGTTCATACTGCTCACAGGCTGATATCTAGTGTATTCATACACCTCACAGTTTATTCATCATTCAATTAATTATATATTTTATTCTGTAGATTGTGAACATTACTTTTCACTTCACTGCTTGTTGCTCCTGGTTAGAAGCTAAACTGCATTTTGTTGTCTCAGTACCTGTAATCTGTGCAATAACAATAAAGTTGAATCTAATCTTGAGCAGGAACTAATGTAGGCTATTTACTTAGTAGGCCTACATATCTGACATGAACGATTAAACACGTTTGTGCATTATTTATGAATGCCAACCGATTCATTGTATGTGTGATTATTTGTGTATATACATTTCACCTGTGCTTATGTCTAATTATGTTAAATTCTGCATTCATAGGCAAAACGAAGCTCTCCCGTCAAGTCCGCCCGCAGGTGGCTGCAAAAAAAAAGAAGCCGTCTGAAAGCCCTGCGCCCAAAAAAGCAAGCAAAGTCAGACTTGTTAAAAAGAAAGCGGTACGTGAATTATTCCTCATTGTCAATCATTGATATTTACACCATCTCTCTGCTATAAAATATATTGTTTATTTCCATGTGACCACTGGTATTCATATTTTTGTTCTGTTTCCTATCAGGCCATCACACTTAAGCTGCTCCGGTGTCTGCCACATGCACGGCTGGATTGGGTGACGCGGAAATCCGCGCTATTAAAATCCGTTTGACCGCAACAGAGGCACAATTGTCCGCCCTGATTCAGGAGCAGGCCTCCATGATGTCGGCACTGGAGACGGCAGAGTCAGAGCGGGCTTCCATGATGTCGGCACTGCAGACGGCAGAGTCAGAGCGGGCTTCCATGATGTCGGCACTGGAGACCGCAGAGTCAGAGCGGTCTTCCTCACGGTTGATACGAGAGAATCTTTCTCAAAGACTTTCGAATATTGAAAGAGGGACACCACCAGCACAGCAGGAACAGCTGGACACCAGCCCGTACCAAACCAGGCGAAGACTGTTTGGGTACCATGTGGGCGAAGCAGACCCACAGCCTCTGGAGCCAGAAGCGACAACCCCGTTCACTCCCATACTGGTGTTGGCGGCAACACCATTGCCACCGGTCATTCCAGTGCCAGTGGTCATTCCAGGGTCGGCGGTCACTCCAGGGTCGGCGGTCACTCCATGGTCGGCGGTCACTCCTGATGAACCCACCAGGGCTGTTTCCTCAGAACGGGAGGAAGTTTTTACCAGGACAGCTTTTTTAAGGGACAGCATCGCCCTGAGATCTATGCTGCTAATATGTGCATGGCCATAACGCCATTTGTAACATATGGGAGAATGGTGAAAATAACCAACTGGACTGGGACCAATGGGAAAATGCCTCTTCCCCTCTATGTGAAGCAACAGATTGAGTCTTATGTTTCCAATCGGTTCCCAAATCTGAACATTGACCAGTGGCATAAGATCAGGAGCCGGGTAAACGAGAGACTGAGGAGCCCCAGAAAAACAGATCCCGAAATCGCTCGTCCTGGTTTCCGCAGCAGATAGGCCTACAGCATGTGTCTGTTACTGTATGTCAGTTATTTTAAATAAAATGGTGAAAACTGAACTTGAAAATTGTTTCCTCTTTTTATTTTCTTTATTATTTTCGAGATGGGGAGACGTGTGTGATTAAAAATTCATTCGCAGAAATGTAAAGTGATCTAACTAAGTTCTATTCATATTCTTGACGGGAAGAGCCGTGTAAATGGGTGGCCATATGCATTTGAAAAGCAATATAAATCACACAGTTATTATGCAATAGGCTATAAAAGCACCACCGATTACCTTTCTCCAATTCAAACTCTTGACGGGAAAAAAGGAAGGTGTAAATGGTTGGGCTATACTGTACTGTATACATACAAAGGCCATTCAATAGACGTTCAATATATAGTATTCGTTTATTAGAGTCGGCTTGACTCGGTTTGCATTCATAAAGAATGCACAAATGTGTTTAATCGTTAATGTCATAGTATTCGTTTATTAGTCCCCGAGGGGAAATGGGTAGCAGCACATCACAGAGGCATTTAAAAAGTGAAGAAAATAAATTCTGGAAATGTTCACATCAGGCACATTCAAGTTAAACAATACTAAGTAAACAATTAACACAGTAAATTATGTGGATTAAATCACATTTATTTCGTTAAAAATAAACAAAATGACTCGGTTTGCGTTCATAAAGAATGCACAAACGTGTTTAATCGTTAATGTCAGATATGTACCAAGTAAATAGCCTACATTAGTTCCTGCTCAAGATTAGATTCAACTTTATTGTTATTGCACAGATTACAGGTACTAAGCAGTAAAGTGAAAAGTAATGTTCACAATCTACAGAATAAAATGATGAATAAACAGTGAGGGGTATGAATACACTAGATATCAGCTGTGAGCAGTATGAACAGTGTTAATCGTTAATATCAGATATGTACTAAGTGAATAGCCTACATTAATTTCATGATGGATTAAACCACATTTATTTCGTTAAAAATAAACAAAATGATTAAATGTAGGGTGAATTGCCCTAATGTGGAACATTTTTGCATTTCAGACTTCGGGAATATATTGCGACATGAAGCCGATACAATAAATCAAAATCCAGTAACATTCTGAAATCCCCAGGATGTGTCCTAATCAAACCAAAAGAGAACATGCAGATATTAAACTCATACAAGAAATGGTAGACATATTAGTACTCTTAGTGCCAAGTTGTCTCAGACAATCTGTTCTCCTAATGTGGGACAGTTCTGTGCAAAATGTGGGACACTGAAAAGTCTATATTAAAAAGCCTCAGTCACCTTCATTCATGTAATAAAAAAATCTCAGGCCAGTAACACTCAAAGCTACAGTAAATGTGCAATACCATGCTATGTTACTATTTATAATGTGATTGTTGTTACAACAGAAGATGTTTTTATTTAAATTGAAGTTAAATGCATCAATCTGGTGCACTGAGGGCAAAATTAGTAGATTTGTGGATACGGCTCGCAACACTCATATGAAACAGAACTGTTCTTACAATGTGTGTTGGAAGGTATTAAATTACTATGCATATTTTATTGTGTAAACACACAGCTGATCACCTGAGACCTGCCGTTTCATTCTGTCACTTTCGAGTGAAGGAAGCAGGACCCAAATGCAGATAACTCTTGAGAAACCCTTTATTTCAAGGATACAAAAAATACGGAACACTAACCGGTGAATTCCGTCACCAACAAACAATGACCCCACACTGAACACCGAAAGAGACAAGACTAAATACAAGAAGGGGTAATCATGACAACGAGAAACAGCCGGGCAGGGGAGGAGAAACACAAGGACAACATGTGAACACAATCGGGTAATCAGGGAGGGAAACAGCAGAAAGCAGACAGGCAGGAAACGGGGGTGAACACTTAACACAATAAAACAGGAAACCCAAAGACAAGAAAAACACCAACACAGACAAAACTACAAACGTGACATAACATGTGAATTGTGACAGAACCCCCCCCTCAAGGGACGGATTCCAGACGTCCCTAAAAACAAAACACCAAAGTCCAAAACCCCAAGCAGGGTGGGCGGAGGGGGTCCGGAGGACGGGTCTTGGGCTGACAGCCCAGGAACACAGCGGAGGACCAGGAAGGGGTCTCGGGCGGACGGCCCGGGGGGCAAGGTACAGTCCAAAAAGGGGGATTCGGGCGTACTGCCCGGGGACAAGGCAGAGAACCAGGAAGGGGTCTCGGGCGGACAGTCAGGGGGCCGGGCCCGAGGGCGAAGACCGCAGCTCTCAGGGGGCCGGGCTCGAGAGCGAAGACCGCGGCTCTCAGGGGGCCGGGCTCGAGCCGGTGTCGACCGGACAGGATCAGGAGGCCGGGCAGGAAAGCACTGATGGGCCAGCTCCAGAGATCGGGCAGGACCCGGTGTCGGCCGGACAGAAACCGGAGCCGGTCGGACAGGCCTCGGCAGGATCCCCCACGGAAAAGGACCAGGAGTTGGCAGGAACCCCGGCGGGACCGGTGATGGACATGGGGCTGGGAGGGCCCCCGGTAGAACCTCCAACGGCACGGGATATAGGATTGGCAGACCCCCGGCAGAAGAGTATTCTGCGGGACCTCCAACGGGAAAGGAGAAAGGGTTGGCAGGACCCCCGGCAGGGGAGTAGACGGCGGGACCTCCAACGGCACAGGACACAGGGTTGGAAGGACCCCTGGCAGGGGAGTAGACGGCGGGACCTCCAACGGCACAGGACACCGGGTTGGCAGGACCCCCGGCAGAGGAGTAGACGGCGGGACCTCCAACGGCACAGGACACAGGGTTGGAAGGACCCCCGGCAGGGGAGTAGACGGCGGGATCTCCAACGGCACAGGACACAGAGCTGGCAGGACCCCCGGCAGGGGAGTAGGCGACGGGACCTCCAGCGGCACCGGACACAGGGTTGGCAGGACCCCCGGCAGCGGAGTAGACGGCGGGACCTCCAACGGCACAGGACACAGGGTTGGAAGGACCCCAGGCAGGGGAGTAGACGGCGGGACCTCCAACGGCACAGAACACAGGGTTGGCAGGACCCCCGGCAGGGGAGTAGACGGCGGGACCTCCAACGGGACAGGAGAAAGGGTTGACAGGACCCCCGGCAGGGGAGTAGACGGCGGGACCTCCAGCGGCACCGGACACAGGGTTGGCAGGACCCCCGGCAGCGGAGTAGACGGCGGGACCTCCAACAGCGGGACCTCCAACGGCACAGGACACAGGGTTGGAAAGACCCCCGGCAGGGGAGTAGACGGCGGGAACTCCAACGGCACAGGACACAGGGTTGGCAGGACCCCCGGCAGGGGAGTAGACGGCTGGACCTCCAACGGCACAGGACACAGGGTTGGCAGGACCCCCGGCAGAAGAGTATTCTGCGGGACCTCCAACGGGACAGGAGAAAGGGTTGGCAGGACCCCCGGCAGGGGAGTAGACGGCGGGACCTCCAACGACACAGGACACAGGGTTGGCAGGACCCCCGGCAGGGGAGTAGACGGCGGGACCTCCAACGGCACAGGACACAGGGTTGGCAGGACCCCCGGCAGGGGAGTAGACGGCGGGACCTCCAACGGCACAGGACACAGGGTTGGCAGGACCCCCTGCAGGGGAGTAGACGGCGGGACCTCCAACGGCACAGGACACAGGGTTGGCAGGACCCCCGGCAAAAGAGTATTCTGTGGGACCTCCAACGGGACAGGAGAAAGGGTTGGCAGGACCCCCGGCAGGGGAGTAGACGGCGGGACCTCCAACGACACAGGACACAGGGTTGGCAGGACCCCCAGCGGAACCTCCAACAACACTTGCGTAGGGGCTTGAATTGGGACTGGAGAGGGAACTCGAGCAGAGACTTGAGAGGGGACTCGAGAGGAGACTGGAGAGGGGACTCCAGAGGGGACTCGAGGAGGGACCAGAGGAGAGAACTCGAGAGGGAACTCGAGATGGAAACAGAGAGGGTACTCGAGAAGGGACTACAGAGGAGAGACTAGAGGAGGGACTAGATGAGTAACTAGAGAAGGGAACTCGAGAGGGGAACTAGAGAGGGGACTCGAGGAGGGACTAGAGGAGGGCCTAACGGAGGGACCTCGAGAGGGAACTGGAGATGGAAACAGAGAGGGGACTCGAGAAGGGACTACAGAGGGGACTAGAGAAGGGAACTCGAGAGGGAAACTAGAGAGGGGACTCGAGGAGGAACCAGAGGAGGGAACCCGAGATGGGACCGTGGCAGCCGGGACCAGATCCGGGTCTGGAACCAAGGCAGCTGGGGTCGGGACCATGGCTGCTGGGACCAGAACTGGGGCTGAAACCCTGGCTGCAGGGACCGGAATTGCAGCCAGAAACAAGGCTGCTGAAGCCAGAATCCTGTCTAGAAGCTCCAGCTTCGACACCGGAAACACGGCCGTATAGGGCGCTCCCGGAGCCGGAAACATGGCTGCGGGAGCCTGCACTGGGGCAGGAACCATGTTTGCTGGGGCCGGGACTGGAACCGTGGTTGCTGGGGCCGAAACCGTGGCTGCTGGGTCCATCTTTGGTGGGGTCATTCTGTCACGGTCGAGTGAAGGAAGCAGGACCCAAATGCAGATAACTCTTGAGAAACCCTTTATTTCAAGGATACAAAAAACACGGAACACTCACCGGTGAATTCCGTCACCAACAAACAATGACCCCACACTGAACACCGAAAGAGACAAGACTAAATACAAGAAGGGGTAATCATGACAACGAGAAACAGCCAGGCAGGGGAGGAGAAACACAAGGACAACAGGTGAACACAATCGGGTAATCAGGGAGGGAAACAGACAGAAAGCAGACAGGCAGGAAACGGGGGTGAACACTTAACACAATAAAACAGGAAACCCAAAGACAAGAAAAACACCAACACAGACAAAACTACAAACGTGACATAACATGTGAATTGTGACACATTCAGAGCGTTTAAAAAAAACGACGGTCTGATTTCAACAACTCAATGTGTGATTAGTATAGCAGTAATATTAGACACTAATAATACAGTAAACTATGAACACTGTACATATTATTGTTTGCCCGTGGGATTAGGATGATCGGTAGAGAGCCGCTGCATTTTCCTGCGTCGGATGTGATATAAAAACAAAGCGATTATTGTCGTTGTTGTAAACTCACATGGATTAAATGTAGTGCATTAATTTCAACTCGCGAACATATGATACATTAAATGATCGCGAGGATCACGATCGAACATCGTTTGTTTGACCCTGATCTAAAAACATAGCGATGGTTTTGTACTTACGCCAACGTGAATTAAACATTATTTTGTGAAATAAAAACATGGTGATGTTTAGTAAATGATTACATGTCTCTTACTTAAGCACAGAATATGATCCTATCCGTGACATATATGGATCTTAACAAATATCCGCTATATCAGATCCCTGTAGATCAGCTGTTTATTTCACATGAGTTCCAGTGTGGCAGCTTTTCACGGCTCCCCCTGGTGGATCCATGATCCATTGCTGCTGGTTTCATTATAATTAAATGTATTTATCAAGGGGGCGTTTCAAATCCTGCGGGGGGGTTTTCCTTTTCAGCAGGGGCCCACCCCGTGCCGATCACGGACCCGCACGGGTAGGCGTCTGAAACGAAGCGCTACATCTGTATGTACTACAGCGTCTCCAGCGCTTTCGAGCGGCAATGGCCGGCCGTGGCCCAACCTCTCATTCCCCTGATAGATGGAGAGTTGCCCATATAGGCGGAGCTCCTCGTTCCTGATCTGTATCAGATCCGTTGCAGCCCCATTTTTAGAGATTTAGGTATGGAGGAAAGAGAGAGGGTTGTGTTTTCTGACACTTGGTGAGTTCCCTGACACACCGGGAACACATATTCATGAATAAAAGACGTGCATTTTGCAAGATAGGTCCCCTTTAAGTAGCCAAACAGAAACAAACAGAGGAGTTGGAGGAGATGCTGTCTCGCAGCTGGTTCCGTGGAAAAGAGACCGAGAACGCGTTGGTTCTCCCGCTTGTATCTCTCCTTCGCTCCTCCTCTCTCGTGGGGCTGTGACGTGAGGGTCCGTCCTCCTCTTTCTTCTTATGTCCGATATTGCAACCCAGTCTCACGGCATTTCGTGTTCACCAACACGATTTTTAATCTTTTGATTCGTGTTCACCCACACCATTTGCCCCTTTTGTCGTGTTGCAAAGCACGATTTTAAAAGCAATGTATTTCTACTGGTAATGTGTTTCGTGCCTGCAGGCTGCAGCACGTCTTTTTCTCGGGTCGAGGAAGACCTGAAGCTGTGTGGTTCATAAAAACATGTTCTTACTCAATATCAAGCCACAGTTCTTGCTTTTATTTTAAATCATATAATTTCTGACTTTTGTTGTCGTCTGTGAGGAAAATAAATGGGGCTCAGAGCCACAGGATACTGAAATCTGTATTTTTAAATATTTTTTTCCTTCTTATTTGTTATTCTTTTCAAAATAACACACTGTTATTTACTCACCAATAACACACAATTATCCTTGCTTTTATTTCTTGGTTTAATTCTATAATCTCTGACTTTTTTGGCGTCCGTCAGGAACTGAATTTCAAAATAAATATAACCGGAAACAGACGAAGGCATTTCGAGCGATTACCCAAGATCCTCAGCTATGGTTTTAAGCTCGCTGATTGGATGTGTTAGCCGCAATGCATGCTGGGATTTGGTGTTTATATTATATGTGCAAAACAGAAAAACGGATTAACCTTTATTTAAACATTGAATAACAGATTAAGGTATTTGGGGGTATCTATCTACAGATACATTTTAAGCCTGACAAAGTACTTAACGTCTCATATATTGCTTTCCTGCAATGTTAACTATGTTGAAGCACTTATTTTAACTGATATTATACACATTAATTATACTCTTATGTTTGTAGATATAATACGAAATGTGCAGAATATGACAGTTTAATGGTGGAGGTACACACATATTGATAGATGTCTTGTAATGCACTGTTGACCCAAGTTTTTCATTCATTGCATAACTACACGGTAGTTGTGTATGATATGTCAATAAACCTTTGAAAATCTTGAAAGGGATGTGCAAAATAGCCATAATATACAGTCTTTAATTAACTATTAGTAGAGAATAACGAGTAATGAATATACTTTATTACTTGTTTCCATTCATGTCAATTGCAGATACATGTTTAGTCTTCTCAAGCACCAACTATCAGATATCTCTCCTGTTTGTTGGCACTTGACAATCACCTTACCTGAATTTTACTCAGGTGTAACTAAAGTCTGATTTAAGGGTTGTTTATATTTCACATAATTAATCAGAATCTTCAAAGTAACTCAAATAAATGCAGTGGAGTAAAAATACCAGATTAACCTCTGAATTGTAGTGGAGTAGAATTACAAAGTAGCAATGAGCTGTCATGTGGGTATACAGCATTAATATAATGCTGCGCATTATGGACACAAGCGATTTTCACCCATTTATTAATTATATGTTTTACATTTGATAACACCAATGTGTTTAATCCTGGCAACTTCTAATTTTGGGGAAAACGAAAACGTTCAGTAGAGACGTCCCATAGAACATTTTGCGAAACACAATAGACAGCATGTGTAGTTCTGGGGGGGTGTTCGATTCCAGTTTTGGATAGTCTGGCGTGGTTTCGTTCCATTTCACACAGCTGTTTGACGCTCTGCGTAACTTTACGGGAACTGTAGTCCTAAACGATAGCTGGGGATTATGGGTAGTGTACTGTCTTCGGCCATCCTAAACTCAGAAATGTTGACAATCGCAATGATGCTCGAAATGTCCCTTATAGGCCTACGTCTGTTTCCGGTTATTTTTATTTTGAAATTCAGTTCCTGACGGACACCAAAAAAGCCAGAGATTATGGAATTAACCCAATACATAAAAGCAAGGATAATTGTGTGTTATTGGTGAGTAAATAACAGTGTGTTATTTTGAAAATAATAACAAATTAGAAGGAATTTATTTTTCAAAATACAGATTTCAGTATCCTGAGGCTTTGAGCCCCATTTATTTTCCTCACAGACGGCAACAAAAGTCCGAAATTATACGATTTCAAATAAAAGCAATAACTGTGGCTTGATATTGCGTAAGAACATGTTTTTATGAACCACACAGCTTCCGGTCTCCCACGACCCGACCGGAGAAAAAGACGTGCTGCAGGCAGTAGAAATATATTGCTTTTAAAATCATGCTGTGCAACACGACAAAAAGGGGCAAATGGTGTTGGTGAACACGAATCAATAGATTACAAATCGTGTTGGTGAACACGAAATGCCGTGAGATTGGGTTGGATATTGCGTAAAACAGAGGATTTAGGCGTAGTGTCTTCATTGTATAACTCCACACGCCTTTTCTCCTCATACTCTCTTTCATGACTTTTTATTTTATGCATTTTAACGGCTGTAATCGTTGTTAACAACGTTAGCCACAGACGAATGCTAACCGGAAATGTTCAGAATAAAGCAGTTTTAAGCTTACTGTATGTTTAAACTTAAATACGTCATTAAACATTGATTTGAATTTCTGTAATAGTATTATCAGTAACATTTCGTGCACATTATTCAATTTTTGATATATAAAACACTAAAAGCCAAAATATAGTGCAGAAGGCTAATTATGGTGCTACATTTGATGTTTGTAAAAACATAGAGAACGGACTATGTAATTGTTGTTCAACATCACAAACTGACAAAACTCCTGTTTAGTAATTTCCATTTTGCATCCAACATATTAACCCTTAATAACTATAATTGAATACTTAATCTATTGTTGACAGTTTACAGGATATAACCTTTAAGAAACAAGGCAAGTAGAACATAAATGTGTATCTTTATGTATAGTTACTTAGGGTGTTGACCTCTCTAACTGTGTTGTTTTGAACTGACTCACCTGATGAATTATCATCGTCCCAGGTACTGCCTTCAGGGACGGTGGTACGAATTCAGCACTTTTGATATCCTCCTCAGTTATTTTGAACAGCCTTGCAGAATAATTGAGCTGCAGCTGCTCAAAAAGAGTGTTGGCATCGGGAATGCTAGTGCCATAGGACACGATTCTGTCTGCTAGGTTTTTAAGGGCTCCACCCACTCCTTCAGGAGCACCCTTTCCATGTGATGCCTCTGTGAAATTCCACTCACTTTTTTCAAACCGTTGAAGGGCACTGTAGAGACCAGGTAAAAGTTGGTTCTATTTCAATATTGCGACGTGGGACCATCAGAGATGAAGTGGATGTTCCTGGCATTTGGATGCTCCTTTCGAATGCTCTGAAGCACTGGGATAAGGTGTGCTCATGTGGCTATGGCATCGTGGTGAAGACAGGCTGACAGAGATGCAAATGACTCCACCCTGCCACTACCGAGATAGATTACTCCAGGGTTACCTGCTCGTTGCCACCTCCAAAGCGAGTGTCCTTTATTTCCCTTGTGTATTTACAAGCATAGTTCTCACTGTAGTCAATGTGAACCACTACATCATTTTGGGTCAGGGTTTCTCAATTTCCTCAGTCTTTCAAACTGGTGCTTTATGTTGTATATGTGTCTTGAGAAGTTTGAGAGGTGGCCCTGTGTGAGTTTCACTAGTTTGTCAATGGAGGTATGCCTCTTTTCAAGAAACACCCTTCTCACCTCCCTCTCTTGAGTGGACCCATCTTTGCTTTTCTGTGCTACGAGTACAGATGTATTGATGTAACTCCTCCCAAACAATTATGTTATCTTTTGTGGAAGGATCCAGTGTTGTTTGTATCGTCTTATCCTTGCAATTGCTGCATGTTCTGTACATGCAGGACTTCTCCTCATCACTACAGACAATAGTCTGTACTATGTCTCTTGGGGATGATGTTCCTATAACCCGAAGTTGGTGCAGCTTCTTTATTTTTAAGCCAACGTTTTCATGTATTTTTCAAGCACATGTTTCTCTGTCTGTAACTTTTCTCTGGCCAATCCAAAATGGTCTAAGTTTAAAAAATTGGGACTTTGAAAGGCTGTGCCTGGGATTCTCTGACATAAATCGTTTATACAAATGTGCCATTGTGTCTGTTAAGGCTCTCT
Organism: Champsocephalus esox; assembly: GCA_036324585.1. Lineage (NCBI taxonomy): Eukaryota > Metazoa > Chordata > Actinopteri > Perciformes > Channichthyidae > Champsocephalus > Champsocephalus esox. The sequence continues at coordinate 52,547,229 of CM070479.1, read as the reverse complement.
TCTGAAATATCTGGCCATTTCTCCTAATCTCCCCAGATTTCCCATGTATAATGGTGGTGACTTTGTCGTGATGAAGAAAGTGGCTAACCAGCGTGCGCATTAGTCTTCTCTTGCTGTTACAAGCCAAAGTCCTCTGAGGACCTCTCTTTGCAACATGCACCTCTCTGCCTTCATTGCTGCAGATTACCTGCTTTCTCTTGGGCATATTTTAAAGTCTCTTGAGCATTTTCCTGAGATTGACCATCTCATTGGTCCTCTCCAGAAGCTTTTCTTCCGTGTGACGCAACTTTGACCTCAATCTCAAAAGGGTTTTCATTCTTTTGCTCCTATTTTTGTGCAATTTCTTTGGTGTTGACATCATTGGACCGTGTGTCTCTTGATAGGTGTAAGGGAAACTTCTGCAGCAATGGAGATTCAGGACTCAGAGAGACACGAGGAGAGTTGGAGCTTTGATGTCAAACACTGATGTTTATTACAAGTATCGGCCGGAGAATTTCACATCACAAGTCACAGCAGCCAGAGGTTCTGACTGCACGGGTGGGTTGCAACATCAATTCTGCCCAGCCTCTCTCTCGATAGACCTTTTAACTAGTTTACAGAGAGTTAAACAACAGCTGGGCACACTGGAGATATCCCCAACATCTGGAAACACTGAATCACTTGCCTGACTCTTAGGCTCTGTGACCGAGAGTTGACCGGTCATAAACTGAGATAACAGAGTCAGGGTTGGTCATAAAACGTCAACAGGCAAAAGATTAAATATCTAGAAGTAAAGAAGAATTATTCTCTGACAATAGGTTTCTATTTTTTTTTAGCAGCTGAGTTTGTTTCAGGGCCATTGACTTGCTGATTGATTGCTGGTTGATGATGTTGTTCATCCTCTTCCTGAATAGGTGGTGTTATATCCAACACAGCGCTTAGCTGTTTCTTTCTTTTGTAATATTGTTCATAGTTTTTCATCCACTGTTTTTTCTTCCTTTCATATTGCTTCTTTGTCAGATCTTGAGGTTTTTTTATTTGACCATTTTGTTTTCGTTTTTGATATCTGAAATAGAAATAGAGCATGACATCAAATGAGCATGTCTTCAAAAATAGGAAAACATTTATATGACACAAATATATAATCCTACAGTCGAGCTGAATGGCTTTCAGACTGTGGACATCCTATGGTTCAAACTTGCACACAAACTAGCTTCAATGTGTAGACATGGATATGTCTAAACTTCCTAACTTTTTGTATATTGACTTCCTAGACTATACTCTTGCTATAACCTCTCAAACCCCAAACCTTTCTCTCTCCTTCCTTCTGTATTCTTCCAGCAGTTCTGTGTCGCTGTAAATCTTTTCTATGAATTTTGTCAGCCTTGCCTTCGCTAAAGTTTTATTTTTGTGATTTGCTCACTGTCTGCAATGAAACAACACATTTCAAAAGTTGGTACAAATATTTAAATAAAAATGTACAACATGTACATTTTTTTGTCGCAAAGCAGACCCTGGGAACTTGTACACCGAACAACCTAAATGCTAAACTTAGCTTTGCTCATCATTATATTTAAATTAGGCCTCATTCTTTTCTGATAACCAAGTACATCTGGTAAATAAATAATGAATCACTTAAAGCCCATTAAATAAAATAAAATATATATCTTTATGAAAGCAGGACAGTGAGGCTAAAGGCTAACGTCAGCTCAAAAATAGAGTTAAAAACCACCTTGTATGTTATATATAATATATAATATCTTTATATAGCAACATACATACTGTATGGTTAACTTCTCATTACCGATACAGAAGTTATCTCTACCACAACTGGCCTTAAATTGTAGCGGTAAGTGAGAAAGGTGTTGCGGTGTATGAGGAGTATTAGCATTTATTGCTAACAATAGGGAAGCCATGATCAGTAAGCACATTTTTACTCAATGTACATTATTGGACATACCTTAAGTATATTTTCATAAAAAATTATAAATCTAACTTTTTTCTGAATGTTGAAAAACAACTGTTTCAGTAATGAGAAACGATATTGTCGTGTACGTAGTCTTACGAGAGAAAGTTTAACTTAAGTGGAGAAATAAAAAGAGATATGCTTACCTGGTAGCCATCTTGAATGGACTTGACTGGTATTGACGTATTAACGATGTGCTCCTTCATTCAAAATCAAACTTTATTCAAAATTATCTTTAACAGGCACTCAAAAATGTTGCGGAGGATGAGAATACCAGTCATGGACGCTTCATGTTTGCACAATATCTTAGTCCATTATTTTTCTATCAGTTGAAAGTACTGTATGTAGTAGAACATGCATGCCTCTTTTTCAGAACATTTTCATTTTAATCAGGTTAAATTAAGACATAACATACATTTAGACATAGCTGGATGCATTGCGGTAATGATAATTTAAGGCAAAAATGCAATAATATACAAAAATATGTCCTTCCTATGTTTAAATTACTCTATGTTCTAATTAGAGACCACTATAATCTTTATAATAATATTTTGTGATATCACTAAATCACATGTTTTATATTTAAAATCATTCGTGCCATTGTATTGTGTCAGTTTCGTGAGAATTACCCACCAATGGTCCGATGAAGATATAAAAAAGTGTTGGGGAGAGACAGCAGCCCTGTCTAGTCGACCTCTCTAATTTATCCGATCCGTCAGACTACCGTTCACTTTCACTCTAGCTGTTGGTTCATGATACAATGATTTTATACATTTTATTGACTTTTCATTAAATCCAAACTTTTCAAAGACATTAAACAAATAGACCCAGTTCACACTATCAAAAGCTTTGTCTCCCCTCCTGTGGGCCTCCTCCACTATATTAATTGTTTTCCTTATATTATCTTGTGTCTGTCTCCCTCTAATAAAACCAGTCTGGTCCTCATCTATAATGTCGGGCATGAATGTCTCAAATCTTTAATAAATGATGGACGTATACATCTTGTAGTCTACATTAAGTATGGATATTGGCAGTAGCCTATTAGGATATTCCTTGTCCTCGCGTCCAGGAGAGAAACTTAAAATAAGGAGACCAATGGAGTCTCTGAGAAGGTTCAAATGGGTACTTTAATTAAATGGCGCGGTAATGAAACAGACAGGAGGTAGTGGTGAGAGAGAGAGGCTGCAGCTCCCTCTCCCAGTGTCGGCCGTGCAGTAGAGCCTTGAGACACGTTGATTTTTCCCACTTGCATCCTCCTTCGCTCCTCCTCTCTGGGAGCTGTGACGTAATCTTCCGCCCTCCTTTCACCAATGTCCGATATCGCACATAACAGAGGATTTAGACATTGTGTCTTCATTGTAAAACTCCACATGCCTTTTCTCCTCCTTATCTTTTTCATAACTTTTTATTTAATACTTTATAACGGCTTCAATAGCCACTTCAATAATACTGGACGGTAGCCCGGATGTCGTCATGAAGGATTTTCTGAATAAAAGATTGTGCGAGAACTTCCGTTTTTTCAGAATAAAATAGCTTTTAAGCTGATGGTATGTTTAAACGAAATTATGCCATAAAATATTGATTTTAATTTCTAACAATCCCTCCTTACAGACTCTTTAGGGCAGAGGTGCCCAGTACATTTGATTGACTTTTCATTAAATGGCCTCAGATCAACTTCATATAGTAAACAAATCTCTTCACTCAGGTGTTTTTCCACAGGCCCTGAAAACTGCAGTCATTAAACCGCTCTTAAAAAAGCATAATATAGACGCTTCAGCAATGAAAAATTACAGGCCCAAATCAAACCTCCCATTTCTAGGTAAAATCATTGAAAAAGTAGTCTTTCAACAGTTGAGTAATTTCTTGCATTTAAATAGCTGTTTGGATGTGTTCCAGTCAGGATTTCGTCCAAACCACAGCACTGAGACTGCTCTTGTAAAGGTCTTCAATGACATCCACTGAAACACAGACAGTGGCAGAACTTCAGTGTTAGTATTATTAGATCTCAGTGCTGCGTTTGACACTGTTGACCACAACATATTACTAGACCGACTAGAAAACTGGGTGGGACTTTCGGAAACAGTTCTAAATTTGTTTGAATCCTACTTAAAGGACAGAAACAACTTTGTTTCTATGGGTAAATACAAATCTGAGTTGACAAATATGACATGTGGGGTTCCTCAAAGCTCCATCTTGGGGCCTCTTCTCTTTAACATCTACATGCTACCACTGGCTCAGATAATGAAAAACAACAACATAAGTTACCATAGCTATGCAGATGACACACACATTTACATAACCATTTCATCAGGAGACTATTATCCACTTAAAACACTGAGTAAGTGCATTGGACAAATCAATGACTGGATGTGTCAGAACTTTCTCCAATAAAACAAAGACAAAACTGAGGTAATGGTCTTTGGAGCCAAGGCAGAACATATAAAAGTTAGCGCTGAGCTTCAGTCTGCAATGTTCAAAACAACAGACAAAGCCAAAGATCTAGGTGTAGTCATGGACTCTGACCTGAGTTTCAACATTAAATTGTCACATTAAAACAATTATTAAATCAGCCTACTATCACCTAAAGAATATATCTAGGATTAAAAGACTAATGTCACAGCAGGATTTGGAAAAACTTGTCCATGCTTTTATCTTCAGTAGACTGGACTACTGTAATGGTGTCTTCACAGGTCTCACTAACACATCTATTAGAAAGCTGCAGCTGATTCAGAACGCTGCTGCTCGAGTCCTCACTAACACTAAGAAAGTGGATCACATCACTCCTGTTCTGAAGTCTTTACACTGGCTTCCTGTGTGTCAAAGAATATTTTTCAAAAATACTGCTGCTGGTTTATAAAGCACTGAATAGTTTAGGCCCAAAATACATTTCTGATATTCTGCTAAATTATGAACCATCCAGATCTCTCAGGTCTTCAGGGACTGGTCAGCTTTCTGTCCCAGAGTGAGAACTAAACATGGTAAAGCAGCGTTCAGTTATTATGCTCCAAATATCTGGAACAAACTCCCAGAAACCTGCAGGTCCGCTACAACTCTTACTACTTTTAAATCCAGGCTGAAGACTTATCTTTTTGTCGCTGCTTTTAATTGAAACTGAACCGTTGTGTTCATCACTAAAGTGGAACTTCTGTGTGAACAATTCATATCTTATCTATGTTTTCTTTTAATGTTTCTTTTATTATCTTTCACTGTTTTTAAATGCCTTTGTCTGAATGTCTTACATTTTTGTAAAGGACCTTGAATTGCCTTGTGTTGAAAGGTGCAATATAAATAAACTTGCCTTGCCTTACGTCGACCGCGGGGCAATGCTACAAAAAAAAATCCAGCTCCGTTAAAATAGACAAAACAGGTTTTGATCACTCCTTCCTTGGCCTCCCTGCCACTTAATTCAGGAGTTTACTTGATTGACAGTCTGTTAAACCAGAATACAAAGCGATACAAAATCAGTGCCAGTGCCAAGTGCCAGGAAAACTCAAATTTAAGAGACAAACAAGAGACAAACAACAAAAATGAGTGCGGGACCGAGCAAAAAGCGAAAAAATATATCACTTCCATCCAGAATTATTATTATTATTATTGTTTTATGTTTCATGTGGAACCTATATGCTGCAGGTCTCCCTTGGAAAAGAGATCTATGATCTCAATGGGACCAATCTGGTTAAATAAAGGTTTGAAACGAAATGAGAATGGGAGGAAGAATATTTTTTTGTGATGTCACATTCAAAGGTTATTTGCCTTATTTGTAAAGCAAGCTTCGCTTTGACAAAGAAAGGTAACATGGAGAGGCATTATCAGAGTGTTCACAAAGCATATGACAGCGACTTCCCTCCGAGTAGCGAGTTGAGAAAGAGAAAGGTCATGTATGATTGCTACAAAAACATTATCTCGCAGTCTTAGTGTCGCCAACTCGTTTCTAACATGCACAAAAAAAACAAATGCGTCTATGGTCGGTGTATTTTCGATCTTCCCAATCGAGATGAGATCCATCTATCCCCCGTCTGTGTGCGAGGGGGGCGGGGCAGTTTACACACACTCGGCTGCTACATGCATCAACACACGGCGGGGATGGCGGAGAGAAGCGCTCCAAGGGCAAGGTGTGGTTAAATGTTACCCGTCGTCTTGAGGTGGACAATGCTCCTTGCCAAGAGTAATAATAATAATAATATATTTAATTTATATCGCGCTTCTCATCTGCCAAGACAAAAGAGTGTTCAGCATGTAAGGGCGGTAACATGAGCAATTTGTCTAAACATTTAGAAAAAGTGCACCACATTCAGACGGAGGAATGCACCGGGTTCGACTGTCTTTCTAGTAGCTCTGTAGCCCCGTCCACGAGTAACGTTTCCACGTCAGGTGTATGCTAGCAGCAACACACAGAGTTAACTCAATGATACAAACATGGGTTAATGATTAGAGGTAACAGTGTTACTCTTTATTTTTGTTACATTTTCAGCTATTCTGTTAACAGTTCTGTCATCAGATTATTTAATACGATTTGTTAAAACATTGTTGTTTCTGTTGATGTGAAACATTATTTATTTAATTAATAAAAAGCAAAAAACAAGTTAATTTTGTTCACAATTTGTTTAGTTAATTTAATAATATAGTTATTTTTTAATCAAGTATTCATCTTTATGTCTTCATTGTTAGTTTCCACATGCCTAAAACAACCTCAAGCTAAATCTAAAAGTTGATGGCTAAATAAGATCGTTTGAGAAATTGTGCAAGGCATAAAAGTCCGAATAGTCGTTTCATTAATCGATAGATTAATCGATTATCAAATTAGTCGTTTGTTGCAGCCTAGTTGTCCCATGTATAAATAAAACGTGTTATTCAGCAACCCTTGCAATTTGGGATTTTATTTTTGGTTGGTAGACCTCAGTGAGGTCATTTCAAAAGTAATGACCAGCCAAAAAAGTGTGGGCACCCCTGGTTTAGGGTATGTAAATAATACTGAAATCAATGAGTTCTTCATCTGAACTTTGCACAGTACATAACTCATATATACAATCAAAATGGAATGGTTCAATAGCCTTAACTTTACAAAAATACAAAAAATACTTAAACTGGTCTTCAAACATAAAGGTTTTCCCTTGTGCATAACTTCTTGTGTTAACATTCAATCAATCAATCAATCAATCAATCAATCAATCAATCATTCAATGTTTATTTATATAGCCCAATATCACAAATGTTACATTTGTCTCAGTGGTCTTCACAGTGTGTACATAATATCAGTATGACAAAACGACACCCTCTGTCCTTAGACCCTCACATCGTACAAGGAAAAACTTCCAGAGAAAACCCACAGTTTAAAGGGAACATGGGAGAAACCTCAGGGAGAGCAGCAGAGGAGGGATCCCTCTCCCAGGACGGACAGACGTGCAATAGATGCCGTGTGTAAATTGAAAAGATCATACATTTGCAACATAGGTAGTCCAAATGTTTGGAAATGTATGTGTGTATAATAGGAAGATGATATAAGATACTATATGTATGCATGTAGTACCACCCTTGCTAGCGATTCCCTCTCTAGTTTAGCATACTCAGCTTCGTTGTCCCTGGCCATAGACTCACAATGTTATGGGCCCGGAAAAAACTGGGGGGAAATACACACTAGCCGGTACTACGCTATATGGAAAGGCCACCAAAAACTGTCCTGGCCTGGACGCGAAAGGACGTTAAAACGGGGCTAGCCGCTGCAATGGAAATGCGCTATAACATACCTTATTCTTACTCCGAGCACGACTTCTGCTCCTCCGTCGCTTCACACTTGCAGAGGGCGATTTCTCAACTGGCCGAACTGGTGTCCTGGTCGGTGATGACACCAGAAAGACCGATGGTACTGCATCTCCATTAAGTAATGGTTGTTCCATAAATCCCATGTTATGTTTTATCATACTCTCAGAGTAGTCGTCCGGAAATTTGAAATGTTCGCTGCATACATGAGCCTGTGAATCTTTCGGTTCGGGCCGGCCACATTTCGCTAGCCACTGCCTCCGAATGTACTTCTTACGCTTACCTTTTGGCAATAGATGGAACCGAGCATTCCGTGGATTGTTCCTATCAGAATTGTGGCAATATTTCGCGATACAGTGAGGCATATTTGAAGAGAGAAACTACAGTAAATAACATGGAGATCAACGTGTCTTCGAAAACCAAACGCATGGTTTACGTGACATCCGGAAAATGGCGGCGCCCACACTGTTGATGTTATTTCGGTATATAATCAGTTTAAAATCACTGATAATGTCATCAGATGGTCTGTTTTATCGGATGATAATTATTTAAAAATGAGTGTCATGAGCATACCATTCCTTTAAAAGAGCTTTTGGTTTGGAGGCTCTTAAAAGAGCCATGGTGACCCTACACCACGTTCTGCTGCCATGGCACTGCACCCTCCTCATTGCAATAGCTGCAGAAGGTGTCCCGCAGTTGGATGGATCTGCGTGTGGCGTTGTTGGAGCCCATCCTCGGTGCATCACGCAGGGTTGGAGTAGCTGGAGCTTCATCCGTGGACTCTGCGATAGGTGTGCGTGATGTCCTTCCTATCATCTTCCTCCGGAGGAAGTTGTGCAACACACAGGTGGCCTTCACACACAACTCTGTTGCTGGTGTTGATGATACGCCTGAACATTCTCCACCGAGATGAGAAGATGCCAAACGCACATTCAACCACCAACCTGGCCCGGCTGAGGCGGTAGTTGAACATCCTCTTTTCGCGTGTGAGGTGACGTTTAGGGAATGGACGCAGCAGGTTGTCCAGCAGCGGAAAAGCCTCATATCCAACGAAGACATGGGGAAGAAGGCTGAGCCGCTCTGCTCCTGGGATGACGGTGTCAGGTGGTAGCTGCAGATTGCCATCTCTGAGGCTCTCTCCAAATGCAGAATTCCGCAGGCTCCCACTGTCGCTGCTCCTTACAAAGCCTCCGACATCCACTACCCTGAAGAGGTACTGGGCATCCACGACAGCCAGCAGTACCAAGGAGTGGGTGGACTTGTAGTTGAAGTAGAGGGACCCAGAATGTGCCAGAGCCTGGATCACGTGCTTCCCATCAATGGCACCAACGCAATTCGGAAAGTTCCAGCGCTCCTGGAACCCAGCAGCGATGGCTCTCCAGTCCTCGGTCTGTGGTACCGGCATGGTCTCCTCAACCAGGGCTGTCCAGATGGCACCCGCAACCTCCCTGACAATGACAGCCACGGTTGCATGCCCGACCCGATGGCTGAATGCTATGGTCCTGTATGAGTCACCGGTGGTCAGGTACCTGAGAAAAAAACATGATTAAAAAAAAGTATATGTCCCCACACACAGACCACACAGACCACACACACCCCACACACACAGACCCCCCCAGACCACCCCCAACACACACAGACCACAGAGACACACACCCCACACACACAGACCACAGACATACACAGACCCCCTCCCCACACACACACAGACCCCCCCACACACACACAGACCACAGACACACACACAGACCCCACACATACAGACCCCCCACACACAGACCACAGACACACAGACCCCCCACACACAGACCACAGAGACACACACCCCACACACACAGACCCCCCCAGCACACACAGACCACAGAGATACACACCCCACACACACAGAACCCCCAACACACACCCCACACAGACCACAGAGACACACACACAGACCCCCCCCACACACACACGCCATGTACACAGGGGAGCAATACTGTATTTACCTAGCTATCTTAATTAATGTCATCCATCTGAACAAAATCACAGACTGCATTCATCATTCATCCATGGCATGCATTCTCTCTTTATATACAGTCAGATTAAAGAAGTAGAAATACACAAAACGTACCGTAGGCAGATGGCGAGTCGCTCGGCGGGTCCGTTTGACAAACGCATACGGGTGTCTGCCTTTGAAATCAGTGGACCCACTTTTCCGAGCAACTCGTCGCACACGTCTTTGCTCATCCTGAAGTACTGCTGAAACAGTACATCATCCAGGCGGAGCTCTTGGACCAGAATGTGGTATTCCCCCCGTTGCAGACGTTTTCTGAGTATCGGATGTACCCAACAGCGACGCACACTACATGGCCTCCTGCGAGACATTGCATACACTCAAGCCACCCTTGCTACTACACTTGCCCGTGCTTCCCTTGCTACAAAACCGGCATCCATTTTGGCAATAGTGGAGAAGAACCGGGCTTTTCCTTTTTTGCTATGTCGGGAGATTCATGTGATTGGTTGTTGGTCGCGTTGACTCCCCAAGCTTCAGACACGACCACCACCAAGCATCAACGCACGCCGCTGTGTGGACGGTCCGTTAGCCCTACTGGCTTTGGGGTGTTTCGCCATGCTGATTAACTGCATAAAAAACATCACTGGCTGTGCTAGTGCACAGGTCCCAGTCCAATCCTGTGGCAAGACTGGGTACAAGGTTTTAGTTCCACGATACCACCAAACACCTACTCTGGGATACAGCACTTTAGACTTCAGTTACAACAGTTGTAGAATGTCATGACATCACTTAAAAGTTCCTACTTCAGTAGCTTTGGGTGGTCTGTTCAAATGCAGTGATAAAGTCCCTGAAATGGTGTGAAAACCGGTGGAATATCACAAACTCATTATTCTCATTTATCTTCAATTCTTGTTTCTTTAAAGAACTATGACAGTGTGTGGAACCTTGGGTGCCCGAGCATGATAAATACTCCCTCCTTTATCAAGGATTTTAAAAACAGAAGTAATTTCATCAATGGTTTGTAGTTCAATTTAGGAATTTTCACTTATGGCAGATATGTTTCTACTTTAAATAACATCTCTAAATGTCAGGTCATCACTGATTAAATGGATGACCATTAGGAGGTGGTGGCACTTGTCTTTTAAAACTCATAATCTGGTGCCGTGCGCTCCCTGTGAAGCTGCAAGTAAGATTTAGAACATCTACAGCAGGGGTCGGCAACAGGCGGACTGGGTCCGGACCCAGACGCCGACGTATGCAGACCCGGACCTATAATCAATACATTAATAGGGGATTTACATTTTTGACGGGGCAATTCTATTTTAACAGCCGCCAACAGGGGGCGAAAGAGACAAGTGAGCGATACAGGGAGAGAAACACAGAAGAAGAGATGAGAGCGCGATACAGTGAGAGAAACACAGAAGAAGAGACGAGAGCGCGATACAGTGAGAGAAACACAGAAGAAGAGACGAGAGCGCGATACAATGAGAGAAACACAGAAGAAGAGACGAGAGAGCGGGAGACAGTGAGTCAAGAGAAGAGTTAGCGATACAGTGATAGAAGACGGCGGCAGACAGGAAGAGGAGACTGAGTGAAGAGCAGCGATACAGGGAGAAAAGTGGAGAGGAGAGTGAACAGGTGTGTTAGCGGCAGACAGGGAGATACACATATTTACACATGGCGCTCTCTAAGAAGAGGAAAGTGGACAGAGAGAACAGAGCTTTGAACCCTGAGTGGACTCGTTCATGTTCATCCTGCCCACTGGGAGCACAGAACCAGTGGCGCTCATTAAAAGTGCCAACGTGAAACGCCACTATGAGACCAAACATTCCCTCTCAACTCAGAACTGAGGTCACAAAAAATAAGCAGTCTGAGAGCCCAATATGATCATTCCATCAGGATCCTGACCCATTCATTCACTGCCCAACAACGTGCTAATGAATGTTCCCTCAGAGTGGCTTGGATTTTGGGTCAAAACAAAAAACCATTTACTGATGGAGAGGTTGTCAAGGAGTGCATGAGTGCAGTAGCTCAAACGTTGCTTGAGGGAAAACAAAAAGAAGAGCTTTGTGAACAAATTAAGCAAATACCTTTGTCAGCATCATCAGCCACAAAGAGGAGTGAAGTGTTAACCCAGGATGTGCTAGCCCAGCTGGATGAAGCCCTTCAGAAGGCACCCTGTGTAAGCTTAGCTGTAGATGAGTCCACTGATGTTTCTGACAATGCTCAGCTCTTAATTTATGTACGGTTCTTCAACAAAGATAAGAAAGCGTTCTGTGAAGACATGTTAGGTGTAACTCCCCTTCAGACCAATACAAGAGGAGAGGACATCTACCTGGCCATTAAGGAGATGTTAACGATGCGAGGAATAGAGCCAAAACAAGTGGTTTCAATAACCACAGATGGAGCCCCTGCCATGATAGGGAGAGAGAAAGGGGCTGTGTCAAGAATGAAAGAGGATAATCCTGAGCTCATCTCTTACCATTGCATCATCCATCAATCTGTCCTGTGCTCCTCCCTGTCAGATGAGCATGCTGAGGTGATGAACACAATGATGACAATGATCAATTTTCTCAGGGCGTCCTCTTCCGATCAGCATCGCATGCTCAGGGAATTCCTCAGAGAAGTTGATGCAAACGCTGATGATCTTTTGCTGCACAACAATGTGAGATGGCTCAGCAAAGGCAGGGTGTTGGAGCGCTTTTGGTCCATCAGACAAGTAGCAGCTTTCTTGGCAGAGATGGGAAGTCAGAAGGCAACACAGTTTTCTCTCTTTTTAGAAGATGAGAAAAAGATGGATAATGTGGCCTTTTTGGTTGACATCACTTTGTATCTGAATGAACTGAATTTGAAGCTACAGGGCAAGGACAATTCAATTTGTGAATTGATGACAGCTGTCCGCTCCTTTCAGAGGAAACTTGAAGTGTTCAAGGAAGATCTGCAGGGAGACTGTGCACACTTCCCAGCAGTGCAGGAACAGGTTCAGGGACAGAGAGTCTTATTTTGTTGGCTTTGTAGATAAGCTGATTGTAAACTTCAGCAAACGTTTTGACAGCTTCAGCTTTGGACGGCAGCTCACCATGTTCATTCAGAACCCGTTTCTTATCACAGATGTCAGGGAGTTCTCAAAGGAAGTCACACAGCACTTCAAGTGGGCAAATGCTGGGCCTCTCCAGATACAACTGGTTGATCTCCAAGCAGACGTGGCCCTGAAAGAGCAATTTGGAAGAACTGACCCTGTCACTTTCTGGCTCAATACAGTCTCTGAGACAGCTTTCCCAGGTCTGAGGAAAGTAGCTCTATATATATTCACCATGTATGGATCCACATACAGCTGCGAGGCAGCTTTCTCCACAATGAACATTATTAAAACAAAATATCGTTCCAGGCTAACCAATGAGAACCTGCATGTGTGTATGAGAATGGCCCTGGCACCATTTCAACCGAGATTTAAAATCCTGGCAGGACAAGCTCAAGCTCAATTCTCGCACTGAACAAAAAAAAAGCGAGTGAGGGACTGCAATATAAGAGGGAAATAAAGAGAAACTGTTCAATTGTTATGATGTGTAAAGAAAGACTGATATGTTCTATAATCGTCTGAAACTGTTAAGTCATGATGTGAAACGGTTAACAAAGAGAAACGCAAGCTGCTGCTACACATTTTATGTATCTAAACTTAAGCACTTTTAAGATGCACATATTTTCATTTTATTTATTTTCTCTATTTTATTTTTTAAATGCAGCCCGAGAGGAACATTAAGTGGATATGGCAAGAACATATCCACAGTATTTACTATCTGTAAAGTTCAATGTTCATTGACAATAAATGTTGTTGTTTTTGAATTGTACTTTCTTGATTTGATTGGCAGTCAGTTGTTGATTACATGCAGACATTGATAAAGCTACAGGCTACTTCAATATATATCACACTAATTCATAAAGCAACTTAGACATTTCGATGTTCCGGACCTTTGCATGGGGAGATTTTCTCTAACTGGACCTCGTTGAATTTTAGTTGAAGACCCCTGATCTACAGGGTGGGTTGAGCGACCCCTTCTCCCTGAACGATATTGACTGTCGAAAATATGCACAATTACAATGAGTGATCCAAGGCCCTGTATGTATTACTTCCAATTATTATCGTGTCTTTTTAAAACTCTACATCTTGGTCGACAAACAAATGTTATTTCCACCTTATCAGTTCTCCTGAGGTAATAACTATGCTACAATGGTGAAATCAATACTTTAGATTGGAATGCCATATTTGGCTTGGTTCTAGCTCTACCTTTAACATTGTCCATACAAATAAAGATTTGTCTGCTTTTATAGAGTGGTTACTAAAACTATCCCTTTAAACTGTAGATCTATATGTAACAAATTAAATCTACCCTCAGTGTGTTTTTAGGATTATTTTCTCTTTTTACTTTATCAATTGATTAATTCATGGCTAATAAATATTTTTCTTAACTTTATTCTCGTTTGTGAATAAGTGTGTTTATGTGTAAACTCACTTACTCCTGTTTTCCTTTTCTCCCTCTCTGGTTGTCAAGCCACGACCCCCTCACGTTCTGCTGGACCATGCCAACTCTTCCGTCCTGTCTTCTCCTCGGTCCATCCGCTCTTGAATCCTTCCGCTGTAACTCTGTTCAGTGGCCCAACTGCTTTGCATTTCAGCTCCTCCTTTACAGTCTCTTCGCTGTTGCATGGAGGGCGTATTCCGCTCTCATGTCCCACAAATAAATCCAATCTTTTCCACTCTATTTTCTAATCATACTATCTGTCTTAGATGTTAAATGTCATCTAAATACAATTAATGTCTACTAATAATTTTAATATATCCCTAAACATTGTTTTCACCCACTGTAACATGGCTACTCCAAATAAATATTTCTGGAAACCATTTTCTTCTATAAATTGAAATACCTCCATGTTTCAAGCTCCACATATTGCACACACTATAAAAGAACGTCCCCATATTTTCTCCATCATTTTAAATATCACTATTATTTAGAACATAAGTAACTTTTGTGACTGGACATATCTGTGCAATGTCGCCACAATCTGCTGGAGAATTTTGTTCATAGAGTTTGTAAGTACAAAGCTGTACTTGTGGGTTGGTAGTCTGTTTCTACTGTATCATTTTCAATAATTGTGCTCCGGTTAACCGGTCAGTTGTTCATGAACTTAACAAGGGGTGTTTCTGGTACAGACTAAAATCCAGTGTATTTGGAGATTCTCCAAATCTGTAAATCCCCATCACTTACATATCCGATCACTTAAACCCATCTAATCATTTGATACAAGAACTGCATATATGGGGGGTGAATCATCTTGATTGTAACCGCCTCACCTTTGGGAACGAGGATTCCTAACTCCTCCTCTTGTTGCTCAGCTGATCTTTTGGCTCTGGGGATAAGTGAAACTCTCTAAAACACAGCTGGAGTTCTGTTAGTGATGTGGGCATTCTCTATGAGTGAACTAATGGATCCATGTCTTACTTGATATTGTACTCCCCATCCAACCAGAAAGGCTCCAAGTGTAACGAGCACAATCAACAATGCTATTCTAACTCTTATCCCTAGGGGACCCCACAATTGCTTTGGCTTTGTTCTTGACATAATTTCTATTTTATCCATGGTTGTGTCAGTTACAGAATTTAAATAATGAGTACAAAAATAACGTATACAAAAACAAAAACGTTGGACTCTTTTTCAGGTGTAAAACAAAAAATAGGTTTTCACTTTAGTGTACAATATATACAAATCTAAAGACAATTTGTCTTTTGAGCTGTTTCTATCTTTATCTTATTTCTATTTATTGTTTTGTTCCAGCTCTGCCAAATCAGTCCTAACTCCCAATAATGTTCTGGAAGTTGCCGGTGAAGGGTGACAATGTGTGAGGTGGTGTCAATTTGCTCCTTTGTCTTTACCTTTAAACCGGAGCGTGTGTGAAGTTCATTACAACTTCTCACTGTTCCGTCCACCGGGATCAGCTTACTGTCTTTTGTGAACTTTCACCCTCACCCAATCACCTGGCCGAACAGGAGTCTCTTATGGTGTCTCGACTGGTATCTCTGTAGCTTTCCTAGCCCAGGGTTGCCAACTTTGGGTACCTGGCTGGAGTGAGATTTTGATATCATGGGTTTAATTACACATATGCACACTAAATGACTGCTATCGTGTCAGTAGCAGGACCTTAGCATATATAGGATATATATACAATATATACAAATACACAATATTGGACACAGACTATAAAGGGCACAACGTTTCATTCAGTAATGAAAGTCAAACACATGTTGGTTTCCACTGTTTTATTGTGTGCATAGGCCTGTCGCGGTAAGCAATTAATTGACTTATCGTACGAAAAATCAAAATGAACTCGATAACTTTTCTAACCTCGATAAATTTCCATTTACATGAGGATGTGACTAGCAGTTTGAAAGGATGTACTTGAATTATTATTATATATTATCATTATGTCAGTGGTCTAAAATGGTCATACAACGGTGTCGACAATATTATCGTTTATCGCAATAATTTCCGGGAAAATGTATCCAACCAAATTAATTATCGTGAGAGGCCTATACATGAAACACACACACACAAACAAATCTACAGACTTACTCCAAACTGCCAAATATATGAATTAACACACTCACTCTCATATACTCTTTGACCCTATTTTGGCCTAGTAGAACAATAAGCAGCAGACTTTTACTTTTTTATCATTTCTACTGGATCTTAGATCTGCGCATGCGCAATACGTGTCGGCTCCCACTGCTCTGCTGTCTGTTGACGTTGTTAAGACTGGTGGGGGCGGGGACTGGGAGGGAGCGGATCGACAGCCTCAGCAGCTGTCAACTCAACATTGTAAATAACCAACCAAAAACGATTACTGGTTCATCTTGTTTTTGACGTGAGAATAGTTTGGGCAGCGTGAGAGCGTGAGACTGAGAGTGAAAGCGTGTGTCACACGCCAGATGCGTGAGAGTTGGCAACCCTGTCCTAGCCTGTGTTAAAACTTAGATAATATTACTCAGAGTTCTGACATATTCATTACTTGTATTCGTCTAGTATCTAAAACTGGACCACTCCCTCCTTGGAGAAGGCCCAAGCTGCAGCATACCTTTTGTCGTTATGAGACCTATTGTTAACCAGTGTTGGGCAAGTTACTTCCAAAATGTAATATATTACATATGACTTATTACTGTCTTTTGAAAGTAATAAGTTACATTACAATATTACTGTCTCTGAAATGTAATGAGTTACACTACTTTAGTTACTTTACCAAAATAACCACTACATAATGGCTAGGTATTTTAAATGCTAAAATATAGTTTTGTGCAGCTCATTATACATCCAGTGAAGGGCGATGTGGTATAGCATAACAACTGTGTAGGCCCTTAAGGCTACTAACAACTTGTATTACACGGCTTAGTTGAATAGTCGATTCTGATTGTAAATTCTTAACATGTGACACGTTGTTAATATAGCAGTATAGACCACTGTCAAGGACAATAATGAAGGTTGCTAAGGAGGATCAAGAAAGAGAAAGGAAAAGAGGTTAAAAGACGGAGCGCTGGACGTCAGATAAATCCCCAGAATAAGGCAGACAGGAAGTAAACACTAATGGCGCATTTCCACTGCAGCGGGTAGCCCCGTTTAAGCGTCCTGAACCGTCCTCAAGCTGCCAGGCCAGTTTTTGGTGGCATTTCCATATAGCCTAGTACCGGCTAGCGGGTACTTTTTCCCTTTTTTCCGGCCCCATAAAATCGTGGTTCTTTTTTATCAGACCAGGCCAGGGCTGTGACGTCAACACTCTCGACTGCTGATTGGTCAGAGAGAATCGTCACAAGATCGCGCGCGAGATCATCCCTCGCGTCACATATATATCAAGAAGCAAGCTTGCAGCATTTTGTAAACGAAGGAGCTACAAAAATGCTAACGTTGAAGAAAAGCACACCGTGGTCGACCGAGGAGGTGACGACGTTCCTACATCTCATTGGGAATGATAAAATCCAGCGGGAGCTCAACGGAACAACGCGAAATGTGAAAGTATTCCAGGATGTCTCTGCAAAGATGTCCGAACACGGATTTTCGAGGACTTTCCTGCGATGTAGGGAAAACGGCAACGGCTTTACTGGAGTCCCTGCAAGGTACGCTCACTTCTAACAAAGAAGTCTATTTTATCCTTACATTAATGTTCGACAACCCATGCTTTTATGGAGCCCCGAAGAGCTACATAGCTAGCTAAGGCAGATAGCCTAGGCAGATAGCCTTAGCTAGAGCTATTGTTTGCTAACACCATATGTGCCATTGTTTACTTTCAGTTTTTCTTTTCTATAGTTGTTGTTGCTATTTAGTATTGTGCTGCAGTAGTTTGTGGAATTAACAAGTCATTTTGCTGTTCTAGATGATTACATTGGGACTCATGAGGAGGAACATTCTCGAACAACGGTTGATGGCAGGGTTCCGTCCACATCGTCAACGAATCCAGAACGGACCCCAGCCGAAGAATCGACACCAACTCAGCCACCAACACCGAGTGCCATCACGACACCGCAGCGTGTGGTTCTAGGTAAGAAATAGAAATGGCAAAGCGACTGGAATTGTGTTTTGTTTTTTTAAACCTGGGATCATCCATAGTCAGTAATCAAAATAAGCTATACCACTGTGTGGAAATGCTCTGTTACAAGTAAAGTATTAGCTAGTAAGCAGCTAGTACAGTTGTGTGTGACATCCTATCATATACATATATTTATATTCATTATCAACAGGCTGGACATAATGTAATTCACTTTCACAATCATTGTAAACATCTAGGGCCAGAACTTTCTTTCGTTCACCTTACTGTTGTTCTGTTTATACATGTTATTCTTATATTCTTGTGTGACCTGTACCTGTCCTGTGTGTTTTCCTTATTGCTAAATATTATCTTATTGTCACCCAGGCAAGAGGAAACGAGGAGGAGAGGATCGGGCCCAGCAGGAACGGCACCATGACTGGGCAGCCGACGTGGCCCGTCTCCTCCCTGATACTTCAAAAAACCTTCATAGTTATTGTACATATTATAAATGTTGTATCTAGTTAATTTTTAAATGTAACATTTGTACTTCCTTGTTTATTTATTTTCTTTAAAATGTTCATTTTATATTTACAATTCCATGTATATTTATGCTGACTGCAATACAGTTTTACATGTTTTATTTGTATTGTTTAATGGCATGCCTTTTTGATACAACATTTTTTTTGTATTTTTATACTGCCATCAATAA
This sequence comes from Champsocephalus esox, assembly GCA_036324585.1. NCBI lineage: Eukaryota > Metazoa > Chordata > Actinopteri > Perciformes > Channichthyidae > Champsocephalus > Champsocephalus esox. The sequence goes on along the minus strand of CM070479.1, from coordinate 52,528,257 downwards.
AGTACTTCTTTGACTTATCTTATCTCTTGTTGATAATGAATGGCACCCAACAAAATCAGATTCACATAATCTTTATTTAGAGAAGATATAAACATACATGAATTTATAAACCAATAACAAACATCATCAGTTAGGAAAAAGCCCCTTAGTTTTAAGAGATTTAAAGCAAGAAATTGAGTTTGCTAGCTTGAGGTCCTCCTCTAAAACATGTTTATTTTGTAATGGTATTAAGAATACATGATAAATACATAATACATGTAGAAATTGCTCAATTGTAATACCCTCGTTCTACTAGACTCAAACAACACATTCCTTATATATTTCAAAGACGAGAAAACTAAATAAACCTATAACCCATTCAAGCTTTTAACATGTCTAGAAGAAAGATTGAGGTTATATTTAATATATTATTTTATATTGTGGATACTTTAGCCTCCATCCATGTTTACAATTGTCCACACTATTTTACACTTGCATTTATGAATATAGTGTTGCCGTATTTTACACTTTAGTATTTATGTTTATAGTTAGCTTTGATATTTGCTTAATTGATTAGAAAGATTTTCTTTTCATGATCTGATATTTCCTCAAATGTTATTATGGGGCAGTACTTACTGGTGCTTGAATTTCAAATATTCAATTCAGATAATATTTGTTTAAAACATTTGCATTGATGGTCCCCATGAACAGATTATGGCATTTGTTATGTTTGAAACCAAGCAAGTGAGAACATTTCAAGTGAGTTAAAAGTGCAATCCTGAAATATCTCATATACTCCAAAGTGGATTGTGGCAAAGAAAAGCCCAAAAGCTTCAAAACTGTACTGATAAAACAAATGAGAACATATCAAGGCAAATATTATTTGAACCAGCTCATGGTTTGAAATGGCAAACATTGAAAAGCTAAAGTATTATTAAAACCATGTACTAAATCATCACTTTGGTCCCATCATATACTCTGGGAAGAGAATATTTACTGTGCTTGAAAACTGGTATCACATCATCATGTGAGGTTGACTTTGTGACCTGGAGAACATTTCAGCTGCAACATTAGCTCGTTGATAAGCTTGGGATATGAGAACTTTTTGTACCCATTCGTGGTGAAGGCATCTGTGCTATTGTATGCTTGATGTTTGACCAACATTTCTACAGGCATGGCAGAATATGAATCTATTTTCACATGAATATTCTAGCCATTGTCTATGCTGCAAAATGACTGCCTACCCTCACTGTACAGGCGGGTACTTGTTTATATACCTGGGCAGGCTCTGTTTTGCCGTGGTATCCTGGCACCTGCCGGCCGCAGAGGGGCGGCGTAGTTTGGGGAGACGAAGACTGCTGCTCCGAGGGCGGCGAGTCAGGTGGGAGTAAGCTAATGTCCACAACGGAGGATAACGTGATGTCCCCATCTGACCTGTTGCTACGGTCTGTAGTAGATGCAGTGTTGCTGTCGTTTAGTGATGGTTGCTTTAACAATTTTCGTATAAATGATTATCCACAGATGTGTGTCACTGCTGTGAAAGCACTTTGGAAATGATGCACGCACAGCGGAGCAGGTCACGCGCACCTGACATAATTTGTTGTTTGTATTTTTCGCTCCGTTCTCTTTTTTGAATAGAGGGTGCATAACATTCAACTGCCCCGAAGATCCCGACGCTAAGCCTGAAGGGTAAACACACCAGGTTTACTAATCTACCCGCACAATTTGTCTGGTGTCGGAATGTCTCTATGTTAGTACATTCTTAAAAAACAAAACACCATTTAATTTTGGGTTAAAATGTGTTGTAACTGCATTACTGAGCATTGTAACGGGTAATATATTACCAACATTTCATTAGTAATGCGTTACATTACTTTGTTACAGAAACAAGTAAGATATTACTGTAACTCCGTTACTTTTGTAACGCGTTACACCCAACACTGTTGTTAACTACATGTTATTATTTATTAACTACAACGTCACCGAAATCAATATATCTGTATAATAATGACACCCACTCCTTTGAGCATAAAATGCTCAATTAATATTGCACAACGTTGTATGAAATAAATATAAATTCTCCGTGTACTGTTAGAGATTTGTAGGGACAACTGGTCCGCTTTCCAAATCTCCGCGCGTCCCTAACAAGCTGGTTATCATACAGGAAGGAATCCAGAACATACAAGTATCCGTTCAAAACAATAATCTATTTTAATGGTAATATAACAATGCAATACAATCAATACATTACCATACAAAACCATATCATATCATATGCGTAATGTCAGGAGTAGGCCTACTCCTGGCCCTTGTTCACGGGCCGCCACGACCTTCCGGTCCGGCGGCGCAGAAGAGAGAGGCAGAACAAAAAGCTGAATAGGCTTTCATACCAATAGATACAGGAAGGGGTGGAGTTTACTCAACCTCCACACACACACCCCCCCCCCACATTCCAGAGACCTCAGATGTGTCTTAAAGGATATTTCTTTGCTTCCAAAGATAACACAAATATTTCACCTCTCATATCTCCAACTTCTGGTTACACAAAATACAAAGTAATTAAACCCACACATATACTATTCAAGATATGTAGACTTTGCCTGAAACATGACATGCTAGCGTATCTTCCCCCACCTAGCACCATGTCCTGCATAACACCTCCCCCGCAGAGCAATACAAACCCTGTTTACTGCAACTAGCCCTTTGTTCATAGCCATTTTAGTCCTCACATTTATGAAAGGATAAAACAGAGAAATCAATATAAAACACAAACACAAGTATTGTTTGAACAGTATTCACTTAACTGCTACTATTGATAATTACCAGAGAAACTCAAAGGACCTCTTTTAATATCTGGAAATTGCAACAAGACTTTCTGCCATTTCAAATGTAACACACTTCTTAAATATCAGATGCTGCAATCCCCCTTTTGCACTCTTAAAAGAGTGCAACTTACACAAGGCACTTGAAACATAACTATTGTCATTCCTCTCCAATATCGTATAAATCCATCAGAAACTGAGATCCAAAGTATTTGAAATCGTGAAGGAACAGAACATCACTTCCCATGGCAGTGAAGGAACCCATGAGGGGGCAGCTGAGTGCTAAGAAGCAGTCTCCTGGTGGTGAATCATCAGCCCGCCTGCCCGCCCCCCCCCAAAGGAATAGCCCACACGACAGCTGATAGGGAGGGGGAGATGCGGCTTTCCCTTCACGGGTGGAACTGATCAGAGAGAAGTAGACTCCTCTGCTGCCTCGACAAGTCCCCCAGCCCACTGCCAGCCGCTTCCAAGTCGTCTGCTGCTGGATGTCCTCGAGGTCCTTCTCCTCCAGTCCGCTGATGACAGCATCCGTGTCGACCTCCATGACGAGACCCAGATCCGTCTTGATGTCGTCCCCTGGTCCTAGCAGGTGGTTTCCCCGCCGCACACTGGCTCCCGTGGTACGAGCTGTCCCCCTTTCCTCCTATGCGGACGGCCTGAGAGATCCGCTGGGTCACTCGGTCGGGGCCGGAGCACCTGGGGTTGATCCACCTTGTCCCGATGACCTTCAGCCTCCTGCGTCTCGGGTCCCCCTTTTGGCGTCAACAACCTGTGTGGAGAAATCTGATACAAAATCCCTCAAGCCTACGCTCCGGGCTCTGGGGCCCTCAGCCGTTTGACCCACCACTGCGTAGGCAACTTGGAGCCTGTTGGTGGGGTGTCTTAAAACAACAGACGTCTGTGAACAGGTTTTCTAAATTAATTGTGCAGCTTCAGAATCTTAATACTTGGACTGTGCCAACTAAATAAGAACCCCAACATCTTTAGGTAAACTAAATAACATATTTCAATAGCTCTGAATTTCTGACAAGCATCTGTGTTTATTTTTAAATGAAATCCTTGAGATCCCATTAAAAATCTAAATATGATTTGAACTGCTAATGTTTCTGGTAAAGAAACACACTAATGTTATGGATTCAAAAACAACCAAAATCACAATACTAACAAAGTGAATGGCTTCCTGGTGATACTGCTTCTACCCGTCAGTGCTTAGATATTATCCCGCTGAAAAAATAAATACAGAATTCCAACAAACTGTCCTCAAATGTCTTTCTATTATAAATGTAGATGAAATGTATATCCCCATAATGACCTAAACAATAAAGTCTATGGCTTTTACTTCTTTACCAGACTAGTTACATGATGTTGTTTAAATTACATTGTGTCTCATTACATTACTATGTTTTTAGCTTTAACTGTAAATATGTTCTTTCTACATTTCAAACCTCAGTTACTTTAATACCTGTTGAAACATTACTCACAGGTCAGCTTCTTCAGTATTCCATTCTGGACTTACATCTCTCTGGTAGCCCCTTGGCCACTGATTCTTTATCTGTGTTACCTGCTATAACTCAATCAATATTAGAGACATGTCAACATTCATCAAACAGTGTCTTATCCCCAGATATGGAGCAGGTCAATTCTAAAACTGTCAATCAATGGTCAGATTGAACAATCGAAAACAAATGTCACTTCCTTAGAGTACTACTACTATTACTGCAATTCATTTACACCTAATTAGTATTAAAATGACCAATAGATCTATTTCAGAAACTATTATCTTGTGTCAAAACATTACTAGGATTTGTAAAGCTCTGCTATGTATTCCATAACTCATTCTATTAATTTATCTTCAATTCTGGTGCACTTAAAGAACAATGTTACCCTCTTTAACAGTGCGTGGAACCCTGGGTGTCCGAACATGCAACAGTTACTCCCTATTTCATCAAGGATTTAAAAACAGAAGTCATTTCGTATTCCATCCGAAAGCCCTCCTATGGTAATAACTATGCCACAATGGTGGAACCAGTACCTCAAATTGAAATACTATATTTAGTTTAGAACTAGCTTTCCCTTCAACATGACCTATATAAAGAAATATGTGTCTGATCTTATAGAGCTGTTACTAAAACTCTCCCTTTGAACTGATCAATACTGTAACAAATTAAAACACTACCAAATTCACACACGAATAAAAAGTCTAGTGCATACTTCCTTCATGCCCCTCCCCTTTTCTATCAGTGTGTTTTAGAATGATTTTTCACTTCACTTTAATAGTTTCTCCTCTTTTCCGCTATTTTTATTTACCAATTGACTAATTTATGGTCAATACATCTTCTTATCTTCACTTATTTATCAAGTCAATTCAAGTTCTTTACAATACATTAGTAGATACCTTGTGAAGTATTCACAATAACTAATCCCCTCTAGGATATGAAATCCGTTCATCTTTAAGCAGATACTATTTCCTTATTTATCTTTTGTTCATGATAACAATGGTAAAACAACCACACGTTTTACCCATAGCTAGTTTCTATAACAAGATTATTATGTGTGACATAATAATCAGATGTCTTGTTTGCTAACCAAGAATATTAAACTTTAATCTTTTCAGCATTCCAGACCATCATTTAAACAATCAGCCTCCCTTCTCAAACACTAACCCTATTGTTCTACACCACCCTCTGGAAAACTCTTGCACAGTTATGCTGTCAAATCATCGCATAATTTCTTCAGAGTCTGAACCGTCTGAGACCAGCCTGTCTCAAGATCTTGTCATAATGTGAACAGTCAGTGATGCGTTGTCCTCTGCAGCTGTAGTCAATAGGATCAATGAAACTCTTGTTTTGCACTGGGATGTCCTGAGGGGGAAGGCACCTCTGGATCAATGTGCTACAATCAGCAGACACACGTTGTCCTCTGCACAGCAGGAATCCCCAAAAACTGCTGTTCCTCTTCACACCACTGTTGCCCGGCAACGAGGTACACGCAAAATGTCAAACCCTCCTCAGAGATGCGTTCTTTGCACAGTTCTTCTGTTTCTGTAGTGAGCAACTCTTCACCAACACACTGATTCAGAGTACAACCCAAAGGTGGCGCACAACTTTCCAGTGCCGCTGTAATCACAATAAATCAGCAACTGGAGATAAACTCAATTTAAATCTCTCCCCCAAAGGGTTACAAAATAAAACGGCTGAGTGTCTATATGGTCAGGAATGCTGAAACATGTGAATGTTAAAACAAATCAATGGCAGTAGTCTACCCAGATTCTTTACTCCATTAAAAGTAGTAAAACCACATTGTAAAATCTCTTGTTAGTCCTGCTTCTAAAATTCTAGTCAGAAAAAATAAACTTCATCTTTAAAATCTTCTTTAATTTGAAACCAAAAAAGGTCTTCCTTCTCCACCATGATCCTATCTCTACATCAAAGTCCATACAAACTGATGATTTATCTTTAGAAACCATGAGGAATGACAGTTCTCATAAAACACTATTCTTCCTTACTTCAGTTCTAAACCAAATGAGCCAAACAGGAAACCCCCTTTAACCACTTGCTTATTCTATTCTTTTTGAAATTGTTTATCTAAGTTGTGTTACAAGCAGGTTAGATCTGTAACAAAATACAAAACTAACTGTATTTAGCGCTATAATTGAAAAACAAGTAATCTGATCATATTTAATGAATATATATGTTTGAACACTTATTATTGGTGGAAAGGTTTCCTCACAAAATGTAATCTCCATTACTAAAGCTCAAACCTAAAGAAATCATCACGGAACAGTTTTCTGTCCTTATCAGTTAATTGTCTCAATACAAACTAAAAAGCGTTGTGAAAACTCCCACTCTTGAGAACATCTCAACACTTTATTCCATCTGAGCACGAGTGTTTGACAGACACGCCCTATTAATCCAAAACGGTCTTTAATGGTATCAATTGTGAACTTCCTTAATATGAATTGTAAATGCAACGTATGTTCTCTTTAGAACACAGATAGGGACAGTAGCTGCTGAAACTGGTTAATAGCAGTTTTCTGTCAACCTAGTTAAGCATGTTGTTGTTATATCTAGTAAATATATTTTTATTTCATGTTTACTCACAAAACAATATGACATTTTTCGAATAGCAGTTAACTTCATACAAGTTTTACTCTCTCTGAACTCTTCAAAACATCTACCTCTCTTGTCTCTTTCCTCCCTGTTCCCTGCAGCTGCCGGCTCAAGTTTCCCCTCATCAATGATCTCTGTGTGTTTGTGCAACACCTGTCATGCGTAACCATTTAACAGATTCATTCTGACTTATAACAACCTCCCGTTTACTTTCTACTCTTTCTTCATAAAATTACAAACACAATTAATGTCTACTAATGATATTACAAAAACACTAGGTGGAATATCCACTATTATGTTCAATTTGAATCAAACTTTAACCTGCATGTACATATAGCTACTCAGCAAACTACTTTCTACTTTCCCTCAACGTTACTGTATGCAATTAAGTTCCTCTAAAATATATTTGAATGATCAGTTACTGACGAATAGTACGAAATTTACAATGCAATGTTTCTTATTTATTTACATATACAAGCCTTTTCTTTACCCCCCTGTTTGTTTCCACTTAAAATCAATCTCTTAATCTGTTCCCATTGCTCCCGGTAACTCCCTGGAATTTCAGAATTGTCTTAACCATTCTGACGTTCCATATTCACTTCGCTTTTATTTATCTGACTTAATTAATATGTGTTCACTTGTATTAATATACTGGGCTATTGTCGTTGTTAACGTGCTTCCCCCCCCACCCCCCTTTCAGCCACTAGATGGCAGCAGCAGAGCACAAATGAGCTTCACTCTTCTGAGTGCATTGTCTGAGTTCCACAGACAATCGCTCACACAGGTATTTTAGGTAAAAATCACACAGATTTATTCCCCGTACAGTTTGTCCAGCTTGATAATGTGATGTTTATTTCAACAGACAAACAAGACCGCGAATGATGAACCCAGGTCTTAGCGAGCCCTTTATCACACGTTAGCTTTTCAAATTAAGTTTACAGACAAAGGGAAATCGAGAGCCGGTCCCGTCACAATTTCGGTGAGTTTGCGTTCTCTTTCCCCGATTCAACATATACCAAACCGCTGGCTCTTAGCTTTTAGCCTTGGTCTGTTATTTAACCCCAGTTTTAAATGGCGACCCGATCTAAAATATCGAGTTTCCAGGTTTTGTCGTGCAGGAATATAACCTCGCAACCCACAAACTGCACCGTTTCCACGCCACTCAGGAATAAGTATACCTGAGGTCCACGCCAAACTGCTCTATTTTACGTTACGCAGGACTTTCTGTCTACCTTGCGATCAACGTTCACGTGTTGTATATAACTTTCCTAACATAGTAAAATATGCATTGTATATTCCATTTAAAACTTTAAAAACACTGTGAAACGCCTACAGACAATCCTAAATGTTTTACCTTATTTGTAGTTGCAGGGCCCTGCTGATTGTCTGAGATGTTTAAAAGTGTTTGTTCCCGACCCATTCCGGTCGTCCGGATTCTTCCACAGCTTTGTTTACCAGGCACGTCGGGTCACCATTTGATAGAGATTTGTAGGGACAACTGGTCCGCTTTCCAAATCTCTGCGCGTCCCTAACAAGCTGGTTATCATACAGGAAGGAATCCAGAACATACAAGTATCCGTTAAAAACAATAATCTATTTTAATGGTAATATAACAATGCAATACAATCAATACATTACCATACAAAACCATCATATCATATGCGTAATGTCAGGAGTAGGCCTACTCCTGGCCCTTGTTCACGGGCCGCCACGACCTTCCGGTCCGGCGGCGCGAGAAGAGAGAGGCAGAACAAAAAGCTGAATAGGCTTTCATACCAACAGATACAGGAAGGGGTGGAGTTTACTCAACCTCCACACACACACACACACCCCCCCCACATTCCAGAGACCTCAGATGTGTCTTAAAGGATATTTCTTTGCTTCCAAAGATAACACAAATATTTCACCTCTCATATCTCCAACTTCTGGTTACACAAATACAAAGTAATTAAACCCACACATATACTATTCAAGATATGTAGACTTTGCCTGAAACATGACATGCTAGTGATCTTCCCCCACCTAGCACCATGTCCTGCATAACACCTCCCCCGCAGAGCAATACAAACCCTGTTTACTCTAAACAGCCCTTGTTTCATAGCCATTTTAGTCCTCACATTTATGAAAGGATAAAACAGAGAAATCAATATAAAACACAAACACAAGTATTGTTTGAACAGTATTCACTTAACTGCTACTATTGATAATTACCAGAGAAACTCAAAGGGACCTCTTTTAATATCTGGAAATTGCAACAAGACTTTCTGCCATTTCAAATGTAACACACTTCTTAAATATCAGATGCTGCAGTACTCACAAGGCGTACAAACTATCATATGATGTATGGTTTTCTGATGGTAGAAATGCATATTCACTAAAAATCTGCCATTAGCACAACAAATAGTTTACTTGTTTCAATAATGGCTTTTGTCATGGTATTATGCATCGTTGTTGCTGCAAAAAACAATACGCCTGGTTTTGCTAATGTGCCTTACGAGACACGGCAGGCAAAAACATAGTTTTTCAAGTACTGGTCAATTTTGAGATCTTGTGCTATTTTGATTCTATAACATGTTTTCTTTCAGGCTTTTGGAAGGAAAACGTACAAAATACACATTTAAGTGTTTATTTGACTATAGTTTGTCTATTTGCGCCTGTAGATTTCTCCTAAATTCACCAAAAGTTAGCATTCTTACATAACATAAAGTACCGCGACCGCTGTGTGCACCATGTCAACAGAGATATAGTTGGAAAGCTCCGTCTCTCCTGCACAATCTCATCGGATCCAAATAAGGTCATTTCCTTTGTATCAGCAACCAATCGTGAAAGCACAAAGGGGTCTTAAACCAAGAAACGAAATATCATTGGCTGGTGTCAATTTCTGACAACCTGATTCGTTCAGAAGCGTCACGTGGTGTGCTAAAACACTAAAACATTCACAGAGAAGACGACAACAATTGTCACTTGCACGAAGCAAGGTTATACAAAAAACAAATTACCTTGAACATGAAATACCTTCACGGAGTGCGTCGATTCTCAGCTATGACAACCACCTTTTTGAGGCCTCAATGTTTTTCTCCTTAAATCGGGAGCCCCCCTGCTTGTGCACCGCTGCAGAGGGAAGAAACTGCCTCTCCCTTATCAGTGACACCCATAACTCATTATAGGCCTTACACTCAACTTAACAAACCACTTTGTTTATACTGTAAATAAAGAAAAACATAACATAGGAAACATTTTAATTGTGGGTTATAATCAATGTAATTGATTATATTTGATTATAACTAACTTTCGTTTTAAGTATTCACTTGATACTATGAAGATCTCAACAAGTCCCTATAGATCATAATCATTACATATGTGTCGCAGCTGTTCTGTCGCTGGTGTTCCTCTGCAGTAACACGAGAGCCACTCAGCTAACGGGTTTGAGTTACCCTGAAAAGGATGAGGCTGACAGTTAACTCCTGAAGACAGAAGCTGTTCAGACTTAGAAACAGCGAGGCACTCTGTCGCACCGTAATCTGAGGCTAAATGCTAATCTAAAGATCCCCCTCTTAAGCACAAGCATTTGTGTGAGTATTGACATTTTACAGAGAATTTGCTGCACTGCTGGAAGATGTAATTGATACTGCTGTCCTGAGATTTGCTGAGTGGAGCCCTCCATCAACACTCAGCAGCTCCATGTGGTCCCTCCAACTATACATTGCCAACTTGGTAAATAAAAACAGCTGGAGCAGCACAAACAGGGGTGAGGTTAGACTCCCAGACACCTCCCTGTCTCTGGTCAACTCCACACCAGCAGGGTCCGGTGGCAGACATCAATCTGTGGGCGGGCCCAATGTTAAAATAATATGTTTCTCTCCCTATCTGTAGGTAACATGTGCCCCTGGAATTCCACTTAACAGAAAACAATATAGTAGCCGACAGATTTTGTTTATTTATACACTGTAAAAAAAGATCCCTCGTTTTTACGGAATAAAACTGGCAGCTGTGTTTGCCAGAATAATTATGTAAAAGATACAGTAAACTGTAAACAACTTTACAGAACAACCTGTACATTTTACAGTTTAAAACTGTATTTTATTGTCGTCGCAGTATTATGTGCAAGATAAACATATCGCAAAAAGACTGCGGTATTGCATTTTTTAAATTGGTTAAAAGAGAGTAAAAAACAGCACTTCAAATTGTAACTACGATTTAGCAATAAAGGCTCCCAAACATCATGCTCAGGGCAGAAACGAAGGAGAGGATGTTGTCATGTACATTGTTTCGATCCACACTCAGCATGAACCGCCTTGAAGAATAGCAGGATCGTCCGGAAAAAGAAGAAAAACACAATTCAAATTAAATTAAAACAAGACTTTTCCTGAAACATTTCACAAAACAATTTTAGCACACATGTTATTAAATGTTAAAGTCTGTTGAATTGGTCACCATCAATACAAAAATGTACGTAGGTGTATTTTCAGGTTAAGGGGAGATAAATGTAATGTCACTTGGACTTACTTTTAGGGGATAGTTCATATTGTATGAAGGGGGGTTGTAGGAGCTACAGTTTGGAGAAACAGAGAGGAGAACCAGCAGAAAGCTAAGCAATGCACTGCTGTGGACATAGTTAAGCCACCAAAGAAACTAAAACAATATTACTCTTAGTGTATGCTAAATTTAAAGAATATTTTCAAAGCTTGACCTTGCTGTCAGACAGCTATACAGTCTGTTTCTGATGGGGACTGAAGCCACAGTTAGTTTGTGTGTGTTATTATCACACAATAGCAAAACAACTAACCAATCGAGGCAGCTGTTGGAAGAGGTTGAGGATGAACTTCTGGGTGAATGGATGCAAGGATGAAGAAGGTCCTGGCAAGCAATAAACAGATGAGCTGCTGGTTCCAGGGGCCTATACTACGAACCTGGTTCAACCTAACCTGGATATGTTTGAGTTAGCCGGTTGGCCTAATCCAAAACATACGCGCTCTCGCTAAACTGTACTACGACGCTGGTTATCAAGTGGATCGCTCAAGCCAGCCGTTTCCTATCTAGTTAGGTGCGCGTTCACATGAAAGGGGTGGTATCCTGGAGCATTCGACCAATCACAAACATGGAGAAGCATACTGACAGCGCTGCGTCATACTTCCTGAATGAAAAGTGAACTTTAATACAAGTCAAAAATGAAGAAGTTAAACTTTAAACATCCATGACTTAAACACTTTATCCAGGATAAAAGCCACATAGCTGCACCTGCAAGGTGAATACAGCTGGTAACAGAACAAGTGTTTGAATGCGTACATTAACAGGTTTATGATATCACTGCCCCGTCTAAAACACGATCTGACTTCAATTACATTTGTCTCGAGTGTTTCGTCAACTTATGTGTTGCTTAAAATAATACTTCTGCATACAGTATGTGACACTGTGAGTGTTGCACGGCCAGATACGGCTCAGCTGACTCAGATATATGACAAACACTATGATGTGATATGCCGCGGACTGTACTTAATGTACTCTGATCCGGTTACTTATGTTGTGGCCGATATTTAAGTAAGCTTTCTTAACGCTAATGTTATAATCGTCAGATTGCTCTGAAGATGGGAGGTGATATTCTATTAATGTTCACGTTGACACAGTCGGTGATTTTTGCTGGCCATCTTTCCTGCAACGGCAGCTTTTCTGTATTTCCTTTCTCCTGTAATATGACTTAATCGCTTTAAACTCCGCACACTGAGCTCTGATTGGTCAGCAGGCGGTGTTTTCACTGAGTTGAGCTCTTAGCCTGCAATCTAACCTGGTCCCGACCAGGTTAGCTGCTTAGCATATATTACCATGGAGATCTAGCCTGCTAAAAAGAGAACCAGCTTCGGATGACCGGAAAGCCGGAGTTTTCCCTGAATTTAGCCGGCTAAGCAAAAATCCTGCTTCGCAGTATACTCCCCAGGAGTCTGGCCTGTAAAAACACACATACAAACAAAAACAGTTATGAGGAACACAGTTTTAATGTTTCTATATTTCTGAGTGATCTTTTATGCAGGTCACTTTGGGCACTGGTTGCTTCCTGATAGTCACAAGTATACATACATCTCAGCTTCCAAGCAGCATGGACTTTTCGGGCTTAATAAACTGGAAATCATCATGTCTCCACCACAAGGGATTGTAAAGTCTCTTCCAGAATATCCTTTGTCATCTCTGGAAGGTCAGGCAAGACCTCAGTGATGGCACTGCGTAGAAATGTTTGCTCCAAGTCAGTCATCTCTGGAATCATGGAAGAACGACACTTTTCAGTTTTCAAAATTACAAATGAAAGACAAAGATAATTAGACATTAAGTCAAGTAATACTGTACATACATAATATACAGATAAGTAGAACCTCTACTTTGAGTATAGGGTGTAATTGAGGATGTATACTTTGTATTTCTGTACATTGCAGTGCAAACATTGATGTCACTTTAATATTTTTAAAATAGTATTATCATTTTTGCTTAGCATATATACATGTGCATTGTTAGAATGGTTTCAACACACAGTCAATATCTCAAAGTGAATGGGCAGACGCGTTGGAAACCGTTTTTGAAGCTGTAGTGTGGACGGGCCGTTATGCTAAAACTGGCATACAGACTCCGAGTGAAAGTCACCAGACCGGTTTCCAAAGAGGTACGTGTCAGGTCAGAGTGGTATCTCTGCCAGTGGTGTAAAGTAACCAAGTTCATAAAATCAAGTACTATACTTGGGTACAATTTTGACATACTTGTACTTTACTTAAGTATTTCAATGTTTTGCTTCTTTGTTCTTCTACTTCTACAGTTCAGAGGTAAATGGTACACTGAACAAAAATATAAACGCCACACTTTTGTTTTTGCTCCCGTTTTTTATGAGATGAACTCAAAGATCTAAAACATTTTCTATTTACACAAAATAACCATTTCTCTCAAATATTGTTCACAAATCTGAAAAAATCTGTGATAGTGAGCACTTCTCCTTTGCCGAGATAATCCATCCCACCTCACAGGTGAAGGATAAAAATAAGGCAAAAGTAACTGTGAATATAAGATATAGTAAATTCTGTAATGGAAACGCTAGAAACATTGAGCTGTCTGAGTGGAAAAATAACGTGTTAAAGTTTACTGTTGAGATGCCTTAGCAGTTTGGCCGGCTACATCCTGTTATCTTCAAGGACGGGACGAGAACACCATGGTACGGTATGTGGGGCCCTGATCTTCACCAGACGCAACTGTCTTGTGAGAAAACCAGTTAAAACAGGTAATTAGGAAAAGGGAGTATGACCCTGGCCTGACCTTAGCTAAAACTGGGTGTTGCTGGGCAGAAGAGGCAGACTGCAGCACAGAGAGCACCAAAAGGTGGGGGCTTCACAGCAAAGACTATAAAGAACAAGATATATTCAGAATTCGGGGCTCACTTCAACTGGGATCTCACACTGACGAGTTTGTCACGGTGGGAACTCAAGAATGAGTCCAAGGCGCTGGCGTTTTGTGGTATAGTATGGATTGATATATCTTTGTTGAACTGTGTAATAAAGTGCTTATTTGAAGAAACAATACATTGGAGTGCAAAGTCTAGTTTTGTACAGCTAACAGAGAATAGTGTCTAGGACACAATTCCTTTTCCCTCAGCACTAAGAAAGGTCATCGGCAGATCCGGACGGCGACCCCGCTCTGGCCATATCCAAACGATCGGCGCGGAGGACGGACCTGGTCCGGTAGACTCCAACACAGGTGTGGCATATCAAGATGCTGATTAGACAGCATGATTATTGCACAGGTGTGCATTAGGCTGGCCACAATAAAAGGCCACTCTGAAACGTGCATTTTTGCTCTGGGGGGGTCCGAAAACCAGGCAGTATCTGGTGTGAGGGGTAGGGGTAGGGTTAGGGTAATGTTGTGAATCGAGTGGCCTGTGTTCGTCGTCATTACATACACCTGCCCATACCATAACCCCACCACCACCATGGGTCACTCGATTCACAACATTACCCTACCCCTACGCCTCACACCAGATACTGCCTGGTTTTCGAACCCCCCCAGACCCCCCCAATAAAGCAAAAATGCACGTTTCAGAGTGGCCTTATATTGTGGCCAGCCTAAGGCACACCTGTGCAATAATCATGCTGTCTAATCAGCATCTTGATATGCCACACCTGTGAGGTGGGATGGATTATCTCGGCAAAGCAGAAGTGCTCACTATCACATATTTGTTCAAATTTGTGAACAATATTTGAGAGAAATGGTTATTTTGTGTATAAAAAAATTGCCGTATTTTCGCCGTATTTTATCATTTTACGAAACGGAAAATACTGGAAACTGTAGATTCTGCGCAACAGGATGTATTTACCAGGAAGGGGTGAGGTAATCGGGTAAACGGAGTGATACGAAACGAGACGAAAAGAGACGAAGAGGGACGGCGGGAACCGAAGAGAGACGGCGGGAAATGGAGAGAGACGAAGATATACGAAGACAGGCTGCGGGAGACGAAGAGAGGCTGCGGGAGACTGCGATTGAAGTAAAGTGACAAACAAACATTGAAAATGTAGATATAGTTAGATATATTTAGAGTTTTGAAGACTCAACTATGATGAAGAGAACTCTGAACGTGAGTCAAGCTTTAAGCTTGTTTTTTGACATGGAGATGGAGGAATCTGTGATGTTGCCCTCTGTGTCGTAGTTGACAGAAACCGCTTTGAAGCGTGGCACAGATAAAGACAGAAAAAACAGATTTTTGTACATAATGTGTATATATATATATTTGTATTATATTTATAATAACACTTTTGCCTTATCAGAATGAAATCCCATGCTACCTCAATCAAACTTTCACATTATCATAGTCACATCCCATGTATATATTTCCAGCTTTTAAATGGTTTTGTTGTGTATGTTTGTATTGTGAAAAATAAAATCATTTTCAAAATCTGTTTTTACGTTTTTGTTGTGATTTTGGGTCCAAAATGTTCATATAGTAGAAGATCACCTACATCCAAACGAAATAAATATAATTAATTATGATGAATACGTGAAGTCTTGTTCATTGTTTTTCACTTTTATTAAATGTTTGATATTTCCGGTGGAAATGGTGGACTATCGGACATTCAAAATGCAGCATATTTTCACTTTTACACACATATATTCTCATTTTGCTCTCATGCGAAATCTACTAAATCAAAGTATGTCATGTATATTTAGTTTTTCTCCCTCTCTCTCTGTGTGCGGGGGATCACAGGAGGGGGGAGAGCTGTGGAATGTGACTCCACACATTCCGATGGCCAATTAGTTTTAAACAAAGGGTCCCCAACATACATAGGACACATGGGGGGGTTGGGGCTGGAGAACGGTATGAACCCACCAGGGCTGTTTCCTCAGAACGAGAGGAAAGTTTTTACCAGGACAGCTTTTTTAAGGGACAGCATCGCCCTGAGATCTATGCTGCTAATATGTTCATGGCCATAACGCCATTTGTAACATATAGGAGAATGGTGAAAATAACCAACTGGACTGGGACCAATGGGAAAATGCCTCTTCCCCTCAATGTGAAGCAAAAGATTGAGTCCTATGTTTCCAATCGGTTCCCAAATCTGAACATTGACCAGTGGCATAAGATCAGGAGCCGGGTAAACGAGAGACTGAGGAGCCCCAGAAAAACAGATCCCGAAATCGCTCGTCCTGGTTTCCGCAGCAGATAGGCCTACAGCATGTGTCTGTTACTGTATGTCAGTTATTTTAAATAAAATGGTGAAAACTGAACTTGAAAATTGTTTCCTTTTTATTTTCTTTATTATTTTCGGGATGGGGAGACGTGTGTGATTAAAAATTAATTTGCAGAAATGTAAAGTGATCTAACTACGGGAAGAGCCGTGTAAATGGGTGGCCATATGCATTTGAAAAGCAATATAAATCACACAGTTATTATGCAATAGGCTATAAAAGCACCACCGATTACCTTTCTCCAATTCAAACTCTTGACGGGAAAAAAGGAAGGTGTAAATGGTTGGGCTATAGGCTACTGTACTGTATACATACAAAGGCCATTCAATAGACGTTCAATATATAGTATGCGTTTATTAGAGTCGGCTTGACTCGGTTTGCATTCATAAAGAATGCACAAATATGTTTAATCGTTAATGTCATAGTATTCGTTTATTAGTCCCCGAGGGGAAATGGGTAGCAGCACATCACAGAGGCATTTAAAAAGTGAAGAACATTCAAGTTAAACAATACGAAGTAAACAATTAACACAGTAAATTATGTGGATTAAATCACATTTATTTCGTTAAAAATAAACTAAATGACTCGGTTTGCATTCATAAAGAATGCACAAACGTGTTTAATCGTTAATGTCAGATATGTACTAAGTAAATAGCCTACATTCATTTCATGATGGATTAAAGCACATTTATTTCGTTAAAAATAAACAAAATGATTAAATAGAGGGTGAATTGCCCTAATGTGGAACATTTTTGCATTTCAGACTTCGGGAATATATTGCGACATGAAGCCGATACAATAAATCATAATCCAGTAACATTCTGAAATCCCCAGGGTGTGTCCTAATCAAACCAAAAGAGAACATGCAGATATTAAACTCATACAATAAATGGTAGACATATTAGTACTCTTAGTGCCAAGTTGTCTCTGACAATCTGTTTTCCTAATGTGGGACAGTTCTGTGCAAAATGTGGGACACTGAAAAGTCTATATTAAAAAGCCTCAGTCACCTTCATTCATGTAATAAAAAAATCTCAGGCCAGTAACACTCAAAGCTACAGTAAATGTGCAATACCATGCTATGTTACTATTTATAATGTTATTGTTGTTACAACAGAAGATGTTTTTATTTAAATTGAAGTTAAATGCATCAATCTGGTGCACTGAGGGCAAAATTAGTAGATTTGTGGATACAGCTCTCAACACTCATATGAAACAGAACTGTTCTTACAATGTGTGTTGGGAGGTATTAAATTACTATGCATATGTTATTGTGTAAACACACAGCTGATCACCTGAGAGCTGCCGTTTCATTCAGAGCATTTAAAAAAAAACGACTGTCTGATTTCAACAACTCAATGTGTGATTATGATAGCAGTAATATTAGACACTAATAATGAGTAGTGAGAGGCGCTGCATTTTCCTCCGGTCGGATGTGATATAAAAACAAAGCGATTATTGTTGTTGTTGTAAACTCACGTGGATTAAATGTAGTGCATTCATTTCAACTCGTGTTCATACAGATGTAGCGCTTCGTTTCAGACGCCTACCCGTGCGGGTCCGTGATCTGCACGGGGTGGGCCCCTGCTGAAAAGGAAAACCCCCCCGCAGGATTTGAAACGCCCCCTTGATAAATACATTTAATTATAATGAAACCAGCTGCAATGGATCATGGATCCACCAGGGGGAGCCGTGAAAAGCTGCCACACTGAAACTCATGTGAAATAAACAGCTGATCGACAGGTTTCTGATATAGCGGATATTTGTTAAAATCCATATATGTCACGGATAGGATCATATTCTGTGCTTAAGTAAGAGACATGTAATCATTTACGAAACATCACCATGTTTTTATTTCACAAAATAATGTTTAATTCACGTAGGCGTAAGTACAAAACCATCGCTATGTTTTTCGATCAGGAAATGCATCCAGGGTCAAACAAACGATTTTCGATCGTCATCCTCGCATTCATTTAATGTATCACATGTTCGCGAGTTGAAATGAATGCACTCAATTTAATCCACGTGAGTTTACAACAACAAAAATAATCGCTTTGTTTTTATATCACATCCGACCGGGGGAAACTGCAGCGGCTCTCACTACCGATCACCCTATCCACGGGCAAACAATAATATGTACAGTGTTCATAGTTTACTGTATTATTAGTGTCTAATATTACTGCTATAATAATCACACATTGAGTTGTTGAAATCAGACCGTCGTTTTTTTTAAACGCTCTGAATGAAACGGCAGCTCTCAGGTGATCAGCTGTGTGTTTACACAATAACATATGCATAGTAATTTAATACCTTCCAACACACATTGTAAGAACAGTTCTGTTTCATATGAGTGTTGAGAGCTGTATCCACAAATCTACTAATTTTGCCCTCAGTGCACCAGATTGATGCATTTAACTTCAATTTAAATAAAAACATCTTCTATTGTAACAACAATAACATTATAAATAGTAACATAGCATGGTATTGCACATTTACTGTAGCTTTGAGTGTTACTGGCCTGAGATTTTTTTATAACATGAATGAAGGTGACTGAGGCTTTTTAATGTAGACTTTTCAGTGTCCCACATTTTGCACAGAACTGTCCCACATTAGGAAAACAGATTGTCTGAGACAACTTGGCACTAAGAGTACTAATATGTCTACCATTTCTTGTCTGAGTTTAATATCTGCATGTTCTCTTTTGGTTTGATAAGGACACATCCTGGGGATTTCAGAATGTTACTCGATTTTGATTTATTGTATCGGCTTCATGTCGCAATATATTCGCGAAGTCTGAAATGCAAAATGTTTCCACATTAGGGCAATTCACCCTACATTTAATCATTTTGTTTATTTTTAACGAAATAAATGTGGTTTAATCCATCATGAAATTAATATAGGCTATTTACTTAGTACATATCTGACATTAACGATTAACACACTGTTCATACTGCTCACAGGCTGATATCTAGTGTATTCATACCCCTCACTGTTTATTCATCATTCAATTCATTATATATTTTATTCTGTATATTGTGAACATTACTTTTCACTTTACTGCTTGTTGCACCTGGTTAGAAGCTAAACTGCATTTCGTTGTCTCAGTACCTGTAATCTGTGCAAAAACAATAAAGTTGAATCTAATTTTGAGCAGGAACTAATGTAGGCTATTTACTTAGTACATATCTGACATTAACGATTAAACACGTTTGTGCATTCTTTATGAATGCAAACCGAGTCATTTCGTTTATTTTAACGAAATAAATGTGATTTAATCCACATAATTTACTGTGCTAATTGTTTACTGTACAGTAGTATTGTTTAACTTGAAGGTGCCTGATGTGAACATTTCCAGAATGTATTGTCTTCACTTTTTAAATGCCTCTGTGATGTGCTGCCCGTTCACCAGCCCAATGTGGCCTATGTATGTTGGGGACCCTTTGTTTAAAACTAATTGGCCATTGGAATGTGTGTCACATTCCACAGCTCTCCTCCCCCCTCCTGTGAACCCCCGCACACATGGGAGATCGCTCTTCTGAAGAGAGCGGAAATAATGATATTGCAAGTTAGAAACGTAAAATGCATTTTGACAGACACTTGGGGAAAATATGCTGCATTTTGAATGTCCGATAGTCCATCATTAACACCTTAGTCCGTCTCGTCTCATCAATGAAAACGAAATATACATGACATACTTTGTTTTCGTAGATTTCTCATGAGAGCAAAAGGAGAATATCCGTGTGTAAGAGCGAAAATGTTTGTAACGTATTCATCATGATTAATTATATTTATTTCGTTTGGATGTAGGATTTTTAACTTTGTTTAGAGCAGTGATCTTCTACTATATGAACATTTTGGACCCAAAATCACAAAAAAAAACGTAAAAACAGATTTTGAAAATGATTTTATTTTTCATAACACAAACATACACAACGAAACCATTTAAAAGCTGGACATATATACATGGGATGTGACTATGATAATGTGAAAGTTTAATTGAGGTAGCATGGGATTTCCTTCTGATAAGGCAAAAGTGTTATTATAAATATAATACAAATATATATATACACATTATGTACAACAATCTGTTTTTTCTGTCTTTATCTGTGCCACGCTTCAAAGCGGTTTCTGTCAACTACGACACAGAGGACAACATCACAGATTCCTCCTCCTCCATGTCAAAAAACAAGCTTAAAGCTTGACTCACGTTCAGAGTTCTCTTCATCATAGTTGAATCTTCGCAACTCTAAATCTATCTAACTATATCTAAATTATCAATGTTTGTCTGTCACTTTACTTCAATCGCAGTCTCCCGCAGCCTCTCTTCGTCTCCCGCCGCCTGTCTTCGTATATCTTCGTCTCTCTCCATTTCCCGCCGTCTCTCTTCGTCTATCTTCGTCTCCCGCCGCCTGTCTTCGTATATCTTCGTCTCTCTCCATTTCCCGCCGTCCCTCTTCGGTTCCCGCCGTCCCTCTTCGTCTCTTTTCGTCTCGTTTCGTATCACTCCGTTTAACTGATTACCTCACCCCCTCCCTGGTAAATACATCCTGTTGAGCAGAATCTACAGTTTCCAGTATTTTCCGTTTCGTAAAATGATAAAATACGGCGAAGATATTAAAATATGTGCTTCCATTATTCATACTTCTGAAATATATCTGTATTAACTTTATATCATCGTATGTCCGTGTTTATTGGGTATTTTTGCATGAAACAAAGACTGGCATATAGTTGTTTCAAGCCAGTACTTTCGACAGAAATACACATATACATCCTGTTGAGCAGGATCTACAGTTTCCAGTATTTTCCGTTTCGTAAAATGATCAAATACGGCGAAGATATTCAAATATGTGCTTCCATATTTCATACTTTTCAAATGTATTAACTTTATATCATCGTATCTCCGTGTTTACTGGGTCTTTTTGCATGAAACAAAGACTGGTATATAGTCTCAAGCCAGTACTTTCGACAGAAACACACGGCAATGTTGTCTGGACTGTTGTTTTTATGCGGCACCGGCTTGAACAGGTCATGTGATCTGATCACGCTGGCGTGACGGTCGACTCCAAAGGGTTAATATGAAATACATATAAGTATTTTTACAACTTGTATTTAGAAATACTCTGTTGTAATTATTGATGCATACATGTGTTCATCCATTTAATGTGGCATCTGCTATAATGGGGTTAATGTATGATATTACTTAATAATACAATACATTATAATATATGATATGATAATTACATTTTAGTTTTATTCATTTCTTATTTCATAGTTTCTCATTATTATTATTTTTATCGCTCATTTTATTTTTGATTTTATTAATCTGTGTGAATCTGTGCTGTCCTGTTTTTCACTCTCACCCTGTTGCTGTTTGAACTACTCAATTTCCCCACGGGATTAATAAAAGGTCCATCTTATCTTATCTTAATGTATAAGTTGATTTACTTCAATCTACTGTACAATATTACAAGAAATATACTGCATAAAGCAAACGATATACTTTATTTGATCTAAAATATTGATGTTTCTACAACGCCCATTGTGTATTTTGTGAATGAAGCGCCATCTCATGGTTAAATCCTGTAATTGAACAAATGGGGAAATTGGGCAACGCCCTCTAGCAATTTGGCAACACCCCCAGCCACTGGCATCCGCTGGGTTTTTGACTGGGACACACCCATTTGAGTCTGATCTGGAGTGCTACATCTGTATGATACATTAAATGATCGCGAGGATCACGATCGAACATCGTTTGTTTGACCCTGGATGCATTTCCTGATCTAAAAACATAGCGATGGTTTTGTACTTACGCCAACGTGAATTAAACATTATTTTGTTTATTAAAAACATGGTGATGTTTAGTAAATGATTACATGTCTCTTACTTAAGCACAGAATATGATCCTATCCGTGACATATATGGATCTTAACAAATATCCGCAATATCAGATCCCTCGATCAGCTGTTTATTTCACATGAGTTCCAGTGTGGCAGCTTTTCACGGCTCCCCCTGGTGGATCCATGATCCATTGCTGCTGGTTTCATTATAATTAAATGTATTTATCAAGGGGGCGTTTCAAGTCCTGTGGGGGGGTTTTCCTTTTCAGCAGGGGCCCACCCCGTGCAGATCACGGACCCGCCCGGGTAGGCGTCTGAAACGAAGCGCTACATCTGTAAGTCGCACACACAGAGACTTCAGACTTGACTTGGACTCGTGACCAAAAGACTTCAGACTCGACTTGGACTCGTGTGTTGGGACTCGTGAACAATCATTGTGTTTTCTATTTTTGGCGTATTAAAGGTGGGGTTGGTACATTTGAGAGAAACCGGCTCGAGATCGCTAGAATTTGAAAATACACAACCGGAGATAATCTGCTAGAGGCTGCTACTTCCTTATAGAGCCCGCCTCCTCCGACACACACGAACGCGCACATGACCAATGAGGGCACAAGATAAGTTTGTGCCCAGATAGAAGGCTGACAGGCAGGTAGGCCATCCAGTTACTTTAGCCGGGCTCATTACGCAGACGTGCGCACCTCTGTTACTACCTCGTAGTAACACAATGGCGACCGGCGGCACACCTGCGGCACACCTGCGGCTGTACCGCTTGTAATTAGGTTCAACTACAAAAACTTCAAACAAAACTCCGGCGGCACCAACAAAAGGAGTGCACACTACAAAGTCTGCAATATCAAAATCAAGGATGCTGGCGCAACAACGTCGAATTTCATCAGGCACTTGAAAACTCACCCGGAGAGGTCAGTCACATTAACGCATATGAACGGTTAGCAAACATGTTTAGCTCAGCATCAGCTATGTAATGTTAACTTAGCTTGCTACTAGCTTTGTAACTGAATATTTGAAAAGATTCGTGAATTGCTTGTCACACTTTTTTGAGTTGAGTGGCGTTGACATCCAACTCTTGACATGACATAAAAAAGGTCGGTAACGGTAATCATTACCCGCTTTTAAGTACAGTATAGGAGTGATAATAACACAGTAAATGCTTTGAATTTCTTAGATATAGCTGTGCAGTATTCTTAGCAGACTGGATAGCAGCAGACAATAGAAGGCTTATTACAACCAGAAGAGACATGAGACTTTTATTTTTTTGAGACTTGAGACTTGACTTGGACTTGCAAAAAAAGACTTGTGAAGATCTCTGATCTGAGTACTTCTACTTTTACTAAAGTACAAGATCTGTGTACTTCTACTTTTACTAAAGTCCAAGATCT
The DNA here is from genome assembly GCA_036324585.1 of Champsocephalus esox. NCBI lineage: Eukaryota > Metazoa > Chordata > Actinopteri > Perciformes > Channichthyidae > Champsocephalus > Champsocephalus esox. The sequence continues at coordinate 52,504,405 of CM070479.1, read as the reverse complement.
GTATACTTCTACTTTTACTCCAGTTCAATATCTGAATACTTCTACTTCTACATCACGCTCTGCCGCTCCAACAGGGAGCTCTGCTCTGAACACCTGAACGGCCGCTCTAACAGCGGTTTACCAGCCGTCCAGTCTGTGCCACAGTGACTCTGGACGCACAGTTACTGTTAACGAACGCACCGTAGGTAATGTAGCTGCTGGAGTTAGACCCTCATCGCGGACCAGCAGAGTTCAGCCAACAGGCAGGAAGACTCGAGCACACAGCTCGCGCTTCATTTATTAAAAAAGAACACCATGCGAGTCATGATGGCACATAACAGCTCGCGACCGCCGATTATTTCGGCGATTAGATCACATGTAAATTATATTTTACGCAACTTTAGTTACATTTCCATGACTTTTCCAAAACTTTGTGAAAAATATTGTTTTCCATAACTTTTCCAGGGCCTGGAATTTGCATTTTGAATGTACATGACTTTTCCAGGTTTTCAATGACCGTACGAACCCTGAGTATTACTTTAAAGGTCACCTACAGAGTTGGGTTACTAACATTGCCCCCGACACGCGTTACTTCGTTACTTTCTAAAATCAGTCATAATCAAACCTTAACAAACACCTGCAAAGAACACATTCTAAGGTGAAGCTAACGCATATAGCTGTTGTTTATTTATATCACACACGTAGTCTGTTCTTCTTCTCTGTTTTCCGGTTGTTGCCTGTTTTGAATGACAAATACACACTGCTGGTAAGGACAGTTATTGCCACTCACGCATGCGCAGTTCGTACGTGCTCGGCTGAAGTCTTTGCGGTGTGCTCCAGTCTGGCTCCAGTGCAACACATGGCCAACACGCAGGAGAACACGCCGACGCAACAGCGTGAGCAGAGATAGACTGCGCAACATATACAGATAGCAGGAGATAGAGGACAGCCATGGTCAGATAGGAAAACATTCAGGAGCTATCTGGATCAGTCTTATGCGACAATGGAAACTGAATGAAAGAGAACATTGGAAACTTTAGCAGTCTGCGTGATCTGCCTGCAGGGAGGGGCGGGCCGGCCCTGCGAGTAAAGTAACGAGTAAAGTAACAAATTACTTTATGTAGAGAGTAACGAAGTAGTGTAATATATTACTTTTTAAAAAAAGTAATATGTAATATATTACTTTTTTTTAGTAACGACCCCATCTCTGGTCAGCTATTATGCAAAATGCCATTTTGTATGTCTTTTATAGATAAATATGTGTCCCCGGTGTGTAAGGGAACTCACAAAGTGTCAGAAAATACAACCATCTCTCTTTTCCTCCTTACCCACATCTCTAAAAACAGGGGTACATCGGAGCTGATACAGATTTACTGCGGTCATGACGACATTAGGAAAATGTGGGCTGGCTTTATGTTGATCTCCTGGCAACGTCCCAACCTATCGTCCCCTATCAGCAACGTCGCTGTATCAGAAACAATGCACGACTTGTTTTGGAAGTAATATGGTCTGTTTACATGAGCAAGCATCGCTAACACTCAGAGCTAACCTGTACTGGAGAGAATATGTGTAAAGAAGCAGGATATAAAAGATACTGTCCTTGTGGTAAACCAGTGAGAGAGAAAGCGTATGAGCCCATACTGTTTCAGAAATAATGCTTGATGTGATTTGGAACATAATATGGCGTTTAATCACGGCAGCGTTTAGCTGAGTTTCGGCTGATAGACAGCCTCTCTTCACAGTGCTCACTGCTTACATGTGGACACTCCAAAGGGGCGTGGCCAGCAGCCGCTTGGCTTCTCAGGGTCTTCTTTGAACTACACAGCAAGTGCTTTCAATTTGCAAGTCCTCCTTGTGGGAAAGCAATTCTGTAAAAGAGGGAAATGTGACTGTAAATCACTTCACTCACATGTTCGCCTCCCATACATTGGAGCATGCAGCTGGGGTGATTTTATCCTGACTCAGACATTTGTTTTAAACAGTGGTATCACTTGAAATATTCAACCCAGTCTCACGGGATTTCGTGTTATAGTCACAATATTTATTTAATCTATTCATGGGTACCAAGTACGTCATTTCCGGAATGCCCGCCGCATTCTTTGTGACCAACTGACACTAGTCATGGCAGCAAACACAGCGCATTTAAACGGGAAAGAGAGAGATATTTGGTAACGACGGCGATTATTGGATGCAATCCCTATTTGTTACCCTCAACTGTATTTTGTTTATTGAATTCGGCAAAGTGTCTTCCCCAACTAACTTTTCCCGACATATATATTTATCTTGTTCACAATCCATCTCCAGTCACCGGCATGCATATCAATACGCCGTTGCCGGGTGGGTGAACGACACCAAGATATGGCATGTGGAGAAGACACACCTACATGTGATCACAGCGAAGGTAAGTAATTTAACAACAATCATAAACCGTGTTATTATAGTTGTATTTATGTCTAAAGTGATGATGTTAGCTTGCTAGCCAGTTGCTAGCAAATGGTATTTCGAGCTAACATCATATAGCTATATATATTGTTTTAAAGCAGGGGTGGGGAACCTTTTTCCTCTCAAGGGCCATTTCAATTTTTTCAACATCCTCCGAGGGCTGTACAAATTATTGACCTCTGCTTAAAAATCACAGCCCATTAATTTGGCCTTTCTTTCATGCTGTGCAAAGAAAAAGCAACCTCTTAATCCAGATATCTTACCATGACTCGCGCATGCATGCACGAGCACGGTGTGGTATGACCACCAAACAGAAAGATATGGACACAAGATGTGTGCAAATGTATTTTGTTTCCTATCCATGTGGACATGATTTAAGTGGGGAGGGTGGGGGGGGAACCTAACGCGGTGGGATTACCTTCTCTACTCTGCTGTGCTGCTGTAGCTGAGGCCTGCTCCACCTTGCTCCGGGAACAGCGTGGATACTGTTGTGCTGGACTGGGAGAATGGCGGGCGTCGTGTTTCTGCTGTGCCTTTTCTTGGCTGTGCTGGACAAGGAGAGGATCGCTAGTCGTCCTGAACAATCTACTGGATTCGGGTATGTTCTGCCGCCCGCTGTGGACATCCCCTGTACAGTTTCGGAGGTGGTGCACAAACAATTGCTGGTTGCACTGTCGCGGACATTCATTTCGGAAAATGTTTGTCTTTCTCACATGCCTGCCACAATGGTCCTTCAGAATTGTTTTTTAAACTCTAATCTCACTTTCGCAAAGTTTGCTGGTGACTCTAGAACAGCTGACAATGTATGTGTGTTGATTAAGAGGAAAAGGTGCTTGGTATTTTTATTGTTGTTACTATCAGGAAATGTACAGCCAAATCCAGGTCCACCGACCAGTATTAGTCAAATAGCTACTCCTGCTGATTTTATATCTAGATCTGGGCTTGGTTTAATTCATTTAAATGTGCGTAGTCTGTTACCTAAATTAGATTTTGTCCGTATCTGGGCGAATTCGACTGATGCTGATGTCATTGTCTTGTCAGAAACGTGGCTAGATAAATCCATTTTGGCCTCTGACATTTACATAAATGGTTACAGTGTATATTGTACTGACCGGCCTAAAAAAGGTGGTGGCGTTGCCATTTATGTGAAAAATAAGTTTTGTGTAACTAATATGGTTTCCAAATCTGTTAGTAAACAGCTAGAATTTTTAGCCGTGAATATTGAGGTAACAGCTCATGGTGGTGGGCTGCTATAGGGCACCTTCGGCTGTCAAGGAGTCTTTATCGTCTTTGGCAAAACTATTATCACAACTTTCCTACAAGGAAATAGTGCTGCTTGGTGATTTTAATTGGGACTGGTTAACTTCTGTGTCAGAGGACTTTAAAAACCTGTGTACCTCATTGCATTTTACCCAGATTATAGACAGTCCTACTCGCCCAAATATTAAGTCCCCAAATAAATCCTCCTTAATTGATCTAATTTTAACAAATGTTCCACATAAATACTCATCTGTGGGAGTATTTGCTAATGATGTGAGTGACCACTGTGTTGTAGCCACAATTAGGGACACTAAGGTCCAAAAGGTTAAACCACGTGTCATCACAAAGAGAGACAAAAAACACTTTGTGGAGCAGGGTTTTTTACATGATCTGTTTGATTTTGATTGGGGTAGAATCAATTTGTGTGCTGATGTAGAAACTGCATGGTCTTATTTTTATCTTGGTTTTATGAAAATTATAGATAGACATGCACCTCTGCGTAAATTTAGAGTGAAGGGACGAAACAATCCCTGGTTTTCTGCTGAGCTGTCCAGTCTCCTTCATGAGAGAAATAATGCTTGGGCTAAGGCTAGGAAATCAGGCTCAGAGGTAGAATGGCTACGTTTTAGGCAGCTAAGAAATAGCTTCACATCTCAAATAAAAAGTGCCAAATCAAAGTACTATTTGTCGGTTACCACAGAAAACCTGAATAATCCTAGGAAATTTTGGAAAGCCATAAAATCGATTTCCACTGGTGATATCCCAAATGAGCTACCTCCGTGCCTTACCACAGTATCTGGCATTATATCAGACAGGGCTACTATGCTCAATTGCTTTAATGAGCATTTTGTGTCTTGTGGCTCTCTGTTTGGCTGTGTGGCTCCTGTGAACGCTCCAATCCTTGACTCTGAACAAAGTGGTCTGGAAAACCCTTTCAGTTTTACTCCTTTAACTGTTGGTATTGTTCATGAAGCATTATCCAAGTTAGATCCTAGGAAACCGGCTGGCCCGGACAACGTAGAACCCTTCTTTTTAAAAATACCTGCAGATTTTATTGCTCCACCTCTTACTTCTCTTTTTAACCTCTCCCTCAGCACGAACACAATTCCAAAAGTGTGGAAGTCTGCTCATGTCTTGCCTTTACTAAAATGAGGGGAGGCAACTATTTTAAATAACTATAGGCCAATTTCTAAATTGTCAGTTCTGGCTAAGGTGCTCGAACGCCTTGTGAGTGAACAAGTAAAGGAGTTTTTATGTATAAATGATATCCTGTCTGAGCATCAGTCAGGATTCAGAAAGAAACACAGCACCATCACTGCGACAATGAAAGTGGTAAATGACATTAATGGGGCGAAGCCTGCGAGCTAGTTCAGGCAGTCAACTCGAGCACTTATGCTGCATTCATACATAACGCCCCCTTGCCGCTCTACAACCAACCAAACAGAGTCTCCTTAATATGCCGCTCTATTTAACCTGCCAGATCGCTCACCATGCATTGCTTGCTGCTGCTATTGATGCAGCTACGTCACTGCTGCTTGCTGCGTTCATTTGCTATTGCTGCATTCATTTGCTATTGCTGCGTTCATGTTCGTGCTGCTGTGTTTCATGTTGCTGCTGCTTGCCTGCCCCACCACCACCCCAGCTTCCACCTGTAGGCTCGGGGGTTAGTTATTTAATCATCACTCATCGTGCTATGTATATCTATGGAGTGATGATGCCCGAGCCTAGTCGCCAAACTCAACTATATGCTGCTTCTAATAAACATGTTAAAGGAACACGTGAGTTGTCTGACTGAACTACTATTTTAGATAATAAGCAGAGTTGTGCAGCTCTGTTTATTGACCTTTCCAAAGCATTTGACACCGTTGATCATTGCATTTTAAAGCAGAGGCTACTCAGTATTGGCATATCCAGCAATGCAGTGTGGTGGTTTGTGAACTACCTCTCTGAAAGGTCCCAATGTGTTCACTTTGATGGACTGTCTTCTGAATGGTTAAACATTTCTAATGGTGTACCACAAGGTTCTGTTTTAGGACCACTTTTATTCTCCATATATATTAACAGCGTAGGTGAAAATGTGGATGAAGCTACTTTACATTTTTATGCGGATGATACTGTGATGTACTGTGCAGGTCCCTCCATTAAGGAGGCTGTTGTTAAATTACAAGCTGTTTTTAACACTATTCAGACTCAGCTCTCTGAATTAAAGCTTCTTTTAAATGTGGATAAAACCAAGGTAATGCTCTTTTCAAAAGCTAAAAAGACACCAGAGCCTGTTTTAGATATTGTAACTACGCAAGGAACAAAACTTGAAGTTGTTGCCTGTTACAAATACCTGGGTATCTGGCTTGATGATTGTCTCTCTTTTAAACTTCATGTCAATAACCTGCTTAAAAAACTGAGGGTTAGGCTAGGTTTCTTCTACAGGAACAAGTCCTGTTTCTCGCTTGAGGCCAGGAAAAGGCTAGTCACTGTGACCTTTTTACCTGTGCTGGACTATGGGGATTTGTTGTATATGAATGCACCGGCCAATTACCTGAACAAATTGGATGCTGCGTATCACAGTGCTCTGAGATTTGTCACAAATTGTAAAGCGCTTACACATCACTGTACACTGTATACCAAGGCAGGTTTACCATCTCTCTCTGTACGGAGGCTCAGTCACTGGTACACTTTTATTTATTAAGCTATGTTGGGTAAACTCCCGTATTATATCTGCTCTCTGATAACACAAAGAGTTGCAAGCAGCTATTGTCTGAGGTCACATGATGTGGTCTTGTTAGATGTGCCAAGAGCAAGGACTGTCTTAGGTAAGGCAGCTTTTATGTGCGCAGCTCCACTTGCTTGGAACAATCTTCAGCAAGAATTGAAACTGGGCAATCTCATTCCTCTGCATGTTTTTAAAGCTAGGGTAAATGAAATGCTTGCTGATACAATGGGCACTTGTAAATGTCTATAACTATGTATCCTGTAAATATAATGTATAATGTCCTTTATTGTTTTATGTTTCATGTGGAACCTATATGCTGCAGGTCTCCCTTGAAAAAGAGATCTATGATCTCAATGGGACCAATCTGGTTAAATAAAGGTTTGAAATGAAATGAACCTCCTCTAGGGGGGTCCGGGGGGCATGCTCCCCTGGGAAGATTTTTTTTCTTAAATGTTGAAGTTAAAAGTATCAATCTGGTGCACTTTGAGAGCAAAATGAAGAGATCTATGGAAACATCTTTCAACACCCATATGAAACAGAACTGTAAGCAGATTTTCTTTTTCTTTATGGATATTTTCAAATTACTCTCCTTTTAAACTGTATTCTTGTTTATTAATAACAACTTTTTGTTACTGTCATATAGTATGTTATACCTGTTTTTCCTTTAGTCTCTTATTTTTGTAGAACTATAATGATCATATAAAGATGTGCCTTTAACTCACTGGTTGGAGAACAAGCTTCTTATATTCGTTAGCATAGCTAGCTAACCAGATGCTAATAACAAAGTTATTGACTGTCTGATCAGTATGACAGATGAACAGATCGCGACTGGGCAACTAAGACACAGCCACGCAAAAACTGCAGCATGTGTAAGGATTTATGGGTACTGCAATTTTTGAAGTCCCGGAGCGGCGTTCTGGTGCTCTCCGTCAGAACTGCACCCCAGTCAGACATATACCACGTGATGACATGTTAGGCTCGTGTTGTGTTCAAGGTCCATGACCGTTGCCAGGAAAAACAGGCACTCACTTGTTTAATTATTTTGCGGTCTAGATTTTTTGAATTTTTTTCTTTTTTGCATGTGTTTAGAAATTACCTCGAGGGCCATACCAAATGGTCTCGCCGGCCGTATATGGCCCGGGGGCCGGAGGTTCCCCACCCCTGTTTTAAAGCAACATACTCTTCTTTCATTGACAAATTAATTCTTATTTTTTTCTACATAAGCAAGAGGTCCATGTTTATTGTTTATTTCACGATTCTCTGTCACTTGCACAATTGTTATATTTCGTGTTGCTCTATCTTTACTTGTTTTTTTGTCTTAAGGATATTGTATGTTGTAGCCTACTTTTGGAGCAGCCTGGGACTTCAGATATTAAATGCCAATCTGCGCTGTAGCTATTGTATTTGACAATAAACCTTTGAACCTTACATGTGTACAAGCTCAGGAGAGTTTAGCTTTTATATGACAAAATTAATGTACTGCATTTTTCACTTAACAGGTCAATCATTCCCAGGCTTTGAACAGCAAACCAACATCTCCATGGATTGTGGTGCAGGAGGACGGGACAGTGGTGATGGCGCATTGGACATGCATGGTAGGGTTAGGAGAGGTTTGTTCCCACGCAGCAGCACTTATGTTTACAGTTTTGGCTGCTGTTGAGAAGAGAGAAAACCATACATGCACAGAGAAGCCATGCACATGGACACAGCCTAGCACTAAAATGGTGAAGTACGATGAGGTGTCTAACATCTTCACCATCAAAGAACAAGTTCAAACCGAAGACCTGTTTCAGCACATGAGACCATCTGCTGATGATTTTAAGTTATTCTGTGAACAACTCCATCAAAGTGAAGAACAAGAGACAAAGCCCAAGAAAAGTGCTATCCTGTCGGTATCCCACAGATACACGCCAAAGACTGTACAATTGGATTTGCCAACACCCCTTACCAGTCTGTATCAAAGCAGCAGACTTGTACTGGATTTGCCTGCACTGCTAGAGGAGGGGGCCAAAGTATTTGAGGAGCTGAATCTCACCCCAGAGCAGGTAAGAAATAGAGATGGCAACCGGTAAAATGAAAACGTGTTACAATGCTAAATCCTAAACATCACTAAATTCATTAAGAATAACTTCACTGCTTTCTGATAATTACAGCTCTTTTGATAGTTAAATTCTTTTTGAGTGTTTGTTAGTTGAGGAGAAGACCAGGAAACAGTAGGTCGAGTGTCTGGTTTGAGCAGAGAGCAGGGAGAGTTACTGCGTCATCCTTCCATGAGGCAGCCAAGACAGAGAGCTCTTCGTCTTTGATTAAAAGAGTTTGCTATCCTCCCTCCTCTCAGTTTTCCACTGAAGCGACCAGGTATATATACATTTAGGCAGCAAGACTAAACAATACATTCTTTCCACTACTTCATCATGAAAAATACAATAATTGAGTAACTAGTTATTATGAGGGTAAATCAAGATATTAACATTCTAATAACAGTATTTTACTGTATTTTTTCCAAAATGTTCAAAATAACATGTTCTTTTCCTCAGATGGGGTTTTACAAAACGAGGACCCTGCCAACAAGTCTTACCTCAATCAATCAATCAATGTTTATTTATATAGCCCAATATCACAAATGTTACATTTGTCTCAGTGGTCTTCACAGTGTGTACAGAATATCAGTATGACAATACGACACCCTCTGTCCTTAGACCCTCACATCGTACAAGGAAAAACTTCCAAAGAAAACCCAGTTTAAAGGGAAAAATGGGAGAAACCTCAGGGAGAGCAACAGAGGAGGGATCCCTCTCCCAGGACGGACAGACGTGCAATAGATGCCGTGTGTAAATTGAAAAGATAATACATTTGCAACATAGGAAGTCCAAATGTTTGGAAATGCATGTGTGTATAATAGGAAGATGAATCCACGAGGATATCCATCCAGGACCGATGATCCAGGACCACAGCCACGACTCAAGATCCAGCGCTCGCGATCCAGGACACAAGACCGCAGGATCATCCATGACTCCGGATCCCAGCATATATAGACCCCAAAAAGAAAGACATTTGGGGAAGCTGGGTTAATCGGAACATGAGAGTACACGGGTATAGACAGAGAGAAGGAAGAAGTAAGATGTCCCCCGACAAACTAAGCCTATATCAGCAAAACTAGGGGCTGAATCTAATCAGCCCTAACTATAAGCTTTATCAAAAAGGAAGGTGTTAAGCGCACTCTTAAAAACGGATAGGGTGTCTGCCGCCCGAACACAAACTGGAAGCTGATTCCACAAATGTGGAGCTTGATAAGAAAAGGCTCTGGCTCCCATTGTACTTTTAGAGACTCTAGGAACAACCAACAACCCTGCATTCTTGGAACGCAATGCCCTAGTAGGACAGTAGGGTATAATGAGTTCTTTAAGGTAAGATGGCGCCTGCCCATTAAGGGCTTTGTAGGCGAGAAGAAGAATTTTAAATTCTATCCTGTGTTCTATAGGGAGCCAGTGTAAGGCAGCCAGAACAGGAGTAATGTGGTCCCTTTTCCTAACTCTGGTTAGTACACGAGCCGCAGCATTTTGAATCAGCTGAAGCGACTTGATTGACTTCTTGGTACTCCCTGATAGTAAAGAGTTACAATAATCCAGCCTCGAAGTAACAAATGCATGGACTAGTTTCTCTGCATCGTTTTGAGGCAAGATATGCCTGATTTTTGCAATGTTACGTAGATGGAAGTAGGCGGTCCTTGAAATTGATTTTATGTGGGCGTTAAAGGATAAATCCTGATCAAATATATCACCAAGATTCCTTACAGTCTCACTGGAGGCCAAATTAATGCCATCCATAGTTTGTATATCTTTAGATAATTTGTTTCGTAGATTATTCGGGCCAAGTACAATAACTTCAGTTTTGGTCGTGTTTAACATCAAAAAGTTTAAGGTCATCCACGTTTTTAAGTCCTTAAGGCAGTCTTGAATTTTATTTAGATGATTAATTTCATCAGGCTTAATTGATAAATATAGTTGAGTATCATCCGCATAACAATGAAAGTTTACAGAATGATTCCTTATAATATTGCCTAACGGAAGCATATATAATGTGAACAAAATAGGTCCGAGCACTGAGCCCTGTGGCACTCCATGGCTAACTTTGGTTTGCGTGGAAGATTCATCGTTGACACGTACAAACTGAGAGCGTTCAGATAGATGGGACCTAAACCAGCCTAAAGCAGTTCCCTGTATGCCAACCAAGTGCTCTAGTCTTTGCAATAGGATATCATGGTCGATAGTATCAAATGCAGCACTGAGATCGAGCAAAACAAGAATAGAGACAAGTCCCTTGTCTGAGGCTGTTAGAATATTATTTGTGACTTTAACCAGAGCTGTCTGTGTGCTATGATGTGTTCAAAAGCCAGACTGAAAATCTTCAAATAAATCATTGTTTTTTAAGTAATCACACAACTGTTTTGCGACCGCTTTCTCAAGAATTTTTGAGAGGAACGGAAGATTAGAAATAGGTCTATAGTTGGCTAAAACCTCTGGATCGAGGTTGTGCTTTTTAAGAAGCGGTTTTATCACTGCTACTTTGAATGATTGTGGAACATAGCCTGATAATAAAGACATATTCATAATATTTAATAAAGAAGTGCTAATTAATGGAAAAACTTCCTTCAACAGCTTAGTTGGAATTGGGTCTAACATGCACGTTGATGGTTTAGAAGAGAGAATCATTGAATGTAATTGTTCAAGGTTAATGGCTGAAAAGCACTCCAGTCCACCATCTAGTGCAATACCAGAACCCACGACTCCGGGAGCCGTCGACAACACTACACTGGTCGAAGGCAAGAGGTCATTAATTTTGTTTCTAAGAGTAACAATTTTATCGTTAAAAAAAGCACATAAAATCATTACTACTGAGTGCTACGGGAATACCTGGTGGCTATGCAAGATCACCATGAATACATTAATGTTGCAGCATCAGGGCTCATCCTCAACCCAGAGCTGCCATGGATTGGTGCATCCCCAGATGGTGTCGTGACCAGTGGTTGCCATGAGCCTGGCATTTTAGAAATTAAGTGTCCTTTCAGCGCTAAAGACCGCAGTCTACTTGAATGCACCAAAGACTCGCGGTCCTGCCTGACCGACCCTGAGGGAGGTGTGATGAGCCTAAAGCTGAATCACGGCTATATGTGTCAAGTGCAGGCACAAATGCGTGTCGCAGAGGTAATGTTCTGTGATTGTGTTGTGTGGACACCTCAAGAACTTTTTTAACAGCGCATCATGTTTGATGGCGCATTTTTTGATGTTGCCCATTCAAAGGTGGTAAACTCCATTAGAACGGGGATACTACCAGAGTTGTTGAGTAAATGGTTTACTGTGCCACGCTTCTCCCCCACTGCAACCTCTGAAAAAAAATCTGAGGGACATTAAGAAGCTGACAATAGATAAGCTCTTCTTGTCAGACACTGGTCTTTTGCTTTTGTCTTCATGGTCAGGTTTTTGTTTACCCATTAAGCTTACACATTCATACACTGTAGATTTTGCAATAAATAACTGTATCTGATACTTGCAGATGCATTGTCGTATAAGTAGGAGTATTTAAAAAACCTCAAGGAACAAATACTTGGAAAAAGTGATGTTTATTAGTTCAAAACTGGACATTTTAAAGTATTAATTGTAAAGATAATAGAGGGAATATCCAACATACATAGAAAAGGGAATACACAATAAGCATTTTGTTTCATTTAGCTGACGCTTTTATCAAAAGCGACTTACAAATAGTATCCATCTATTCTGTGGGTACCAAAGATGGGCAAACTGTTACCATCTTGTCAAGGGAAGTAGGTTGTCCTTGAGTGGCTGCTTGGCAAAGAGACAGCGGGATGGTGTATTTGTTCCTGACCAGGCCAATGACTCTTTCCACATGGATCCTAACGGCAGCGAGTCCCCTTGTGGATTCAAGTTCCAGTGGATGCAGCTGCTGCTTGCCTTTGGTGAATGCTGGTATTTTCAACTGTGCATTATACAGTCCCACAGTGTCTTTCACATTGAAGCCTCTATCAGCAAGAACAACATCTCCTGGTGATCATTTCTCAAGATATGAGCAGTTTTCTGTAATGTACTTGTCGCTTGTGCATCCCCCCCAGCCCTTTGACACAAAGGATGTAACACCCTGTGGTGTTATAGAAATGAGATATTTTACAGTGTTGTGGTGCTTGTAATAGGGGTATGTTTATGCACGTGCCCTTAAATTATTTGGCGTCTTTACAAAAATGTCAAAACAGTCAATGATGGAAGTGCAGTTGCTAAAATTATCCCTGAAACACATGGACAGACTAACCTGAATTTGATCTGTTGAGGGCCAAAATAAAAGCGGTGACAGTCTGACATACATGACATCTAAAGTATTGTTGAACATTCTGCCAACACTGCTCTTAGACATATGAAAAAGATAAACAAAAAAATATAAAAGGTAAGTTGAGCCTCATTCTCATCAATGTTAATATAAAGCTAGGAAAGGAAGTCAGTCTTGGACCGGCTTTCACAAACCCAGCCAAAAACAACCATCATTTTAGCATAGCTTGGTAGGCCTGTTAGTTCCTGTACCATATCATAATTTCCTTTGAAGGCTTCTTCATTGAAAGACAGCACATTAACTTTGTCCTTAAGGCAATTAACCTCAGCTCTTAATCGTGCACAGTGCACACTCGTTTGTCAATGCCTTGACTGTAGCTTGGCAGGCTGCATTTGAGCATGGTTCCACAATACCTGAGCTAAGAATGGCTTGAGAGTAACTGTGGTCATCTTTCACACATTCTACCTGTTCAACTAAGGTGATGTCAAGCCCAGTGGCATCACTGGTGCTGGAAGGTGCCACAGTCTCATGGTCACTATCAGTAACCAAAGTCTCGTCCGTATCCTTTTCATCTGCCGAGTATGCTCAAATCTGCTGGTGGCATAGATGCTTCTCTGCCTCTGTCCAGCTGACGTACTGTGCGCAAACAGGCTGGGGATGTAGTCAGGGCTCTTGGGGTTGTCATTATTTCTTCCTAAGCAGACAGAGGCAAACATGGTAGAATATCAATGTGTGTATAGGCCTCCTAATAAGAAAACACAAGAAGTATTACGATCCTTAACTTCAGTAAAAGTAGCAAAAATACATGTAATATAAATACACAAGTAATTTAAGGCATGCATTCAATAATATTGAGAATGGCAATTTCTTTCTCAGTTTTCTGACAGAAATGTGTCTTTTATTCAAATGCAGTCAGTTTCAAGAACACAGGGCAAAACTAATGCAGTCCTTTCAAAACTGAGAATATTTTACTCGTGCTATGTTACCATTACACTGCTAACGGTAATTATTATTCGGCAACTGAATTATCTATGTTGAAGTATTTAGAAAACTTATTTCTGACAAAAGAAGCTAAAAGATAACAATAAGTGAAGAGCTTACCAGAAACAAAGTGTTGACTGCACAATCTGGAGTTAGATGTCGACTGCCAGTGGTCCCTTCTGATGGCAGCCAACCATTTATTACGACGGTCTAAGTCTTTGGGGATCGATACAAACTATAGTCCAGGGTTCCTCTGGCGACTATTGTCACAGCCCACAGCACAACAAATCCCAGGCATATCCACACACTTTATTATTCACGATGTGTCTTTCTCTGTTGCTTCCTCCGTGTTCTCTGTTGTTGTAATGACTTGCTGTGACCGGACACCAAAATGGCGGCGCTAGAATACAGTGACGTCACGTGGTACCCATGAATTGATTCGTGTTCACCAACACCATTTTTTCGTGTCACACAGAACGATTTTAAAAGCAATGTATTTCTATTGGTCGGGTCTTGGAATACCAGAACCTGTGTGGTTCATCAAAACATTTTCTTACTCAATATCTTATTTGAAATATTCAACCCAGTCTCACGGCATTTCGTGTTATAGTCACAAAATTCATTTAATCTATTGATTCGTGTTCACCAACACGATTTTCGATTTTTTTCGTGTCACACAGAACGATTTAAAAAGCAATGTATTTATATTGGTAGTATGTTTCGTGCCTGCACCACGTCTTTTTGTCTGGTCGGGTCTTGGAATACCAGAACCTGTGTGGTTCATCAAAACATTTTCTTATGTTTTGTTCAATATGTTACCCAAACCTTTTATTTTAAATTGTATAATGTCGGAGTTTTTTTTTGTGCCGTCTGCGAGGAAACTAAATGGGGTCAAAGAGCCTCAGAATACTGAAATCTGTATTTAATCTGTTTTTCCTTCTAATTTGTTATTATTTACATTGCTTTTAAAATGGTTGGGGCAATAGTGAGAAAAAAAATGTAATTTTGAGTAAAACAGGTGTTTATCACTCTACTTTCACCACAGCAGGGACTGAGATACATTAGGACTGAATAATGACTTCATATTACATACCAAGGTTCATGTGATGTGTACAAATACAAATTGAGCATTCAACCTTTTTTTTTCAACCAACTATTTATATAAATATAAGAAACTGGAAAATCTAACTATTTACAATATTGAACATCAGAATTTTCAACCAACTATTCATTATACATGTCAAGACAGTGTCAAGGTCTTTGTCTGTCTTCCAAGACAGTGGGTCTGGCTGCTGTGGAGGTGGGGGTGATGGTGCATGGGCTGCTGTGTAGGTGGGGGTGATGGTGCATGGGCTGCTGTGTAGTGTTAATTTCGTCAGCTATTTTTTTATTTAGTTTTAGTCTTAGTCCTGTGTTAAATTTCCTTTTTAGTTTTGGTCACCTTCATCCTGTTTTTATTTAGTCAAGTGTTAGTCGACTAAAAGTCTGAGCATTTTAGTCTTATTTTAGTCAAAGAAAACTAATTATTTTCTACTTTTTGTCAATGAAAACTGTTGAGTCTTTTTTAGTCATCAGATTATATAGAACATTTCAGTCAAACTAATCTAGCCAAAACCAATAATTTGTCATTTTAGTATATAAATAAATAAGATTATCTTGTCCTTATTTGATGAAAAACACAGGTTGAATGATTAAGCAGCTTTGTAGAGAGTATCAGGTTTGTGGTGTTTGTACCTGTGTTATGGCCACATTGCTTCCTTTCTGATAAAACAATGCATTCACTTTTTTTCTCCGACTCATTGTAGCGAAAATGGGCCCAAATATCACATTGTTTCTTTCTCCCAAGCAGTGGTGGCTTTAGACTTTTTCGTTGTCAGTCATTTTGACAGACAGGATTGTAACATTTCCGTCATAATCCATTATTATCTGTCGAGTGCACAATTTATTACTCACTCGCGCTGACGGGGGGGTATTCGGTTAACGCGACCACTGCTCCTATGCCTTGTTGTTGCCATTTTATGTTCTGTTAAATAAGGTTAGTTAGACCATGAGTTAGACCTGAGTCTGCCTGGCAGTTCACATTGTGCCGCTGCCAGGTGTAATTCAAATGTACCGCTGCGCGCAGCACAGACACAGCTGCTGCTCTGCCGCAGCACCGGAAATGGAACGGCTGGGAGAAAAACTGACAATCAGAGATGTAACGTTATCTTTGATAATATTTCGTCTCCTCATTTTTCGTCAACCAAAGTAAAGAGAGATTTTGTCATAGTTTTTATTTAGTAAACTACATTTCCGTCTCGTCACTTTTCGTCAACGGTATTGCATGATGATTTCGTTACAGTTATTGTTTACTGCCGTCGGTGCCGTCTCGTCATCGTCTCGTTTTCGTCATGGAAAAAAAGGTCGTTGACGAACATATTTCGTCATAATTTTAGTCAACGCAATTAACACTACTGCTGTGTAGGTGGGGTGTACAAGTGCTATACGAGACCTCCACGAGACCTCCTTGCTGGCTGGGTTGAAGGTGATGGCTGTGGTGGAGCCTTTGTGCTGAGGTGTATCTTGACCTGGTGGCAGCCGCAGATGGAGGTGGAGGCTGCTGTAGTGATGCTGGTCTGCTGGTCCTTGGTGGTGATGGCTCTAGTGAAGGCCCTTCTGCCATATGGTATATCTTGACCTGGGGGCCGGCACAGATGGATGTTCTGGCTCCTGGATAAACTCCGCCGCCTGTAGGCCCAGACAGCTGTGAAACATCTCTGAAAAACAAATTAAAATGTAGGACAATAATTACAACTAATTTCATTGAAATAAAGTTCAAGTAAAATGTTGCTCAAGCACAAATAACAATGCACACATACAAAGAAAGTTTGGGAGGTTGGAGAAGGAGTCTCTCTCGATCACTCACTCACGCACGCACGCACGCGCGCGCACGCACGCACACACACGCACACACACGCACACACGCACACACACGCACACACACACACACACACACACACACCACACACACACACACAGGTATTTCCAGTGACTTTACATCCAGTATAAAATCACAGACACACACACACAGGCTACATCTGATTACAAAGTCTCATCTGTACAGGACGGTAAAATAATAACAGGCACACATATAAATAAATCTATGACAAAGTCTCATCTGTACAGAACAGTATTATAAAATAATCGATGGCAAAAACATGTCACTGTAAATGTCTCCGTTGTGGGACGAATAAATGATTAATTTAATCATCTACACATGTAATCTCACTTTTACACACCAAAATAACGTTAACACAGAGTAAACTTTTGCTAATGGAGTCTATTTTGTCCCAAGAAAAAGTTCATGAAAAAATATATATCAATAAACCTATTGTTCATTTTCGTGGTATTCCCCACACATTACCAGTACACTATTACTGTAATATTTACACTTACCCATGTCCAAATGGATCCTTGTTGTTGTCTTTGTATTCTTCTTCTTCTTCAGAAGAGTCGAAGACTTGAGGTTCTGAGGCTCTATCTTCACTGCTGCTAGCGAAAAAAATCTCTTGCGAAGTCGGCATCTGTAAAGTTTTTAGCCATTTTCTCTGTCTCTCTCTCTCTCCTTACATACGTAAACTGATGGGAGACACGCGGTTTATGTTTTTTTTACTTGGTGGGTAGGTCCTTAGTGATTTCTCGATGTCCATTGGTCATTTTAGACCATGATGGCTGCCGGCCGAGATTTCCTTGACGGACACACGAATCTACCAATCCCACACAGTGTAAAGTCAAGCTGCTTTGAGCGGCCATATTGGCTACTGTGCCCTGGTTACAGTCTCACAGGAGATACCGCTGGAAAGCTACTCTTCCAGCGATTCCGCGGATATCTGAATCATGTTTCTACTCCTTATAATCGATAAATATATAATTAATTACGTAACATTATGCGCACCTGGACGCGCCGGCGTGTCCACCGACTCCAGAGGGTTAAACCCACGTTATGCACAAAACATTAGGTTATTTGATGTGATAGGTCCATCCATCCATCCATCTTCTCCCGCTTATCCGTGGTCGGGTCGCGGGGGTAGCAGTTCCAGCAGAGAGCCCCAAACTTTCTTTTCCCTGGCGACATCAAACAGCTCTGACTGGGAGATCCCAAGGCGCTCCCAGCGAAGAGATATAATCCCTCCACCTGGTCCTAGGTCTACCCCTTGGTCTCTTCCCAGCTGGACGTGCCTGGAACACCTCTCTAGGGAGGCGCCCAGGTGGCATCCTAACTAGGTGCCCGAACCACCTCAACTGGCTTCTTTCGACGCGAAGGAGGAGCGGCTCAACTCCGAGTCCCTCCCTGATGACCGAACTTCTCACCTTATCTCTAAGGGAGACACCAGCCACCCGGTGGAGGAAACCCATCTCGGCCGCTTGTATCCACGATCTCGTTCTTTCGGTCATGACCCATCCTTCATGACCGTAGGAACGAGAATGGCCCGGTAGACAGAGAGCTTTGCCTTCTGGCTCAGCTCCCTTTTCGTCACAACGGTGCGGTAAAGCGACTGCAGTACCGCTCCCGCTGCTCCGATTCTCCGGCCCATCTCACGCTCCATTGTTCCCTCACTCGAGAACAAGACCCTGAGATACTTGAACTCCTTCACTTGGGGTAAGGACTCATTCCCTACTTGGAGTGGACAGTCCATCGGTTTCCTGCTGAGAACCATGGCCTCAGATTTGGAGGTGCTGATTCTCATCCCAGCTGCTTCACACTCGGTTGCGAACCGATCCAGTGAGTGCTGAAGGTCGCAGACCGATGAAGCCATTAGAACCACATCATCTGCAAAAAGCAGTGGTGCAATCCTTAGTCCACCGAACTGCAGACCCCCTCCTTCACGACTACGCCTCGAAATCCGATCCATGGATATTACAAACAGGATTGGTGACAAAGCGCAGCCCTGGCGGAGGCCAACCCTCACCGGAAATGGGTCCGACTTACTGCCGAGGACCCGGACACAGCTCTCGCTTTGGGAGTACAGAGATTGGATGGCCCTGAGTAGAGACCCCCTCACCCCATACTCCCGCAGCACCTCCCAGATGACGTTGCGGTCGGACTTCTCCTGATCAGTGCCAGGTCGACAAATGCCACGCTCTTCTGCCCAGAGAAGATCGCTGTTGTCTTAGAGGGGGACAAAGTTATGGAACTCCCCACACTGGCTGAGGCATTCATCCATCTTTTCGCACTGATCTATGCCCTCCATCTGAGTTACCCGAAAGAGTTAGCAAACACTTTCGACTTCATCCAGAAAGTATTGATGGGCCTGGATGAGGGGAACATGAGGCCCAGGGTATTGAGCCTAAAAAATGAGCTTCTCACATTGTAGTCATCACACAATATAACACACACATCACACTCCCTTGTGGCTGGACGCTGGCGTTGTGCCCCACACACACACACCACACTCCCTTGTGGCTTGATGCTGGTGTTGTGCCCCACACACACATCACACTCCCTTGTGGCTGGACGCTGCTTTTTGCACAATGTTCTCTGTTTACATCCTGCACTTTAAATCTGTACATTGAAAAATGTGTTACTGTTCAGCTTCAAGTTGAAGGACTGTTTCCCATACATTATTTTATACTTTTATACTGTAATATATCTGGATATTTGTCAAGGCCTTAGCACTGTTTCATTTATTTTGTATTTAAAAGTTAGTTATTTGCTATAATTTATATATATTGTTTGGTAAAGTGTGTGTCACTTAATAAAACAGTAATTTGCATTTAAATTGTGCTTTTTAATGTTTAGTCAAAATGTTAACTTGGGGATTTTGAGTTACAGTTAACTAAAAATGTCGATGTAAATCGGTTTCAACACACGTTTTAATTATTCGACATTCCGTTTTGAGTACTACTCAATTGAAATGTTGTGTTCATATTGGGGTTTAGAGATAATACAACTATTTAAGTTAAATCTACCTGATTTTCATATCTACTGTGCTAACAAAATAGCTAGTTGAAGAGATATGAAAATGTTTAAATTAAAGATACTTGATCTTTATATGTACAGTGTTAACAAAAAATATTAGTTTAAATAACATAATATAAACATGTTTCTTTAACTTCAAACAATATGTTTGTGTCACTTAAAAAATACTAGTTAATATAACACAATTGATATGATTATACTTTAACTGAAAACATTTAAGTTAAGGTACTCAAAAAATGTCGATGTAATCAGTTTCAACAAAACGTTTGAGTTCTATTAACTTGGTGAGTTCCCTGGAACACCGGGAACACATATTCATGTCTAAAAGATGTACAAAAGTGCATTTTGCATGATAGGTCCCCTTTAAAGCGGACAAAAGGCACTGGAGAACACTTATTCATTAACACCCTTTAATGAAGCAAACTAATGCCTTAACTCACTCAAATACAGTCGTTTACTTATTTCGGTGAAACAAATGTGCGTAGAGTTTTAAAGGATGCGGATAGTCTCACAGACTGTCTGTGTCATGGCAAATACAGTCACTGGTTTATTTATGTCTGTAGGCCGTTGTTATGAGTGTGGAGTGAGCATATATAACGTTAGCTTAGCCCGGTCAACCCGATCTTCATTCAGAAAACAAGCATTCTAAAAGGTTTTTCGCCTGCCGTATGTCTGCAGACTTGTCAAAGCATTAATTCATGGTTTTTACTAACCGGTATCAGTACGTTGTTACGTCGCCATAATTTAGAAACTTGTATTACAATTTAATCACAGTAAAATATGTTCATTTTGTTGTAGTTGTAGCTCCCGAGCCAGCGCGTCTTGTTTGAATGATGCGAGAGTAAACACAGCTGGCAGCCGCAGTGAAACTCCTAGAGCGATGCGATAGGAGCGTTTAGAGCGAAGCGAATATTCACATCGCGTCCGGTGTGAACGCAGCATAAGAGTCACGTTTCTGACTGTTGCCTGTCAGTTCCCGTTGCTATGGTTCCGTTGTTATGTGTACTGAAACGAGAGCCGGTATAATTCCACGCGCGAAAACAAAATACAAATTGGAATACGTTATTTTAGTGTCTTAAAAGTAGACTGAGGTATGAAGGGTTAACGTTACATCTTAACATTTTTAGTCATGTTCTGTATACATACTAACATATAAGGGTATTGACTTAGTGTGGTTTATCTTTTTGTCGCTGCTTTTAATTGAAACTGAGCTGTTGTGTTCATCAGTAAAGTGGAACTTCTGTGTGAACTATTCATATGTTAAACTGCACTGTATTTTTTCTTATAATGTTTCTTTTATTATCTTTTACTGTTTTTAAATGCCTTTGTCTGAATGTCTTTCATTTTTGTAAAGCACCTTGAATTGCCTTGTGTTGAAAGGTGCTATTTAAATAAACTTGCCTTGCCTTGGTTACTCCATGTTTACTAGCTATACGATTAACGTTACAGTACATCACTCTTTTAAACTTCTTACTCAGTCAGCCAGAGTGCAGATATCACCATTAGATTTACAAACCTGAAACATCATCCATTTCTTCACTGCTGGTGATGACATTGTTGTCTGCTGCTGCTGCTGCTGCTTGTGGCGCCTGCTTCGGTGAAAATAACTTTCTAATACCCATAACTTTATAGGCTATTAGCTTAAAACTCGTCAGGCACTAGGAAGGATCACTTCTTCTTCAGGGCAGGGAAGGCTACACAGTACGCAGGCTAATGGCCCGCAGCGGCTGCCTCTCTGGTGGACTCCGGTACTGCACATTACTCCCGAGACATTTTCAACAAAAAAAATAATAATAATCAGCGACGTGCAGTCAAGGGAGGCAGAGACTCACCTGTCATACTCCAACGTAACGGAAAAACAAATAAAGAAAAACTAAATAATAATAATAAAATGTGTCCACTGATCTGTTGTAAATGTGATTTCTGTTGATTCCAATTGCTTTTTATAGTCAAAATCGGCAAATGTGCCGAGCTCCGCTACAACTACATGGGAGCGATGAGGAGTGAGGCAGGGATGTGTTCTGCCTCACGTAACCCCACAGTAACTGTCTGGAGCGCGGACACTAATTTTGCACGGGCACTTATTTTGTGAGCGTGCTCCAGCCAGTTACTGTGGGGTAATGTGAGGCACAGATGAGATCTGCCTCACCTCAGATGCGTCACCCCACAGCAGTGGCGAGCCATCAGGGCCCTCTAGGCCTTCTCTGAGACCTAAGATATTCTAAAAAATCATATTTTGAAAACATTAAAAAACAAACATTTATGTCAGTTATATTTTTGTAGTTATATTTTTCATTACTTTTACCAAAATAACTTGATTTAATTGTATTTAAAATAACATTTCCAAAGAAATAAATCCTTCGAATCAGCCTGTTCAGTTTCTGTTGGAATGTGAAGAGTTAAATGCTGTCTCTGCGAGTTACGGTACGTCCACACAGCAGATTTTCAAAAATCTTGAAAATCTTTTTTTGCGAGCAATGCGACCAACAACCAATCACATGAATCTCCCGCCCCCGACATACAAAGGAAAAAACCCCGGGGATTTTATGCGAGCAATATATATATATAAACTCCCCAAACCCTACCAGTTTCCCCCACTGTCTCTGCCACCTCCCTCCATGCCTGGTTCCTCCGGTTTGTATCCCAGTAAACAGTTCTGGTTGTAAAGAACCGGGTGATTTGCTCCCGTAATTTCTCGTTTGGAATATGTGGAAATTAACTGCGGTCTGGTTCTCCCTGCTTACACGTGGTTTGATTGGCTGACGCTTCCAGCTGAGCTTCAAAAGTTGAACATTGCTCAACTTTTGAATCCTGGAAATCTTCGCTTCGCTCCCCCACAATGCAGTTCGGCGAAAAGCGAGGCAAAGTGACGTCATCCCCATTCAAAGTCAAAGGGAAGAGAAGCGTTGGAAGCGGTGGAAGATTCGTCTAAAGCTGCTGAGTGGACGTACCGTTATGTGAAGACAAGAGATGGGCGAGTCCTGATTCATCCGGATCATTAACCCGGAACCTAGAAATGAGCTGGTCGTGACGAGTCTCCCCTCTCCATTAACCCGAGTCCTTTGAGTCCTACACCTAGTTTGACGTACAAATTAAAACTATAAATTGCGTCACTCGCTACTCTCCTTATAACATCTAAAATCACATAACAACTTACCCCAGTCCATCTACCTACCCTTTAGCAAGTAGGATAGCTTCCAGAAGTTATCGTTTGGCTCAGGGGAGGCAGATCAGTGACACTTCCTGCAGACTCGTGGGGACTCAGAGGAGCCATAAATTACGGCTCCTAACCGTACATTACGGCTCCTAACCGTAATAGCATAGCAGATCCAGTTAATCCATACTCGTCATGTGCACGAGCATAGCCGCGGCCTGGAAGACATTTTACTTAGGGGGTGTGGCCAAAAGTGGGGAGAGATTTAACAGTAACATGTTGCAGCCCCTCCTCCAGCTCCCGGCTCTCGGGGCTATATTATGCACGAGTCAACAGCAGACTGAGAGATTCGCAAATCCTGACTCACTGTGCAAAACACAGCAGACTCGTGCGGACTCAGAGCTGTAACTGTATAGCAGCAGATCCAGAGATCCAGCAGGCTTGTCGTCATGCAGGAGTCAACAGCAGACTGAGATTCGCAAAATGACCCTTTTTTTTGTGATCAACATTTTTTATTAAAGCAAAAGACACCACTTTACACACATTTAACACATACAAACACCAGTATTGCAATGATTACGCAGTCCATGAGAAAATAGCATATGATTATATCTACAGTACATACACACTGTTTTCATGACCCAAATATGTATATATGTTGATTTTAATTAATTTCTTATTTTTCATAGTTATTTTATCATGGGTGAAGATTCTGGGTGAAGTTGTTGCAGTGGTGATTTGTTGACCAGCCCCCTTGACCGAATAACAGACCTTTCTGATTGGAAGGTTAGGTGGTAGTCCCCCTCCCCCCACTTGTCACCATCCCCCACGATCAAGATTCTCCTGTGAAACACCTCAGACAGAAGTGACAAGAGAAGAGAGAGTGACAGTGACAGAGGATTATTTGCTAAAGATAAGATGATTGTTTGTTCGGAAAATAAGTGATATATGGATGCATTTTGTTGGAGTAAATCAGGCACAAGCAAGATGTCAGTATTGCAAAAACCTGATATCTGTTAATGCAGGGAGCACATCCAATTTGAGGAGGCACTTAAAAACTAAGCACCCCACTGCACTTTTAGCAGACACTCAACAGACAACAACAGGGACAGCAGAAGCAGCAGCGACAACATCTGCAACAGCATCTGCTGCATCAACCTGCACAGATTCAGGTGTGGCAAATACAGCAACTCAACTTGCAACATCCACCACCACAGCACCACAAGCAGCCAGAAAAAGGCCAAGACAAACCACTATGGGAGGGTTTATAAAAAATCAACCACTGCAACAAAGTAACGTGGACCAGGCTTTGGTTAAAAAGATAGTCACTGATTTTCAACCATTCTCAATTGTTGAAGACAGGGGGTTCAGAGCACAGAGGCACTGGACTCATCGTATGTGCTGCCAAGCAGAGGCACTATATCAAAGCGGATGCTGCCCAACTTTTTAGAAAAGGTCAGAGCTGACATTGAAGAGCAGATTAAGACTGCTCCTGCTGTATGTTTAACAACAGACTGCTGGACCTCCAACACAACAACAAGCTACATGTCAGTGACATGCCACTATATCACTGACTTTAAACTGAGATCGAATTTACTGGACTGTTTTGTTGTCACAGAGCAGCACACATCCCAAAATCTGGCGCAAGAGTTGAGCCGGGTTGCAAAAGAGTGGGGCATTCAAGACAAAAATGCAGCCTGTGTCACTGACAATGCAAGCAACATCGAGAGCCGATTGCATGACGTAAAATACATGACACTTTTCTCTGTGTGCGGCAAAACAAGCTCGCCAAAATGGCATTATTTTAAGGTGTCCGAAAAAGACAGTAAAATAGCGGTATGCAACGTGTGTGAAGCAGAAATCCTGCAGCTCCGCCCGCCGGACCGGTGAGGGCAGCGAAACACACACACAGGGAGAACCAGACCGCAGTTCATTTCCTCATATTCCAAACGACAAATTACAGAAGCAAATCACCCGGTTCTTTACGACCAGAACTATTAACGGGATACAAACCGGAGGAACCAGGCATGGAGGGAGGTGGCAGAGACAGTGGGTGAAATTGGTTGGTTTTCGCCTGTTTGGGGAGTTTATATATATATATATATATATATATAATATATATATATTGTGTATTGTGTGCTATGTTCAAAATAAACGTTTTGCCAAGTAAGATCCTTATTGGAAATGCAGCAATGACATTTATTCAATGTTTATGTTTATTTCAAACAATAGGTGCTTTCACACCGTCTACAGTTTGATTTGCATAGAGCAGGGGGTCGGCAACAGGCGGCATCTGGTTAGCTAGCTATGCTAACACATTTAAAGAGCTTTTCTACAACCAGGTGGAAGAGAGCTCTCTTCTGAGAGGCTCAAATAACCTCAGCTCAGTGAGGTTAAGGCACACCTTGATATGATCATTATAGTTATTAATGAGACTAAATGAAAAACAGGTATAAAATACTATATGACAGTAACAAAAAAGTTGTTAAAAACAACAAGAATAGAGTTTAAAACAAAGGGGAGTGATTTGTAAAATATCCAAAAAGAAAAATCTGCTTACAGTTCTGTTTCATATGGTTGTTGAGAAATGTATCCATTAGAGATGTTAAGATTCACCGATTCGCATCGGTGCACCGGCATAAACGTTCAAGATGCGAGTGCACCGGTTGAAAGAGTGCACATCGGCTACAGTTTGGGTTGAACCGGGTTGAACTGGCGATGCATCGATTGCGTAGCGTCTTTGCATCGGTACAAAACCGATTCATTCATATCAAATCCCCTCATCTTGTCAACGCTCAGCAGAGACGATCTTTGATATTTGTTTCACCACTACGGAGGCCGAGAGTCTCAGTTATCAACACACACGGAAGTTGAGGAGAAAGAGAAACACAGCACACCACAAATCAAACGTTTGGCAACACTTCGGATTGTTCAAGAAAGACGGTGTAATAGTCCTTTATGCTATATAGTTGACCGCAGGTCATGGAGAGTAATAAGGTATCCGTAGACCTTTGTATGAGGTATCTTTATTACTTAACAGGTCTACAGCCATGAGACATAGATCCGTCCTAGATGCGGGCTTGCGTACACACAGTATCACTCCGCAGCCGCACCCCATCAGTAACGTCCTAATGGTATATGTGCGCGGCACGACATACTACAGACGGTCAACTTGAAAAATCGCTCGCAAATTGTTAACGATGCAGAGCCACTTTAAAGTACACAAGTAGTACGAGGAACTTAGCGACGCACATAAAGAGGCCACATGGGGTCTGCGGCTGAAAAGAGAAACCTGAAAGTTAGACGATGAGTTAAATCACTTAGTGAGGTGTTCTGTCAGAGAGAGTGGTGTTTAGTTTACAGCAGCCTGTGACGGTCAATAATAATTGAAATGTCTTCCTTACTGTAAGCAGTTATGAAATACCTGTTTGTGAAAGGTTATTTGTATTCTTTATTGTTATAGAACCCACTCATCATAGATTGTTTTAAATGACACTCACTCTTCGCTATAAATAACACAGCTTTTCTATAGGGTCAAATTAATATATTTTCTAAACCGTCTCTGTACTGTAGGTCTCACTCTGTATGCGCTCAATTTTATTACTACGCGGCGGCGGTGTATAGCCGACTCACAGCCCCACCCTCACTCATGTCACATTTTGTCACGTGAGCAGAAATCATGGATGGTGCCGGTAGCCAAACGCCCAACGGGGCTGCGAAAAGAAAGAAAAATAAGAGAGTGGCGGCTGCATTAAAAAATTTGCCAACAATAAATTGCTTTTTCAATAAAGCAAAAAGTGACAAAATAGGCCAGCAACAACCACAAGGAACAGTGGCGGCGCTCATGGAGGATGTTGTTGAGCTAGCGAGCAATGTTAGCCTTGAACCTAGCATGCTATCGCAGCAGTGGGTAGAAGAGGAGGAAAAAGATGAAGACGAGCCTGACGAGGACGTCGCAGAGCAGGGTGAAGGTTCGAGTTCATCGGAAGTTCCCTGTGTCTCTCAGGACCCTGCTTTTGACAAATAGGTGTGCGATTTGACATGCCAGATTGACTGAAAATTCTAAATATTGGTCATGTTGGTAGGATTGGGTAGGCGTGGTGTTACTTGTTGGTACGTGGGTTGGGGGGGGGCCCATGAGCGCTCAGTGCCCAGGGGCCCCTGGAGGTACTAATCCGGCCTAGCGACTATGGTAGTTGTTATTTTCACATTGTTAAACATGAGCAATGCATTATGCATCCTTACATTGTTTAACTGTGAGGTGTTATATTATTGTACTCTGGAGAGCTTTTAAAGGGAAAAAAAGAAACGGCATGATGGGATGTGCAGTACATTTGTTAATGTATGATTTGCTGCATATAAGGAATAAAACAAAAATCCTCTGCCGTACCATATTGAAGTATCATTATTTTTGCATGGTGTTGAATCGCATCGAACTGTATCGCAACAGGGGTGAATCGTATCGTATCGCATCGCCTGGTGTTTCAAATGTATCGTTAATGTATCCTATCGTGGCAACGTATCGAGATGCACATCGCATCGGCTTCAGTGATGGAGATGCACATCCCTAGTATCCATAGATCTCCTAATGTTGCTCTCAAAATGCACCAGATTGATGCGTTTAACTTACATTTTTAAAAAAAAATCTTCCCGGGGCATTATGCCCCTGGACCCCCCTAGAGGAGGTTAGGTCCCCTCCACTTAAATCAATCAATCAATGTTTATTTATATAGCCCAATATCACAAATGTTACATTTGTCTCAGTGGTCTTCACAGTGTGTAGAGAATATCAGTATGACAATATGACACCCTCTGTCCTTAGACCCTCACATCGTACAAGGAAAAACTTCCAAGGAAAACCCAGTTTAAAGGGAAAAATGGGTGGGTGGGTGGGTTTAGATCCAACCCAGGCAAAACAGCCTCAATATACAACATTGCCGGATGCTTTCCTGTCAGCAATGACACCGCAAAATGTCATTTCTGGATTCAGGTCCATAGGGATCTACCCATACAATCGAGATATCTTCCCTGATGCAGAGTTTGAGCCATCCATGGTGTCAGACAGGCCAAACCCTGAGTTACATTCTGCCGCTCGAGATCATTCAACCACTGCAGATGATCCACGCGCTGCAGATGATCCACCCGCTGCAGATGATCCACCTGCTGCAGATGATCCCCCCACTGCCTCGACCTCCATAACTGCTGAGCTTCCATCAAGCTCCACTCCTGGATGTGCTTCACCAGATGACACAGATCTGCAACCTAGCCACACTGCATATATGTCTCCAGATAAAATACTGCCGTTACCCAAAAGTCCACATCCCAGGGCACAGACGAGGCGAAAGCGGGTGAAGACCAGAATATGAACTGATACACCTGAAAAGCAGGCAATTGAGAGGGCTCATGAAGAGAGAAAAAATAAACAGCAGGGGGAAAAGCAAAGTAACAGCAAAGAAAAAAAAGGAAAGCTCCACAAGAAACCAACCAAGAAGAAAATCGCAGTGAGCAGCAGCTCTGAAGAGAGCGATGCTCCAGTCCAATATAATGACACGTATGAGAGCTCTGAGGATGAGCTAGGTGAAACAGACACCACAGATTTGTTAGTTGGTGACTTTGTCATCGTAAAATTTCAAACCAAATGCAAGTGCTACAATTACATCGGAATGGTTGAGAAAATGTACGGAGATGAAGTTAGTGCACAATTTCTCCGAAAAATCCCGGGGAGCACTGCCAAGGTGAAACCCACTTTTTGTTTAAAAGAAAATGATGCAGCACTTTTCCCACAACGTGATGTGCTGAAGAAGCTACCTCAACCAAAAAAGTTGGAGGAACTGCACGGAGGGAGCAACAATTTAAATTTCCCTGCAACCTCAAGGGGTGGAATGTGGAGTAGCAGAATAAAAGTAGGCCCAGTTGAAAGCTCATTGTAGGCTACATTTAAAGTTCAATTTACCCTTTTTAAGTGGCAAGATGTATGAAATTGTATCTTTTAACATGTCAAAAAAAGAAATCAATCGATTAAATCGAACTTTATATTAAAATATTTGAAAAACTAAACTTGTATTTGGTAAGTTATTCATTGTTTATAGTTACCTTTAAGATTGTTTGTAGGTATGCCCAGGTTTAAACTAGAAAAAATGAATTTGTCAATTTACCCAACAGTGGTTCAATTTACCCCCTGACCTGGCTCAACTTACCCCTAACCCGGGGCAAGTTGAGCCACAAGACCACTTTTTTTGTACAAGTAATATTTTCACTGCCCTTGATCAAATATTCATTCTTATCATTGCCATTGATAGGGGACATCCTGAATTATAGGTGTGCTTTGATTTGTACTCTGTGTCATTTCTCCTTGCTTAGAGGACAGCATGACTAAAAAATGGCTCAACTTACCCCACTCTCCCCTAATAGAGATTGTTCTCCAGAAGGATAGCATGTTAATAATGATAATGATAATTGATAATGTTATGGATTCAAAAACAACCAAAATCACAATATTAACAAAGTGAATGGCTTCCTGGTGATACTGCTTCTACCCGTCAGTGCTTAGATATTATCCCCCTGAAAAAATGAATACAGAATTCCAACAAACTGTCATAAAATGTCTTTCTATTATAAATGTAGATGAAATGTATATCCCCATAATGACCTAAACAATAAAGTCTATGGCTTTTACTTCTTTACCAGGCTAGTTACATGATGTTGTCTAAATTAAATTGTGTCTCATTACATTACTATGTTTTAGCTTTAACTGTAAATATGTTCTTTCTACATTTCAAACCTCAGTTACTTTAATACCTGTTGAAACATTAGTTGAAACATTACTCACAGGTCAACTTCTTCAGTATTCCATTCTGGACTTACATCTCTCTGGTAGCCCCTTGGCCACGGATTCTTTATCTGTGTTACCTGCTATAACTCAATCAATATTAGAGACATGTCAACATTCATCAAACAGTATCTTATCCCCAGATATGGAGCAGGTCAATTCTAAAACTGTCAATCAATGGTCAGATTGAACAATCGAGTTGGGGCAGCAGGTTCCTTTCAGTGCCTAAATGAAAAATGTACATTGTGAAGTTTACACTCCCCCTTTTTACAAATTAATTCATGTGTAACCAAAATCCTGGATGGGAAGAAAACCTTCAGGTAATAATGGATTATAAGAAAATACCAAACATTTTCCCAAATGTACATCCATCATTTCCACACTTCAGTGAAATGAAGTGTTTTTCTCCATCTTTCAGTCCTAAAAGAAACAGAATCTTCATGTTTTAGTTTGAGTTTCACATTCTGCAAACTGCCACCTCCTGTGGGAGTGAAATATCAAGCAGATTAGAAACGGGTCACATGTGCGGTTTCCCCTTTTGTGGAATGTTAGGAAACCTCTCATTTCACACAGAGCCCAGGAATAATGTGTTAGTCCAAAAACATGCTTGATTAGTCATTGTTTTAAATCATGTAGTTGCACTGATCAGATGCAGACATACACTCACTCACACTGTCAGGTTGTAAAGTCAAGTTTGGTCAGGTTCACCTCAGAGTCAGTCATTGACAGTGCCTTCCCAAGTTACCCTGTCGGTCAGGGTCAAAGGTCAGTTGGTCTCAGTGTTTTTGGCCATGTGTCGTGCTCTGCGGAGACTGTGATGTTTCAGCATAGGCCAGTATCCGTTGTCTATAAAAATCTGTATATATGGAGCGCCATCATTTATTAATTCACAATTATAACTATAATGTTCAAGATATCTCTAACTTTTCATTGGAACAGCTGTTTCCCACATTCCCCGAAAAGTGTCAAGCCAAAAAATGTCACTTCCCCATTGTACACCACTGCAGTTCATCCACATATAATCCACATCAAAATGTCCAATATATCTATTTCAGAAACTTGTGCACACAATTATTATCTTGAGTCAAACCTCTACTACGACCTGTGTAGCTCTTCATCGGTCACTCTACCTATGTATCTTCAATTCTGGTATACCTAAAAAACAATGTTAACGTCTTTAACCGTGCGTGGAACCCTGGGTGTCCGAACATGTAACAATCACTCCTTCCTTTATCAAGGACCTAAAAACAGAAGTAATTTCATCAATGGTTTGTAGCTGAACTTAGGAATTATCCCTCATGGTAGGTATGTTTTTACTTTTTAACATCTCTTAATGTCAGAATGTCCATTAGGAGGTGGTGACGCTAGTCTTCTAAACTCATAATCTGGTGCCGTGCGCTTCCTGTGAAGCTGCAAGTAAGATTTTAAAAACCACTGTCGGGTGGGTCGAGTGACCCCTCCTCCCTATTGGTCGTCAATAATATGCACCATTACAATGGGTGATTGAAGGCCCCACATTATTTCCCATTTCAGCATCAGCCTTCTTTACTCTAAAATTACTTTTTAAATAGGAATATGTAGAAATGGAACAAATATCCAATCTTCAGAAAAGTTCTTAACCAATGTCTATCTAGTGCAGGGGCAACGTGAGTCGCCCGCCGGGCATGTTCTAAAAATAGCTCGCCAAGCAAATCCAAAATGTATAAAATACACAAAACAAAAAAGGAATTAAAATAATCTACCCTATGCATAAACAAAACCTAAATCATAGCGAACTCTATATACTTACTACAACTCTATAACACCCCTCCCCCACGCCCACAATGAATATCACGTTCTTGCTTGATTTGCGGGACCAGCGTTGCAGTCGGGAAGAAAACCAATGTGTCATCTCTCCGCTGATTTTCCTTCTGGCAGAATCTACACTACACATCAGCCCCATTGAACACAGCCTATCATGCGAGCCTATACAACACATGAGGGGCAGAGTTTTACTCTGTGTGTTGTAACTTATATATTTATTGCACTTGACACACACACACGCATGGCGTAATTTCCACTGGGGACATGTCCCCCGCACTTTTCGAAATCACCTATGTGTCCCCACTTTACAA
This sequence comes from Champsocephalus esox, assembly GCA_036324585.1. NCBI lineage: Eukaryota > Metazoa > Chordata > Actinopteri > Perciformes > Channichthyidae > Champsocephalus > Champsocephalus esox. Next base: position 52,472,641 of record CM070479.1, on the reverse strand, counting down.
ATATGTTTATTTTATTTTTTTTAATGCAATCCGTCATCGCCACGGAGGAGCACACAGCCTTTGTGAGCGAGCGAGACAGAGAGAGAGAGAGTGAGCGAGCTAGGGAGGGAGGGAGAGAGACGGAGAGAGAGACGGAGAGAAAGAGAGCTAGGGAGAGCACACCTTTATCTATTTAATATAGATAAAGTAAGAAATAATTCCAATGTGTACTATAGGACAGTACAACAAACAGTTTAAAAGGGGAGTGGTTAGTAAAATATGCATAAAGAAAAAGAAAGAATGCTAATAGGTAACATAAGATAAGAATAAACAAGTTTAAATGATTTGTTATTGGTTGTGATCATATTCTAAAGATGTATGGATTATTGAAAATACAGCTCCCTTTCATGTGAGTGTTGAGAGCTGTATCCATCAATTCATGTTGTGCTCAAAGTGCACCAGATTGATGCATTTCACTACAACATTTAAAAAAAAATCTTCCATGCATGTTCATGAGGCGGTGTGGACCCCCCTAGAGGAGGTGAGATCCACCCCCAAATAAAGCTGGTTAAATTAATTAAATTGCAAACATTTTCTTTTAGTAAACACTGCAAACGGGTCCCACAGACCCAAACAGCACACAAAAGTTAAAGGTCAGCATATAATAATGTTAAAATGTGCTAAACATATACACTGCAAAAAACAAAACAAAACAAAAAGAGGAGTAAAAGTAGCCCTCGACTTGTTTTATTTTTTGAAAGTAGCCCTCACCCTAAAAAAGGTTGGTGACCCCTGATCTAGTGAATTGCCAACATATTTTAAAATGTCAGATGTTTAAAAATAAGCCTAAATACTCCCTTACCATCAAAGTCCAAATCTAGACACAAGGTGAACAGTTTTGGTAATGGACAATTTAATCTAAAAACAAAACAAAATTGGACTTGTGTCCTTGTTATTTGTTCTTCAAAATACATTACCAAATACCCTGCGAAGTATTCCCAACATAACTAACCCTCCCTAGGATATGAACTCCATTCATCCCTTTACTCATAGTCAGTTTATATGTCTAAATTATTATGTGTGACCTAATAATCAGATGTCTTGTTTGCCAAACAAGGATATTAAACTTTAATCTTTTCAGTATTCCAGACCATCGTTTAAACAATCAGCCTCCCTTCTCAAACAGTAACCCTATTGTTCTACACCACCCTCTGGAAAACTCTTGCACAGTTACAGATGTAGCGCTTCGTTTCAGACGCCTACCCGTGCGGGTCCGTGATCGGCACGGGGTGGGCCCCAGCTGAAAAGGAAAACCCCCCCCGCAGGACTTGAAACTCCCCCTTGATAAATACATTTAATTATAATGAAACCAGCAGCAATGGATCATGGATCCACCAGGGGGAGCCGTGAAAAGCTGCCACACTGGAACTCATGTGAAATAAACAGCTGATCAACAGGGATCTGATTTAGCGGATATTTGTTAAGATCCATATATGTCACGGATAGGATCATATTCTGTGCTTAAGTAAGAGACATGTAATCATTTACTAAACATCACCATGTTTTTATTAAACAAAATAATGTTTAATTCACGTTGGCGTAAGTACAAATCCATCGCTATGTTTTTAGATCAGGAAATGCATCCAGGGTCAAACAAACGATGTTCGATCGCGATCCTCGCGATCATTTAATGTATCATATGTTCGCGAAAATGAATGCACTACATTTAATCCACGTGAGTTTACAAAAACGACAATAATCGCTTTGTTTTTATATCACATCCGACGGAGGAAAATGCAGCGGCTCTCTACCGATCACCCTAATCCCACGGGCAAACAATAATATGCACAGTGTTAATAGTGTACTGTATTATTAGTGTCTAATATTACTGCTATAATAATCACACATTTAGTTGTTGAAATCAGACCGTCGTTTTTTTTAAACGCTCTGAATGAAACGGCAGCTCTCAGGTGATCAGCTGTGTGTTTACACAATAACATATGCATAGTAATTTAATACCTTCCAAGTTCCAACACACATTGTAAGAACAGTTCTGTTTCATATGAGTGTTGAGAGCCGTATCCACAAATCTACTAATTTTGCCCTCAGTGCACCAGATTGATGCATTTAACTTCAATTTAAATAAAAACATCTTCTGTTGTAACAACAATAACATTATAAATTGTAACATAGCATGGTATTGCACATTTACTGTAGCTTTGAGTGTTACTGGCCTGAGGTTTTTTTATTACATGAATGAAGGTGACTGAGGCTTTTTAATATAGACTTTTCAGTGTCCCACATTTTGCACAGAACTGTCCCACATTAGGAAAACAGATTGTCTGAGACAACTTGGCACTAAGAGTACTAATATGTCTACCATTTCTTGTATGAGTTTAATATCTGCATGTTCTCTTTTGGTTTGATTAGGACACATCCTGGGGATTTCAGAATGTTACTGGATTTTGATGACATTTAATCATTTTGTTTATTTTTAACTAAATAAATGTGGTTTAATCCATCATGAAATTAATGTAGGCTATTTACTTACATATCTGACATTAACGATTAAACACGTTTGTGCATTCTTCATGAATGCAAACCGAGTCATTTAGTTTATTTTTAACGAAATAAATGTGATTTAATCCACATAATTTACTGTGTTAATTGTTTACTGTACAGTAGTATTGTTTAACTTGAAGGTGCCTGATGTGAACATTTCCAGAATGTATTGTCTTCACTTTTTAAATGCCTCTGTGATGTGCTGCAGACCAACCCCAGCCCAACCCCCCATGTCTCCTATATGTATGTTGGGGACCCTTTGTTTAAAACAAATTGGCAATCGGAATGTGTGTCACATTCCACAGCTCTCCCCCCCCCCTCCTGTGATCCCCCGCACACAGAGAGGGAGATCGCTTTTCTGAAGAGAGCGGAAATAATGATATTGCAAGTTAGAAACGTAAAATGCATTTTGACAGACACTTGGGGGAAATAAGCTGCATTTTGAATGTCCGATAGTCCACCATTCACACCTTAGTTCGTCTCGTCTCATCAACGAAAACTAAATATACATGACATACTTTGTTTTAGATTTCGCATGAGAGCAAAAGGAGAATATCCATGTGTAAGAGTGAAAATGTATGTATGTAAAATGAGAATATATGTGTGTAAGAGTGAAAATATTCTGCATTGTGAAAAACAATGAACAATACTTAACGTATTCATCATAATTAATTATATTTATTTCGTTTGGATGTAGGATTTTTGACTTTGTTTAGAGCAGTGATCTTCTACTATATAAACATTTTGGACCCAAAATCACAAAAAAAACGTAAAAACAGATTTTGAAAATGATTTTATTTTTCATAACACAAACATACACAACGAAACCATTTAAAAGCTGGAAATATATACATGGGATGTGACTATGATAATGTGAAAGTTTGATTGAGGTAGCATGGGATTTCATTCTGATAAGGCAAAAGTGTTATTATAAATATAATACAAATATATATACACACACATTATGTACAACAATCTGTTTTTTCTGTCTTTATCTGTGCCACGCTTCAAAGCGGTTTCTGTCAACTACGACACAGAGGGCAACATCACAGATTCCTCCTCCTCCATGTCAAAAAACAAGCTTAAAGCTTGACTCACGTTCAGAGTTCTCTTCATCATAGTTGAGTCTTCAAAACTCTAAATCTATCTAACTATATCTAAATTCTCAATGTTTGTCCGTCACTTTCCTTCAATCGCAGTCTCCCGCAGCCTCTCTTCGTCTCCCGCCGCCTGTCTTCGAATATCTTCGTCTCTCTCCATTTCACACCGTCTCTCTTCGGTTCCCGTCGTCCCTCTTCGTCTCTTTTCGTCTCGTTTCGTATCACTCCGTTTAACTGATTACCTCACCCCCTCCCTGGTAAATACATCCTGTTGAGCAGGATCTACAGTTTCCAGTATTTTCCGTTTCGTAAAATGATCAAATATGGCGAAGATATTCAAATATGTGCTTCCATATTTCATACTTTTGAAATGTATTAACTTTATATCATCGTATCTCCGTGTTTACTGGGTCTTTTTGCATGAAACAAAGACTGGGATATAGTTTCAAGCCAGTACTTTCGACAGAAACACACTGGCAATGTTGTCCGGACTGTTGTTTTTATGCGGCACCGGCTTGAACAGGTCATGTGATCTGATCACGCCGGCGTGACGGTCGACTCCAAAGGGTTAATATTAAATACATATAATTATTTTTACAACTTGTATTTAGAAATACTCTGTTGTAATTATTGATGCATACATGTGTTCATCCATTTAATGTGGCATCTGCCATAATGGGGTTAATGTATGATATTACTTAATAATACAATACATTATAATATATGATATGATAATTACATTTTAGTTTTATTCGTTTCTCATTATTATTATTTTTATCGCTCATCTTATTTTTGATTTTATTAATCTGTGTGAATCTGTGCTGTCCTGTTTTTCACTCTGACCCTGTTGCTGTTTGAACTACTGAATTTCCCCACGGGATTAATAAAGGTCCATCTGATCTTATCTTAAATGTATAAGTTGATTTACTTCAATCTACTGTACAATATTACAAGAAATATACTGCATAAAGCAAACTATATACTTTATTTGATCTAAAATATTGATGTTTCTACAACGCCCATTGTGTATTTTGTGAATGAAGCGCCATCTCATGGTTAAATCCTGTAATTGAACAAATGGGGAAATTGGGCAACACCCTCTAGCAATTTGGCAACACCCCCAGCCACTGGCATCCGCTGGGCTTTTGACTGGGACACACCCATTTGAGTCTGATCTGGAGTGCTACATCTGTATGCTGTCAAATCATCGCAGATAATTTCTTCAGAGTCTGAACAGTCTGAGACCAGCCTGTCTCAAGATCTTGTCTAAATGTGAACAGTCAGTGATGTGTTGTCCTCTGCAGCTGTAGTCAATAGGATCAATGAAACTCTTGTTTTGCACTGGGATGTCCTGAGGGGGAAGGCACCTCTGGATCAATGTGCTACAATCAGCAGACACACGTTGTCCTCTGCACAGCAGGAATCCCCAAAAACTGCTGTTCCTCTTCACACCACTGTTGCCTTAGCAACGAGGTACACGCAAAATGTCAAACTCTCCTCAGAGATGCGTTCTTTGCACAGTTCTTCTGTTTCTGTAGTGAGCAACTCTTTACCAACACACTGATTCAGAGTACAACCCAAAGGTGGTGCACACATTTCCAGTGTAATAGTAGTATAATATAATAGTATAATAATAATAATAGTAATAATAGTATAATCATCACAATAAATCAGCAACTGGAGAAAAACTCAATTCAAATCTCTCCCCCAAAGGGTTACAAAATAAAACGGCTGAGTGTCTATATGGTCAGGAATGCTGAAACATGTGAATGTTAAAACAAAACAATGGCAGTAGTCTACCCAGATTCTTTACTCCGTTAAAAGTAGTAAAACCACATTGTAAAATCTCTTTTGTCTAGTTGAAGTCCTGCTTCTAAAATTCTAGTCAGAAAAAATAAACTTCATCTTTAAAATCTTCTTTAATTTGAAACCAAAAAAGGTCTTCCTTCTCCACCATGATCCTATCTCTACATCAAAGTCCATACAAACTGATGATTTATCTTTAGAAACCATGAGGAATGACAGTTCTCATAAAACACTATTCTTCCTTGCTTCAGTTCTAAATCAAATGAGCCAAACAGGGAAACCCCCTTTAACCACTTGCTTATTCTATTCTTTAACTGTTTATCTAAGTTGTGTTACAAGCAGGTTAGATCTGTAACAAAATACAAAACTAACTGTATTTAGCACTATAATTGAAAAACAAGTAATCTGATCACAGTTAATGAACATATATCTTTGAACACTTATTATTGGTGGAAAGGTTTCCTCACAAAATGTAATCTCCATTACTAAAGCTAAAACCTAAAGAAATCATCACGGAACAGTTTTCTGTCCTTATCAGTTAATTGTCTCAATACAAACTAAAAAGCGTTGTGAAAACTCCCACTCTTGAGAACATCTCAACACTTTATTCCATCTGAGCACGAGTGTTTGACAGACACGCCCTATTAATCCAAAACGGTCTTTAATGGTATCAATTGTGAACTTCCTTAATATGAATTGTAAATGTAACGTATGTTCTCTTTAGGACAGTAGCTGCTGAAACTGGTTAATAGCAGTTTTCTGTCAACCTAGTTAAGCATGTTGTTGTTATATCGAGTAAATATATTTGTATTTCATGTTTACTCACAAAACAATATGACATTATTTAGAATTGCAGTTCACTTTATACAAGTTTTACTCTCTGAACTCTTCAAAACATCTACTTCTCTTGTCTCTCTCAGTTTTACTCTCTCTGAACTCTTCAAAACATCTACTTCTCTTGTCTCTCTTTCTCTTTCCTCCCTGTGCCCTGCAGCTGTCGGCCCAAGTTTCCCCTCATCAATCACCTCTGTGTGTTTGTGCAACACCTCTGTCATGCGTAACCATTTAACAGATTCCTTCTGACTGACAAACTTATAACAACCTCTCGTTTACTTTCAACTCTTTCTTCATAAACTTACAAACACAATTAATGTCTACTAATGATATTACAAAAACTCCCTCTAATTATCGTTTAATTCAAAATGTGACAAAAGAACAATGATTTGTCTTACACAAGATTGTGGTCTAACAGAATGACTCTTGACCTCATGGGGTGAAATGACTTGGATGCTGCTCATCCTGAGCATGTGGTCTGAAGAACAAAATGACCTCTTACTCATTAACCCAATGGACTCTCAGAGATGAGATCTAGGTGGAATAATCCACTATTATGTTCAATTTGAATCAAACTTTAACCTGCATGTACTTCATATACTCAGCAAAACCTATTATTACTTTCCCTCAATGTTACTGTTTGCAATAAATGCCTCTGAAATATAAGCAAACTTCTCAGTAAATGACAAATACCACGAAATTCACAATACAATGTTTCTTATTTCTTTAAATATCTATGACACATTGATCTATTAATCTTCAATGTTATTCCCTCCTTTTTCAGAGGAAAGCTGTGAAGAAAAAGTGGGGGCTTTCTCGAACCCACGGTATCCTTCCAGCCTGACTTCGCATTTCTTTATCTGACTTTTCTGCCTTATCTATTAGTAATTATTCACAGAAAATTATTCCCCGTACAGTCTATTGAGCTTTTTTAGATTAATAACCCCACAGAACAAGAGAACGAGATTCCGTTCGTTTCAAAATGGCTTTTTGAAATGTGCGTATCTCTCCCTTGGATTTATGACATATAATACACTGCAGCTTCCTATGAGGCTGAAGAAGCATTATTCAGTTTCGTCCTGGATAGTATCTTTTTTAGTAAACTACTGGACTCCCACCGATGGAATAGCCGTATTGATTTCTGGAAAAACCCACGGGGCCTTGCACCTTCGTCTTACATTACTCGCCGCTTCACGTGTAGCTAACGAGTCAGTCGCAGGATTCTGAAAAATCCCCGAGGTTCCTAACCGTTTCTTTATCAATCTTAGTAGTCCGTTTGTTACCTACCTATGCTAAAATATGCATTGCACTCTTTACCGTAAATGACACCTGGAAATATCTTTGACAACTCTAAAATGTAGCTTGAGCCAATTACAGACCTTCGATAGAAACAGGCGTCCATTTTACCTTTCAGTTGGATCCATAATTGTCAAATATTATTCCAGGCATCTCCCTCCGTCCGCTGGCTGCCAGTGCTTCCTCAAAAAAAACACTCATGACGTCACGTCCTCACGTCTCCACGTCATGACGTCAAGATGTCGGGGTCGCCATTTGAAGGAGTAGATAGCACTTCTCCGCGCCGTTCCTATGAGTTTGCTTTAAAAGAAGGAACACTCAAAACAACCAGGACGAGGGTTAAACAAACATCTGTTTTAATCATAAAAGGTAGTAATGCAATACAATATAATACATTACCATACCATATAAAGCCATATCATATCATATATCCGTAATGTAAAAGAGTAGGCCCACTCCTACCCGGATTCACGTGCTGCAAGACCCTCCGGTCTGAGCAGCGCGTGGAGAGAGAGAACAACAAGCTGAACAAGCTCTTAATACCAACACAAACAGGAAGGGGTGGAGTTTCATTTGGGAGATACCAAAAAACGCTGTCTCAGGGAATCAGCGCGGGCCAGCAGAGTACCAAACCGTTTTCCGTTTGAAGCAAAACACATTCTTATTATGTAGCTTATCACACAATAGTCCATATGTTTTCCCGCTATGAAAGCCACACGTGTTGGGAAGGCCTGCAGGATGCGCATCATTATATCTGGGGGAAATGTCCCTCACAATTTTCAAAGCCTATCAATGGTTTAACCAAGAAAAACACTCAAAGGGGTAATCTTTTCACTCAAAACAGAACTCACAAGTAATTATGCATCTTCCCTCTCCAAAAATAGCCTAAAAACACCCTTTTGATAAACGGGTAAAAGTCAAAGAAAAAGACTATTGTGCTAATCTACTTTTAAGAAAAAGGGAACATTGTTTCAGGAATCTATAAAAAAAACCTCTATATTTAAGAGGAAAAATTTACTTTTTGTTCCTTCAACTATTAACACACAGGAATGTATAAACCCACACATATATTAGGGATAACATGATGCAATACACCTCCTATATATGGGTGACATTAAAATTAATATACCAAAAATATGCTGCCTCACTTCTTCTGTACAATACCTTACATCCATTTTCCACAGACTTCATCTTCAAATCAAGGTAAGACCCCAATTGTAATGACAATGGGAACTTACTAAGAAAGAACAATCCAATATTTAGATTTTTGAACGGTCTGTTTAAAATGAATCGAAACATCAGACTAAACAATCTTTTGAAAATAACAGAATATTTTGATTAAGGTAAAAATATAATATTTGCAAATCTGACTCTGAAAGAGTCAGTGCCTCAACAGCCATGAACCTCACCGCATGTCACTGAGCTACATGCTAATGCTAATACTGTTTGAGCATACAGGAAGTCTAGTGTGTTGAAAATGTCGTGAACATCCGGTTACAAAATAAAACAGTGTTATCAATTTTAAGTGAGGCCATATAAATATTGATTTTATTCCTTACACCGGAATAAAATGTAAGGAATAACAACAGGTGTGTGGCAGAGTCCTGCACGGGTCTGATTGTCAAGACCCGCTCCCGCGACGTGCAATACCGAACATACCGAACCCGCACATATTGCCAATTAGTTCCGCAACCCGACCTGACCCGTCGGCACAAGATCCACACCCCGACCCGAACCTGCATAGCCTATATATTAGCAGTGAAAATGTGCAATTATTAACACACGCAGTTGCATATTTGTCTCAAAAAGCGTGGGATGTTGGTTATTTTCTCCATCTAGGATGACACCAAAAGCCTCCCAGACGTTGGATTTCGCTCTTGAGGAAGTGTTATTGAAAATACTGTATTCTCCGCTTGAGAGCTTTACCTCAGCCATTTCGAATGTGGCGCGCACAGCGGCAGATTGATGCGCTGCAGAGGTTATGATTATGCGCGGTCCCGCGGGGGAGAAGTCTGAGGATTTAAACATTAAACTACATTATTATTATTTTAATATATTTATTATGCAATACCCGCGACCCGACTCTCACCATCTTTGTTTTACCCAGAACCGAACCCGCAAAAAAACCTTTGGAAAAAATACCACCCACGAATCACCTTTTTACCGCGGGTACCCGACCCGATGCAGGACTCTGGTGTGTGGTATTAACAGGACATTTTAGCAGCTTCTTTTGCATACTGAAAATGTAACAATGCTTTATGTGTTTGGTGTCAAATATTTCAGTCTTCTGTCGTTCATTTATTATAATCACAACAATTCTGTTTTCTGTATTTAATAATTCTGTGTTCTTCATTTACTAAACGTTAAATACCTGACTAGGGCTGAAATCAGTGTGGAATTCAATCGCTGTACACAGACGATTATTTGTGTGGGGACTTTCTTCCTTTATATTGTGTCCCTCATGTTTTCCTCTTCTCTTTTTGTGAATGTGTTCCACGTGAGAGGAGTCAGTGTGAGGGAATACTAATTTAATAACGACTGATTTGTTATATATCTGTTGTCAGTCAATAAAACTGAGATCGGCTCAACGTTATGCTGATTCAGGACTTATCCTTCAAAAGAAACAACGCAGACACCGCTAATAGACACCGGTTACACAAATATAATTGTTCCTCAAAAATAAAAACATAAAAAAAGTCCCAGAGCGAGGTTTCGGTGCCTCCAGCAGCACTACATCACTGTGCTGTTAAACTTACATTTTACATTAAACACTTCTCCATGTGGAGAGTTGCAGCTGTTTTCTGAAACACTCCCTACCCATCACATTAAATGCTTCAACATGTCTTATCAAATCACACCTAATGTGATTTGATAAGACCGGTCTCCCTTGAAAAAGAGATCTATGATCTCAATGGGACCAATCTGGATAAATAAAGGTTTGAAATGAAATGATCACCAGTCCCCTCAGGGGATATTTATCAGGCTGTCTGAAATGAATTGGCTGCACATTACACATGTTGTGACAGGTATACCGCCCAAGGGCATAGCTGCCTCTTATTAGTATGATAAATAAGCTGCAAGATACACCTACCATCACTAATTTGCAGAGTTCACTTAGCAGGGAAGAGGATATGCATCAAACATGAAGTGATGCCATGAGCTGGCAACCAAAGCTGTAAGCTAGAAAACAGGAGCCGCGCAGGTATGCTAACGGTTATTTGCCGACAATGGATAAGTGACTTTTGAAGTCAACTTCAAATCATCACAACTATCCCTTTTAACATTCACAAAGGTTACAGATAATGATTGTAAACCTGAAGCACTCAGTACACAACCCAGTCTCATGGCATTTCGTGTAATAGTCACAAAATGAATGTAATCTCTTGATTTGTGTTCACCAACACGATTTTCCCATTTTTTCCGTGTCACACAGAACGACTTTAAAAGCAATGTATTTCTATTGGTAATAAATGGGGCTCAGAGCCTCAGAATACTGAAATCTGTATTTGTTCAATCTTTTTTTCCTTCTAAGTTGTTATTATTTGGTGCAGGCACGAATCATACTACCAATATAAATACATTGCTTCTAAAATCGTTCTGTGTCAGAATACTGAAATCTGTATTTTTTAAAAATCTTTTCCTTCTAATTTGTTATTATTGACATTGCTTTTAAAATCGTTCTGTGTGACACGAAAGATAAATGGGGAAATCGTGTTGGTGAACACGAATCAATCGATTAATTTCGTGACTATGCCGTGAGACTGTAGTACAAGTGGAGTACATCATTAGCACATTATTAGCCAGCCATTGGCACTGAACGTATAATATCATTCAAAGCAATCTGAAGTTTTTTCAGACTTGGCATTCTTAAGATATTGTTATCATTATTTGTATGCATTTCAAATGCAGCAACACTTATGTGCAATATGTTATGCTTATGGTATTATTACTACTAGCTGCTACTCCTAGTGAATCCATCCATTACTGTTACAAAAATCTTTACGTAACTATGTGCAATAATATTTGTACTACTGTTAAATACCACACTTCATTCTACAGTGCTACACTTATATTACAAATACTGCCGCTACTTGCTCCCTGAAACATGTGTACATTTGTTATTTGTAATACTATGTGCTTGTCTTTTTATTAGGGCCGGGACTTTAACGCGTTAATTAAGATTAATTAATTACACAAAAATTAACGCGTTAAAAAAATTCACGCATTTTAATCCTACTTTAATCGCACTTATTTTTGCACAGCGGAACGTTTCTCACTGGATGAGTTTCAGGCGTACAGATTATACTGGAGCACCAACTAACGTTCATGACTTCAGCATGGGACTTCAAACAACAACAAACCACGGTGAACAATAGTCAAACATGAACGAACAAGCTGATGAGACCGCTTTGGTCGACAAGAGCACGGTTGTGTGCAAATTATGCAAAAAATAATTTGCATATCACCGCAGAACATCAAGCCTAAAGTATCACCTAAATGCAAAGCATGTAGCAGCTAGCGTGGACGTTAGCCCGACTCCGAGTGCAAGGAACCACAACCTGACCCAACCCACACTCAACCAGATGACTGGTTTCAGGGCCAGGATAAGGAAGTCCACGTCTGAGAAAATAACCAACTCCCTGGCGCAGGGCTCAACATTAAGGACTGCCCGATGGCCCGGGGCCATCTAGTATTTAGCTCGGGCAATGAAGCCTCACCTGCTAGTTGCCCGATCGGGCAATGAAGCCTCACCTGCTGGTTGTCCGATCGGGCAATCTATTATGCCAGTATCATGCAGCTCGCGGATCCAGTAATGAGTGACCCGACAGCAAAACTAAACATATCTATAACTAGTTTTGGTAGTTTGAGAGGTAATTAAAATAGCTACGTGTGATATTCTAACCTGAAGTGTGTGTTTTGTCCGCTCACCGCTGCATGTGATCATGCAGAGCTTCGTGTCGACTCGTCAGCAGCAGGTGATCTCTCTCTCCCGTCAGATTAGACTTCACTCGCGTTTATGTCCATATCGATCAGATCCAGCTAGTTCTAGCTAATGATATGACTACCTGCTTATTAAAAGACACCTAAACAATAAGTGTCGCTGTGCAACTGGATGAGGCCACAAAGTATAGCGCAGCATTATGCATTTGTTTACATGCCCACCGGCATTACCAACAGATCAACGCACAATCAACCCATACAGGACATCTCTTTCTCCACATGTTAGACATTAGAGTTGACTATTCTTGTCTGTCACATACTCTTCTTGTCTGTCACATAAGTGGCGCAACTGAAGCGGTATTGCTCTAAGGGAAATTATTTTGACCGAAGATATTTAGATTTGCAGGCTAACGGGAACTCTGACGTGTGCTTCGCAGATGCGCTCGGCTCCCCTCGACTGCTGCTCGGGTCTGCTCGGTCAGCTTCCGGATGAGGAGGCATTTGTTCGACCAACTTACAGTAGTTAACATTACAAATATTTTTAACAGGGGCCATAATAGTGTACATAATGTTTGTTTTGGCAGTTATAACTGAATGTAATGTTTTTTTCCATCTGGGAAGGCATTTGCCTTCCCAGATGGAAAGGTCAAATATGTATATTTGATTAAAAATGCGATTAATTTCGATTTATTAATTCCAAAGCCTCTAATTAATTAGATTAATTTTTTTAATCGAGTCCCGGCTCTACTTTTTATATAATAGTGTTCTATTTTATTTCTCTCTACTGTATCTTTACTTTGCTGTAATAATGTAAGTTTCCCATTGTTGGACGAATAAAGGAATTCTGATTCTGGAAAAAATACTTTTTTAAACCATGTACGAGCACATAAGTCAGAAGAAGTTATTTTATGTGTTCTCACTTCCTGTGTCTTTCACACAATCATCTGGACTCCTGTTTTTGTCTTTCTATTATAACTTTACCCTGTCTGTTTTGCGGGAAAAAAGTACTTGTATGTCAACCCAAATCTCTAGAAGCTCTTAAACCCAAACATAACGGCTGCTGACATTATTGAGGGTGTATGAGGGTAATACCAGTGTTATTATTTACTATGTTTGACAGGGCCTGTCTCCTTTTATTTGCCTCTATGAAACAAAGCAGAGAAGCCAAGCGCTCTTCAGTTGTTACATCAGAGCCCAAACAATACTTTTGTTTGACATCTCCATCAGACGAATACAGGCTCCTGCCAGGGCTCTCGACTAACTTTTTTCCCCATCCTCCCGGGAACCGTCCCGAAATACATTCCAAGCCGTCCCGAAATTAATGTGGACCGTCCTGAATTTTTTTTTCTTCTACATTATCATTAGTTAAAATCATTCAAAGTGACCTTTAACATAAATAAAACATCATACAAATCATTAGATGATAATTCATCAACCTTTTTATTTGAGTAAATCATTCAATCACATAAACAAAGGCCAAATATATTTAAACAAACACACAAACGAGAAAATTACTCTAATATTGAATCCAATCAAGTCCCATCCAATTATCAAAAAAATCCAACACTGTGTCCTGAAGACAGAACCCAGAGTGACCACTAACCAGGATGACAGTCTGTAACACAGTCAGGAGACCTTTACAAACTGCTCCGCCCCCTCGCACATAGACGGGACAGAGAGATCTCATCTGGATGGGAAAGCTCGAAAATACATAATAGACGCATGTTGTAGTCTTATTGCATATTAGAAACGTAGTTGGTGAAACTAAAACTGCGATATAATGTGTATGTAGCAATAATACATATGACATATTTTTTAAATGTCTCCTGTACCGATAAAAAGTCTGATAACGTCGGAGCTTAACGTTACCACTGTCTTTAATAATTCCGGCCCGGGGCCCGTTTAATACCGGGGCTTGGTACCCATCCCTACATGGGGAGAGGCGCAGCATATTGCTCAGGACTAAATACAATGGAGGGTTCTCATCTCAGCCTTATTACTCATAGGGGATGAAGAGGAGTAAGTAAATAAAGAGGCCGGTGTCAGTACCAGATGTGTTCGGGGTACCAGATATGTTCGGGTGTATTTCCGTGTCATCCGTCATATCCGTCTACTCACCTCCATCTGCTCCCAGCGCTCTGCTGCCACACACCGGTCGTCTGCGGAATTGCAGCCAGAGGAACTCGGGACAGCTTGTTATGTGTGGGGTGCTATGGTGGGGTCCCATGTACTTGTGCACATAAATAATGTTTCTAATTATTTACAATTAAAAAATATATATATTCTGCGTGACTTTAGCCAACAGTTTTATAAGGCCACTAGATTAGATAATTACGAAATGTGTAGATAGAATACATATCTTTCAGATTGTTATTTTGTCATTATGTTTCATGTTTTATTTACCTTTTAGTATTTGTATATAGTATCTGAACTTTGGAGAGGAGTTGGGAGACACACGACACATTAAATCACATCTACAGATCAAGACAAAGCGAATGGAAGTACTCCCATACTCCTAGCGTGAAAATGTTTGAAAATGTGTGCAAAGTCTCCGAAAATCCTAAAAATAAGCTCATATTTGAATTCCCCATAAAAAAACAAATCATTCATTAAAAACAAGGCCCCACTGATCATCTACTCTCTAAGACGATTCCAGGGATGTCTGGCTTGAGTTTCTACTACCAGGGAAAGTGGACAAAAGTGCCCGAGATCAGCCTCTTAATTTACCCAGGGCCTAGTGCTTGGCTTTGGGCATGAAAATTCAGGAAACTCCTTTGAGTATTTTATTAAATATCTGAACTTTGGAGAGGAGTTTGGGGACACACGACACATCAAATCACATCTACAGATCAAGACGAAGCGAATGGAAGTACTCCTAGCGTGTGAAAATGTTTGTGAAAAACGTGTGCAAAGTCTCTAAAAACGGAGCAGTGGCTGTGATGCTAGCTTTGCGGATAGTTGTTGTTGTTTGAAGTTGTTGCTATGGAAACAACATGACGGAGAAAAAATGTAGATCTTCTACATATAATAACGGACAAAGTAAATAATGAAGTGTCGGTTATGTTTAAATGTTCGGAATTTGACCATCATGGCCCTCTTGAGTTGCCGTAAAATATGACGGATAACGGATGCGACGGAAATACACCCGAACACATCTGGTACCTACACCGGCGCTCCAGGGTCTGGTTCTGCTGTGCGTTTTTGTGATGTAACGGTAAAACATTTCAGAATTCCTCCACGGGATGCCATTGTCATTGTACATCACTCAACCCGCGAAATAAACACACTCAGTACATAGCTAGACACAGAGCCATATTATATTAATCTGGCTAGACCATAGAGAGCGCGAATTTGCGGACCAGGAAGGCGGCTGGCTGACAGCCAGCGGCACAGCAGTAGCTATATGTGTGTGTATTTCGCGGGTTGCTAAATGTTTTGTGCGTGTGTGTTTATGTTGACAAGGAGGTTTAATAACTGTGTGCTACACAAAACGTGCAGTCGGTTTAATTTTCATCGCCGTTTGTAGTAGAGTTAGCAGGATATTTTTATTTTAACTCTCGTCCCAAATTCGTCCCAAAATTATTTTTTATCCTCCCCGACACTATTTTCGACGACGGGACAATTTTCGGCGACGGGACAATTTTCGACGACGGGACAACATTAAGCTCGAGCCCTGGCTCCTGCACATCCTCCACCATCCATCAATATTTAGTTTCATGCTGTTTCCCTTCCCCCTGTCACTTCTTAGCGTGCTGCTCTGAATTAAACTTTACAGCAGTCTGCAGTGTCGCCCGGCGTCTATATAAATGCTAATGGAGGGCGGGATCAGTGAGAGGCCACAGATCTATTGTCATGTTAATAATACATTTGCCTCAGAGGAAGTTGCAGGGCTAGGTGTGCAGCTGCAGATGAGTGGTGAGGCTTTGAAGATCTGACACGTTATTATCTAAAGGGAAATCACATGAAAAGGCAATGATTATTTAGTAGCAGAGATCTCAAAGCTCTCTTATAAAACCTACTTACTTAGTCCTGAGACACAGAGGAAATGAGATGGTATCTGAATAAATGAATGAATAAGGAAGAAATGTTTGTTGGTTTTTGTTGCATTTATACAGAAGCTCTCCGGTTTCATTCAAGTCAACAAACATTCCTGTATACTGCCGACCAGGGCATAGGTTTAGTAACGAGCAGTGTCTTCCTGCTCTGCAGTTTACCCAACCTGATCTCACCAGAATGCGTGACTCCACCACGACTCCTTAACAGCACAATGCGTGGTGGAGTCACGAACTTGGTTACATTTACGTGTCGGCACCACGCACACAACCCCTATGTAAAGTGAATGAGGCTCCTTTGTCGTGGTGCACACACGCATTTCTACAACGTCCCGCAGTGAGCTTTTATTCTGCAGTGAGATTTTATTCTATAATAACGTTTTTTAAATCTACTTTATAGCTTGTAGTAACTCACGGTAGGCTTCTTTTATTTTATTTGTATTCATAATTATTTTAATTTGTCGTCAGAATGTAAAAATTACATTAGTTACGAATTTGTGTTCTCAAAAAACAGTGCATTGTGTGTAATGAAACTGTGATTTTTATTAAATTAGTTTTTAAGGAAGGCCAGAGCTTCAGCTGCGTCGAATATTGTTCCCTTTAGTTAACGTTATTTAAAAGATAATGATCATGTCCCCTATTGTATTACGAGCGTCCATTCGCCTTGGATAACGGAGAATTTTACACCCGGAAGTAAGTATTCCCCTTACTGTGGATTGATTTCACAGTGATATCTGCACTACTCATCGACTAAAAAACACCAAATTGTCCTTGTTAATTACACAACATTGATTGGTTTGAATTGTGTACAATGCTTTTGTATTTCCCCCCTTTGATTCGGAGAAACAAATATTTTTTCTGAGTTTTTGGACGGCAGAAGACACTACACTACCCATAATCCTCAGCTATCATTTGGGACTACACCATGTGCTCTGTTTGACAAACCCGTGATCAGTCCTCAAGCTCTGTGATTGGTTGAACTCCAACTGCATTCCATATGAAAAAAAACGTTTCGTAAAAGAGAAAATCATACTTTATTCAGCAGTGCTTGCTTTACTCTTTGAAAGTCATCACATGAATGCATTGTAATAAATAGTTTGGCTGCATTAAATATTACACATCTGTCGTAGTTCTTTATTTATCTACAGAGATCGGGCATCAGAAACTATTCTTTTACCGTTCTGTTTTAATTTCACAATAAAGTTAGTAGTAATATTTTGTTTTGATATTATTGTTTTTTATTAACTACTAGACGACTGGGTCATGTTAAGACCATCTTTTTCTTGTTGCTATGGGTTTTTTCCATCGCTCTTGTGTTACAAATATCAAAACAATAACAAAATAATATTCATCGTAAACTAAACCGGAAACAGCAGTATATTTTATTTTGTTAACACTGTAAACTTGACAGCCTTTTAACCTATGCTTTTAACCCAAACCACCTACTGGTTAAAGCACGTTATTACACGTTTAGAGGAATTGCAATGCAGGAAGATTGTGTTGCTGTTTTAAAATGCCTTTTTCTTAATGTCTTTCATTTTTGTAAAGCACTTTTGAATGTGTTATATTTTATGAAAACATTTAAATATTAAGAGTACATACAAAATAGTGAGAAAGTAGAAGGTCAATTATATAAATATAGAATAGAAAATATCAAGAAGATACTCAAATTATATCTAGAGTAAAACAGTGTAGTGCCTGATAGGAGGATGTGCTAACTAATAAGCCTTTATTTAAAGAAATGTGCAGAATATGACAGTGTAATGGTGGAAGTATACACACATTGATAGATGTCTTGTAATGCACTGTTGAGGAACCTATGACCCAAGTTGTTCATTCATTGCATAACTACACTGTTGTGTGTATGATATGTCAATAAACCTTAGACAATCTTGAAATCTTGAAAGGGATGTGCAAAATAGCAATTATATACAGTCTTTAATTAACTATTAGAGAATAACGAGTAATGAATATGCTTTAAACGGATCTGCAGATAAATATTTAGTCTTCTCAAGCACCAACTATCAAATATCTCTCCTGATTGTTGGCACTTGACAATCACCTTCACTGAATTTCACTCAGGTGTAACTAAAGTCTGATTTAAGGGTTGTTTATATTTCACATCATTAATCCAAATCTGTAACTAAGTAACTAAAATACATGTAGTGGAGTAAAAATACCAGGTTAACCTTAAAGAAAGCCCTCAGGATTATAAAAGACCCCCATCACCCCAGCCACAAACTGTTCTGTCTGCTGCAGTCTGGCAGGCGGTACCGCAGCATCCGGACTAAAACCACCAGACACAGAGACAGCTTCATCCCAAAGACAACACGATTATTAAACACCTGAACTTAGAAATAACATTCATCTGGCTGCTACTTAGAAATTATGTATCGAATATATCATATTCCAATCACTTGTATATAGACTCTTATTGCACTATTTCACTATTTTTTCTGTGCATCTGTTTTATTGCGTAGCACTGCTGGAGGAGCCTGTGACCTAAGGGACACGTTTGATTCCTGTTTTGAATAGTGTGCCGTCGATGGGTTTCATTCCATTTCAAAGTCCTTTTTGACGCTCTGTGTAAACTTTGCGCATCCAATCACAGAGGTTGAGGACTGATCACGGGGTTTGTCAAGCTAAGCACAAGGTGTCGTCCCAAACGATAGCTGAGGATTCTGGGTAGTGTCTTCGGCCATCCTAAAACTCCGAAAAAATATTTGTTTCTCCGAATCGAAGGGGGAAAATACAAAAGCATTGTACACAATTCAAACCAATCAATGTTGTGTAATTAAAGGACAATTTGGTGTTTTTTAGTCGATGAGCAGTGCAGATATCACTGTAAAATCAATCGACAGTAAGGAGAATAGGCTACTTACTTCCGGGTGTAAAATTCTCCGTTATCCAATGGGAATGGACGCTCGTAATACAATACAGGGGACATGATCATTATCTTTTAAATAACGTTAACTAAAGGGAAGAATCTATTTGACACAGCTGAAGCTCTGGCCTTCCTTAAAAACTAACTAATAACTAATACAAAATCACAGTTGCATTACACACAATGCACTGTTTTTTGAGAACACAAATTCGTAACTAATGTAATTTTTACATTCTAACGAAAAATAAAAATAATTATGAATACAAATAAAATAAAAGAAGCCTCCCGTGAGATACTACAAGCTATAAAGTAGATTTAAAAAACGTTGTATAGAATAAAAGCTCACTGCGGGACGTTATAGAAATGCGTGTGTGCACCACGACAAAGGAGCCTCATTCACTTTACATTGGGGTTGTTTGCGTGGTGCCGACACGTAAATGTAACAAAGTTCGTGACTCCACCACGCATTGTGGTGTTAAGGAGTCGTGGTGGAGTCACACATTCTGGTGAGATCAGGTTGAGTTTACCTCAGCTCCGAGCTGTCTAGCCTCTTTTAGCTCCTTGATTCAGTTGAACAGCCCCCACAGTGTAAAAGCCTCACATTATTATCAGATTTAGGCGGATACCAGACAGAATAAGAGTTAGCTATTGGACCTAAATTAGTCAGGTATCCAGACACTCTAAGGCTGTGGCCACACGAGGACGAAAACGGCTAAACGCATAGGATTAACGCAAACACAAAAAAGGATCCGGATAGTGTGGGAGGCGTGTGGCGCAGTGGATAGAGTGTTGGTGTTGGGATCAGGGGGTCACAGGTTCAAACCCCACTGCATGTCGTTGTGTCCCTGGGCAAGACACTTCACCCCAAATTGCTCCTGTGTGGATTGTCCACAGTATTGAGTATGTAAGTCGCTTTGGATAAAAGCGTCTAACAAGTAACATGTAATGTAATAGTGTCCGTCTACACGAGCCCGCTCCGTTTAGCTCCAACAGCTGGAGAAGCTGCAGTACATATGCAGGAGCCTGTACGTGGTGCTGTAACTTCCTCCACAAAAGCAGCGAAGAAGCATGGTTGTCATGGCCCTTCTGTTTATTCTCCGCGGTGGGGGCCCAGGGAACCGGGCAGAGTTTTTCGCCAGTCAACGTGTATTAAAGTTTCAATCTTCTGGACACAATTATAAAAGTGCCGGTCAAAGGTCCTCTTTGTTATTTATTGAGCTTTAAAACAAATGAATAACGACTCTATATAATATAATAATAAAATACACGGAGCCTCTCTTTTTCCTCCCTCTCTTCGGACAGCGTCAGTGTCTGTCTCATGCCGCAGCTGATCCAGTAATGAGTGACCCGGCCGACAGTAAAAATAAACATATTTATAACTAGTTTAGGTAGTTTGAGAGGTAATTAAAATAGCTAAGGGTGATGATCTGACTTGAAGTGTGTGTTTTGCTGCAGCGGGAGGAGCTGCAGGTGAGCTGCAGGTGAGCAGAGCTGCGTGTCACCGTGCTGTCAGATTAGACTTCACTCACGTTTAGGTCCATATCAAGAGAAAGATAAATAATCTGAATTCAGGGTGCAGTTTACTTTGACGCGGGGGTGAGCAGCAGAGGTGGGGAGAGGCGGGGATATTGCCTCATCATTATCAGAAAATGATCGTATAGGGCGTACACACAGAGCCGTTGGACCCCCCAGAGCGTTGCGTATGCCGTTCTATCCACCTTGGGACCCGTTATCGTTTCCTCAGTCGTTTAGTGCCATATTCGGTCGTCCTCGTGTGGCCGAACGGTCTATATGACACTAAACAGTAACGCAAACGACCGTTTTCGTCCTCGTGTGGCCGCAGTCTAAATCAACACCCCCCAACTTTTTTGCATCACAGATCGGTTTCATGTTGGACAATATTTTCAGGCCTTCAAGGTGTGGGACGAAAGTAAGTAGGATGAAATAATAAATGATATGACCGGCCTAAAAACAAAAACATTTCCATAAAAATACACCTCACCGTTATGCTGAACTAGCGGGAGCCCTGAACTTGTGTCTCTGCACCAATCATGTCTAATCTAGGGGTAATGGGAGACAATGACCCAGAAGTGTGTTCTTTAGAAAAGACTACCCCATAACTTTGTTTTGGTCGCTTTCACTGCTGTCAAACTTGCAGTCATGCAAAATACACATTTTGATGTCTTTTATACATAAATGTGTTCCCGGTGTGTCAGGGAACTCAGGCAGCGTTAGAAAATAAAACCCTCTCTCTTTCCTTCTTACCCAAATCTCTAAAAACGAGGGTACAACAGAGATGATCCAGATTTGCGGCGATTTCACGTCATGGCGTGATAATCCATGATATGGCATTTCATCACAGCAGTATCTGCAGGCAAAAGCTCCGCCCTTCTTTTTGATCAATTTGATTTTTTTCAAAGCTTTATACAGTGGGGCAAAAAAGTATTTTGTCAGCCACCAATTGTGCAAGTTCTCCCACTTAAAAAGATGAGAGAGGCCTGTCATGTTCATCCTTGGTACACTTCAACTATGAGAGACAGAATGGGGGGAAAGAATCCAGGAAATCACATTGTAGGATTTTTAATGAATTAATTGGTCAATTCCTCGGTAAAATAAGTATTTGGTCACATACAAACAAAAGATTTCTGGCTCTCACAGACCTGTAACTTCTCCTTGAAGAGCCTCCTCTGTCCTCCACTCGTTAACTGTATTAATGGCACCTGTTTGAACTCGTTATCAGTATAAAAGACACCTGTCCATAACCTCAAACAGTCACACTCCAAACCTCACTATGGCCAAGACCAAAGCGCTAGTGATGGTGAGATGAAGCTTTGAAGCTTTCCAGCCAATTGGTTTGCAAAAGGGTTCATCTCATGAGGCTTCATCATGGGCTTCATTTGAACACAAACCCCCCTGTTGGTCAAAGTGTGTAAAACAGGCATGTTGGACATCTCAACAGTGTGCTCTATCTCACACCGAGTTCCCAATGAGTAAAGCCTTAGAATAACTCTAAACAACGAACATAAAATCATATTTTCATATTAACAATATTGTATTTTTTCCAGTTGAATGATTGTGATTGAAAAGCTTAAGGAGGCTGGTAAACATTGCAAATGGGATTTGTATTCCTTAATAATATTCTTAAATGTAACCATGTTGTAGCCTGAGCTAAACCATATCAAAGAATACATTTATTAACAACATTATCTCATTTAGCTGTAGCTTTTATAAACAACAAAAAAGACGTATTGTTAAGTCGTTGAAACAGGGACCCTGCGGTCATGAGTCAACTGCTTTCCAGCTGAGCCGCAGCACACACACTGAATCTCACTGAAAACACTGCAACATATTTATTCATGTTTTTATTCCTACATTTATTTATGCTTGTATCTCTTTATACTTATGACATGTTCCGACCTCTATTTAAGTGAGGGTTTGAGCTCTCTTAATTCCATCGTGTCACCGGGCCCGGGTACAGGAGGGGTAATATGGTTCTTATAAATACATCCATGGCATGGGTAATATCAGCACTGTGGTTCAACCATCCATGGGTTCAACGGTTCAACCGATCTGAATCGCTTCGTGAAGCAGTCACGTGGTATCGACAGGCAGCGAGGCTTCGTTTGTCATCGATGACGTCACTGGCCCAAAACAATACAAGCCTCGATACAGGCTTCACCTCCTTCCATCAGCAAGGGCATTGAAGATGAAACGTGGCTGGGTCTTTCAGCATGACAATGATCCCAAACACACCGCCCAGGCAACAAAGGAGTGGCTTCGTAAGAAGCATTTCAAGGTCCTGGAGTGGCCTAGCCAGTCTCCAGATCTCAACCCCAGAGAACATCTTTGGAGGGAGTTGAAAGTCCGTGTTGCCCAGCGACAGCCCCAAAACATCACTGCTCTAGAAGAGATCTGAATGAAGGAATGGGTCAAAATACCAGCAACAGTGTGTGAAAACCTTGTGAAGACTTACAGAAAACGTTTGACCTCTGTCATTGCCAACAAAGGGTATATAACAAAGTATTGAGATGAACTTTTGTTATTGACCAAATACTTATTTTCCACCATAATTTGCAATACATTCTTTAACCCTCTGGAGTCTAAGGGTATTTTCTCGAATTTTTGATGTTTTCTTAAATCCCCTTTTTAAATGTATTTCTTCTCACATGGCACCCCATGTGTTAAATATCAAAATGTTCAGGACAATCTCTGGTATTGCTATATACAGATGTAGCACTCCAGATCAGACTCAAATGGGTGTGTCCCAGTCAAAAACCCAGCGGATGCCAGTGGCTGGGGGTGTTGCCAAATTGCTAGAGGGCGTTGCCCAATTTCCCCATTTGTTCAATTACAGGATTTAACCATGAGATGGCGCTTCATTCACAAAATACACAATGGGCGTTGTAGAAAAATCAATATTTTAGATCAAATAAAGTATATAGTTTGCTTTATGCAGTATATTTCTTGTAATATTGTACAGTAGATTGAAGTAAATCAACTTATACATTAAGATAAGATAAGATGGACCTTTATTAATCCCGTGGGGAAATTCAGTAGTTCAAACAGCAACAGGGTGAGAGTGAAAAACAGGACAGCACAGATTCACAGATTAATAAAATCAAAAATAAAATGAGCGATAAAAATAATAATAATGAGAAACTATGAAAAAAGAAATGAACAAAACTAAAATGTAATTATCATATTATAATGTATTGTATTTAAGTAATATCATACATTAACCCCATTACAGCAGATGCCACATTAAATGGATGAACACATGTATGCATCAATAATTACAACAGAGTATTTCTAAATACAAGTTGTAAAAATACTTATATGTATTTAATATTAACCCTGCCGGCGTGATCAGATCACATGACCTGTTCAAGCCGGTGCCGCATAAAAACAACAGTCCGGACAACATTGCCGTGTGTTTCTGTCGAAAGTACTGGCTTGAGACTATATACCAGTCTTTGTTTCATGCAAAAAGACCCAGTAAACACGGAGATACGATGATATAAAGTTAATACATTTCAAAAGTATAAAATATGGAAGCACATATTCGAATATCTTCGCCGTATTTGATCATTTTACGAAACGGAAAATACTGGAAACTGTAGATCCTGCTCAACAGGATGTATGTGTATTTCTGTCGAAAGTACTGGCTTGAAACAACTATATGCCAGTCTTTGTTTCATGCAAAAATACCCAATAAATACGGACATACGATGATATAAAGTTAATACAGATATATTTCAGAAGTATGAATAATGGAAGCACATATTTTAATATCTTCGCCGCATTTTATCATTTTACGAAACGGAAAATACTGGAAACTGTAGATTCTGCTCAACAGGATGTATTTACCAGGGAGGGGGTGAGGTAATCAGTTAAACGGAGTGATACGAAACGAGACGAAACGAGACGAAGAGGGACGGCGGGAACCGAAGAGAGACGGCGGGAAATGGAGAGAGACGAAGATATACGAAGACAGGCGGCGGGAGACGAAGAGAGACGGCGGGAAATGGAGAGAGACGAAGATATATGAAGACAGGCGGCGGGAGACGAAGAGAGGCTGCGGGAGACTGCGATTGAAGGAAAGTGACAGACAAACATTGATAATTTAGATAAGGTTAGATAGATTTAGAGTTGTGAAGACTCAACTATGATGAAGAGAACTCTGAACGTGAGTCAAGCTTTAAGCTTGTTTTTTGACATGGAGGAGGAGGAATCTGTGATGTTGTCCTCTGTGTCGTAGTTGACAGAAACCGCTTTGAAGCGTGGCACAGATAAAGACAGAAAAAACAGATTGTTGTACATAATGTGTATATATATATTTTTGTATTATATTTATAATAACACTTTTGCCTTATCAGAATGAAATCCCATGCTACCTCAATCAAACTTTCACATTATCATAGTCACATCCCATGTATATATTTGCAGCTTTTAAATGGTTTCGTTGTGTATGTTTGTGTTATGAAAAATAAAATCATTTTCAAAATCTGTTTTTACGTTTTTTTTGTGATTTTGGGTCCAAAATGTTCATATAGTAGAAAATCACTGCTCTAAACAAAGTCAAAAATCCTACATCCAAACGAAATAAATATAATTAATTGTGATGAATACGTAACATACATTTTCACTGTTACACACGGATATTCTCCTTTTGCTCTCATGAGAAATCTACTAAAACAAAGTATGTCATGTATATTTAGTTTTCGTTGATGAGACGAGAAGGACTAAGGTGTTAATGATGGACTATCGGACATTCAAAATGCAGCATATTTCCCCCAAGTGTCTGTCAAAATGCATTTTACGTTTCTAACTTGCAATATCATTATTTCCGCTCTCTTCAGAAGAGCGATCTCCCATGTGTGCGGGGGAATCACAGGAGGGGGGAGGAGAGCTGTGGAATGTGACACACATTCCGATGGCCAATTAGTTTTAAACAAAGGGTCCCCAACATACATAGGCCACATGGGGGGGTTGGGCTGGTGAACGGGCAGCACATCACAGAGGCATTTAAAAAGTGAAGACAATACATTCTGGAAATGTTCACATCAGGCACCTTCAAGTTAAACAATACTACTGTACAGTAAACAATTAACACAGTAAATTATGTGGATTAAATCACATTTATTTCGTTAAAAAGAAACTAAATGACTCGGTTTGCATTCATAAAGAATGCACAAACGTGTTTAATCGTTAATGTCAGATATGTACTAGTAAATAGCCTACATTAGTTCCTGCTCAAGATTAGATTCAACTTTATTGTTATTGCACAGATTACAGGTACTGAGACAACGAAATGCAGTTTAGCTTCTAACCAGGTGCAACAAGCAGTAAAGTGAAAAGTAATGTTCACAATCTACAGAATAAAATATAGAATGAATTGAATGATGAATAAACAGTGAGGGGTATGAATACACTAGATATCAGCCTGTGAGCAGTATGACCAGTGTGTTAATCGTTAATGTCAGATATCAATCAATCAATCAATCAATCAATGT
Organism: Champsocephalus esox; assembly: GCA_036324585.1. Classification (NCBI taxonomy): domain Eukaryota; kingdom Metazoa; phylum Chordata; class Actinopteri; order Perciformes; family Channichthyidae; genus Champsocephalus; species Champsocephalus esox. The sequence continues at coordinate 52,446,174 of CM070479.1, read as the reverse complement.
TTATTTATATAGCCCAATATCACAAATGTTACATTTGTCTCAGTGGTCTTCACAGTGTGTACAGAATATCAGTATGACAATACGACACCCTCTGTCCTTAGACCCTCACATCGTACAAGGAAAAACTTCCAAAGAAAACCCAGTTTAAAGGGAAAAATGGGAGAAACCTCAGGGAGAGCAACAGAGGAGGGATCCCTCTCCCAGGACGGACAGACGTGCAATAGATGCCGTGTGTACATTGAAAAGATAATACATTTGCAACATAGGTAGTCCAAATGTTTGGAAATGCATGTGTGTATAATAGGAAGATGAATCCACGAGGATATCCATCCAGGACCTTTGATCCAGGACCACAGCCACGACTCAAGATCCAGGGCTCGCGATCCAGGACACAAGACCGCAGGATCATCCATGACTCCGGATCCCAGCATATATAGACCCCAAAAAGAAAGACATTTGAGGAAGCTGGGTTAATCGGAACATGAGAGTACACGGGTATAGACAGAGAGAAGGAAGAAGTAAGATGACCCCCGACAAACTAAGCCTATATCAGCAAAACTAGGGGCTGAATCTAATCAGCCCTAACTATAAGCTTTATCAAAAAGGAAGGTCTTAAGCGCACTCATAAAAACGGATAGGGTGTCTGCCGCCCGAACACAAACTGGAAGCTGATTCCACAAATGTGGAGCTTGATAAGAAAAGGCTCTGGCTCCCATTGTACTTTTAGAGACTCTAGGAATAGATATGTACAAAGTAAATAGCCTACATTAATTTCATGATGGATTAAACCACATTTATTTCGTTAAAAATAAACAAAATGATTAAATGTAGGGTGAATTGCCCTAATGTGGAAACATTTTGCATTTCAGACTTCGGGAATATATTGCGACATGAAGCCGATACAATAAATCAAAATCGAGTAACATTCTGAAATCCCCAGGATGTGTCCTAATCAAACCAAAAGAGAACATGCAGATATTAAACTCATAAAAGAAATGGAAGACATATTAGTACTCTTAGTGCCAAGTTGTCTCAGACAATCTGTTTTCCTAATGTGGGACAGTTCTGTGCAAAATGTGGGACACTGAAAAGTCTATATTAAAAAGCCTCAGTCACCTTCATTCATGTAATAAAAAAATCTCAGGCCAGTAACACTCAAAGCTACAGTAAATGTGCAATACCATGCTATGTTACTATTTATAATGTGATTGTTGTTACAACAGAAGATGTTTTTATTTAAATTGAAGTTAAATGCATCAATCTGGTGCACTGAGGGCAAAATTAGTAGATTTGTGGATACAGCTCTCAACACTCATATGAAACAGAACTGTTCTTACAATGTGTGTTGGAAGGTATTAAATTACTATGCATATGTTATTGTGTACACACAGCTGATCACCTGAGAGCTGCCGTTTCATTCAGAGCGTTTAAAAAAAACGACGGTCTGATTTCAACAACTCAATGTGTGACTATTATAGCAGTAATATTAGACACTAATAATACAGTAAACTATGAACACTGTACATATGATTGTTTGCCCGTGGATAGGGTGATCGGTAGTGAGAGCCGCTGCAGTTTCCCCCGGTCGGATGTGATATAAAAACAAAGCGATTATTTTTGTTGTTGTAAACTCACGTGGATTAAATGTAGTGCATTCATTTCAACTCGCGAACATATGATACATTAAATGATCGCGAGGATCACGATCGAACATCGTTTGTTTGACCCTGGATGCATTTCCTGATCTAAAAACATAGCGATGGTTTTGTACTTACGCCAACGTGAATTAAACATTATTTTGTTAAATAAAAACATGGTGATGTTTAGTAAATGATTACATGTCTCTTACTTAAGCACAGAGTATGATCCTATCCGTGACATATATGGATCTTAACAAATATCCGCTATATCAGATCCCTGTACATCAGCTGTTTATTTCACATGAGTTCCAGTGTGGCAGCTTTTCACGGCTCTCCCTGGTGGATCCATGATCCATTGCTGCTGGTTTCATTATAATTAAATTTATTTATCAAGGGGGCGTTTCAAGTCCTGCGGGGGGGTTTTCCTTTTCAGCAGGGGCCCACCCCGTGCCGATCACGGACCCGCCCGGGTAGGCGTCTGAAACGAAGCGCTACATCTTGTTGCGGGATTGGGGTTTTTTCAACCCAACTCCTCACCGCGTGTTGTTTTGACGAGTCCTGCTTGAAATCATAACAGGGAGGGAATTTAGAAGACACCAGGATACCAGTTAAACAATAATCCATTTTAATTAAACAAAGTAGTAATAATGCAATACGATATACAATAATACATTACTATACAATTCAAAGAATCATATAAGCAACGTGTGGAGTACTCCCGCCCTTTATTCACGCACTGCGGACATCCTATCGTCTTGTCAGCGCATGAAGAGAGAGACCCAACAACCAGAAAACATTTCCCTAATACAAAGAAGGGGTGGCGTTTCATTGGGGAGATCCCAAAACGCTATCTCACAGGGAAATCAGCGTCTGGTAGCTTTTGAAAGCCACAGGTGGTGGAAAGGCACCTCATTAAAACTCAACGAAAATGTCCCTCCCCATTTGTAAAACCTCTCGATGGTTTAACCCAAAAAACATTATCAGGGATAATCTTTACACTCCAAACAGAAATCACCATTAATTCTGCATCTTCCTTCTTCACAAATAGCTTAAAACACTCTTTTGATAAACAGGTAAACAGTCAAAGAAAAAACTATTGTGCTCATCTATTCTAAGAAAAAGGGAACATTGTTTCAGAAATCTATAAAAAAACCTCTCTATATTTGAGAGGAAAAATGTACCTTTTGTTCCTTCAACTATTAACACACAGGAATGTATAAACTCACACATATACTTATTCAAGATACATAGATTTCCTTAAAACATGGCCTGCCAGAGATCTCAAACAGAATTTCCTCTCCCCACACCACTGGGTTGCATACCTCGACCTCCCCCACTGCAATAAAACTTATTTTACAGCCCTTTGTCTCTCTCCATTTCAGTCCTCCCTTGTAGGAAAGGATAAAAACAGAGAAATCACTATAAAACACAAACACAGGTATTGTTTGAACAGTATTCACTTAACTGCTACTATTGAAACTCAAAGGACCTCTTTTAGTGTCTGGCAATTGCAACAAGACTTTGCCATTTTAAATGTAACACACTTCTTTGGTACAATATCTCACATCAATTTCCACAATTCCCTCTTTTGCACTCTTAAACAAAGAGTGCAATTTACACAAGGCACTTGAAACATAACTTGTCATTCCTCTGTGTTCATCTCTCAACATTATACTTAGAGCCCTTTAAACATTTGGAAACAGTCCTTCATAGCAATTTCTTATGGCAGAAGGAGAGGGAGACCAAAACATGTCAAAAAGCTGAGTCCCCAAACTCCTCCTCTCCTTCCGAGACATAGGCCAACAGAGGCATTTGATACGGGGGGGAGAAGCATCTTTTCCTTCAATGGTGGAACTGATTAGTCTGACACATAATGAGTGGATGCACGGCACACAACAACAATCCACATGATAGTCTTTGTCCATGGATACAACTCGAATGGTTTCATCAGACCTCTCTGAGGGCAGGATGGGCTGGTTACCGCAGCACATTTAGGCACCAGGACCCTGTGGTAGTCTTTCAGACAGTAGATTTTATTCTCAGTGTCCACAGTGAAGCACACTCCGTCCAGGCTCTCATTGCAGATGACGCAGCGGAACAACAGGGGCGGTACAACTTCCCCAGGGCCTGCAGGCCTGCATGTCCATGATCAGATGTCCACCTGCATTGCACTTGTCTGCAGACTGCTGGAACCCAGAGTACAGAAAGTCCTCTTCACAGAAAACCCTTCCTGCGTCATAGTAGAACGCCTTCCCTCTCAGCCTTCGACTACAGGCGCTGCAGGTGAAGCAGCTGTCATGGTAGAGGCTGCCCATAGCTTGGCAGGCCTGGCTGGCTCCATACACCGTCTTGTTGCACTTAACACACATTCCTGTTTCCGCGGAGAGTGGAGTCCCTTGTGCCGTCCTGGGTTGCCGTGTCTTTGTCCCCTCTGATCTGCTGACGACGGCTTCTGGGCTGCCTGCTAGAGAGATGTCTTCCTTCTCCTTCAGCTTGCTGATGGCGGCTTCTGAGTCGATGCTGAATAGATGTCTTCCCGATCTTCCTTCTCCGCTCCGATGATGATGCCTCCTGGGACGACTGCTTTGACGAGAGCCAGATCAGTCCTGATGTCGTCTAGGGTCCTCGCAGGTGTTTTCCCAACCGCACACTGGCTCCAGTGGTACCAGTTGTCCCCCTTTCCTTGAAGGCGGACGGCATGGGATGTCCTCTGGGTCACTCGGTCGGGGCCGGAGAGCCTGGGGTTGACAGTCCGCCTCCTGCGTCTCGGGTCCCCCTTTTGGCGTCAACAACCTGTGTGGAGAAATCTGATACAAATCCCTCAAGCCTACGCTCCGGGCTCTGGGGCCCTCGGCTGTTTGACCCACCAGTGCGTGGCCACTTGGAGCCTGTTGGTGGGGTGTCTTAAAACAACAGACGTCTGTGCACAGGTTCTCTAAATTAATTGTGCGGCTTCAGAATCTTAATACTTGGACTGTGCCAACTAAATAAGAACCCCAACATCTTTAGGTAAACTAAATAACATATTTCAATAGCTCTGAATTTCTGACAAGCATCTGTGTTTATCTTTAAATGAAATCCCTGAGATCCCATTAAAAATCTAAATATGATTTGAACTGCTAATGTTTCTGGTAAAGAAACACACTAATGTTATGGATTCAAAAACAACCCAAATCACAATACTAACAAAGTGAATGGCTTCCTGGTGATACTGCTTTTACCCGTCAGTGCTTAGATATTATCCCGCTGAAAAAATGAATACAGAATTCCAACAAACTGTCATCAAATGTCTTTCTATTATGAATGTAGATGAAATGTATATCCCCATAATGACCTAAACAATTAAGTCTGTGGCTTTTACTTCTTTACCAGGCTAGTTACATGATGTTGTCTGTTGAGACATTACTCACAGGTCAGCTTCTCCAGGATTCCATTCTGGACTAACATCTCTCCCAGCAGCCCCTTGGCCACTGATTCTTAATCTGTGTTACCTGTTATAATTCAATCAATATTAGAGACATGTCAACATTCATCCAACAGTGTGTTATCCCCAAATATGGAGCAGGTCAATTCTAAAACTGTCAATCAATGGTCAGATTGAACAATGGAGTTGGGCCGCAGGTCCCATTCAGTCCCTAAATGAAAAAAAAATGTACATTGTGACGTTTACACTCCCCCTTTTTTACACATTATCTCATGTGTAAACAAAATCCTGTATGGGAAGAAAACCTTCAGGTCATAATGGATTATAAGACAATACCAAACATTTTTCCCAAAGGTACATCCGTCATTTCCCACAGTAAACACTCCAGTAAGTGTTTCTCTCCCTCTTTCAGTCCTAAAAGAAACAGAATCTTCATGTTTTAGTTTGAGTTTCACATTCTGCAAACGGCCACCTCCTGTGGGAGTGAAATATCATCAAGCCGATTAGAAACAGTTTCCCCTTTTGTGGAATGTTAGGAAACCTCTCATTTCACACATTATTATCACACAAAGATAATGTGTTAGTCCAAAACATGCTTGATTAGTCATCGTTTTAAATCATGCAGTTGCACTGATCAGGTGCAGACATACACTCACTCACACTCACTCAACTGTCAGGTTGTAAAGTCAGGTTTGGTCAGGTTTGGTCAGGTTCACCTCAGAGTCAGTCATTGACAGTGCCTTCCCAAGTTACCCTGTCGATCAGGGTCAAAGGTCAGTTGGTCTCAGTCTTTTTGGCCATGTGTCGTGCTCTGCAGAGACTCCGATCGTCCAGCACAGGCCAGCATCCTCCGTCTATAAAAATCTGTATATATGGAGCGCCATCATTTATTAATTCACAATTCCAACTATAATGTTCAAGATAGCTCTAACTTTTCATTGGAACAGCGGTTTCCCAAATTCCCTGAAAAGTGTTAGCCAAAAAATGTCACTTCCTTATTGTATTATTACTGCAGTTCATTAACACCTAATCAATATCAACACGTCTAATAGATGTAATTCAGAAACTTGTGCACACAATTATTATCTTTAGTCAAACCTCTACTACGACCTGTGTAGCTCTTCATCTCTCACTATACCCATGTATCTTCAATTCTGGTATACCTAAAAAAACAATGTTAACGTCTTTAACCGTGCGTGGAATCCTGGGTGTCCGAACATGTAACAATCACTCCTCCCTTTATCAAGGACCTAAAAACAGAAGTAATTTCATCAATGGTTTGTAGCTGAACTTAGGAATTATCCCTCATGGTAGGTATGTTTTTACTTTTTAACATCTCTAAATGTCAGTTAATTACTAACTAAATGAATGTACATTAGGAGGTGGTGACGCTAGTCCTCTAAACTCCTAATCTGGTGCCGTGCGCTTCCTGTGAAGCTGCAAGTAAGATTTTAAAACCCACTGCAGGGTGGGTCGAGTGACCCCTCCTCCCTATTGGTCGTCAATAGTATGCACCATTACAATGGGTGATTGAAGGCCCCATATTATTTCCCATTTCAGCATCAGCCCTCTTTACTCTAAAATTACTTTTTAAATAGGAATATGTAGAAATGGAACAAATATTCAATCTTCAGAAAAGTTCTTAACCAATGTCTGTCTAGTGAACACCCAACATATTTTAAAATGTCAGATGTATAAAAATAAGCCTAAATACTCCCTTACCATCAAAGTCCAAATCTAGACACAAGGTGAACAGTTTTGGCAACGGACAATTTAATCTAAAAACAAAACAAAATTGGACTTGTGTCCTTGTTATTTGTTCTTCAGAATACATTAGCAAATACCCTGCGAAGTATTTGCAACATAACTAACCCTCCCTAGGATATGAAATCCATTAATCCCTTTACTCATAGTTAGTTTATATGTCTATATTATTATGTGTGACCTAATAATCAGATGTCTTGTTTGTCAACCAAGAATATTAAACTTTAATCTTTTCAGTATTCCAGACCATCGTTTAAACAATCAGCCTCCCCTCTCAAACACTAACCCTATTGTTGTACACCACCCTCTGGAAAACTCTTGCACAGTTATGCTGTCAAATCCTCGCATAATTTCCTCAGAGTCTGAACCGTCTGAGACCAGCCTGTCTCCAGATCTTGTCACAATGTGAACAGTCAGTAATGCGTTGTCCTCTGCAGCTGTTTCCAATTGGATCAATGAAACTCTTGCACTGGGATGTCCTGAGGGGGAAGGCACCTCTGGATCAATGTGCTACAATCAGCAGACACACCTCTGCACAGCAGGAATCCCCAAAACTGCTGTTCCTCTTCACACCACTGTTGCCCCGGCAACGAGGTACACGCAAAATGTTAAACCCTCCTCAGATGCGTTCTTTGCACAGTTCTTCTGTTTCTGTAGTGAGCAACTCTTCACCAACACACTGATTCAGAGTACAACCCAAAGGTGGCGCACAACTTTCCAGTGCCGCTTGCAATCACAATAAATCAGCAACTGGAGATAAACTCAATTTAACTCTCTCCCCCAAAGGGTTACAAAATAAAACGGCTGAGTGTCTATATCGTCAGGAATGCTGAAACATGTGAATGTTAAAACAAATCAATGGCAGTAGTCTACCCAGATTCTTTACTCCATTAACAGTAGTAAAACCACATTGTAAAATCTCTTTTGTCTAGTTGAAGTCCTGCTTACTTCATCTTTAAAATCTTCATTATTTTGAAACCAAAAAAGGTCTTTCTTCTCCACCATGATCCTATCTCTACACCCAAGTCCTTAGAAACTGATGATTAATCTTTAGAAACCATGAGGAATGACAGTTCTCACAAAACACTACTCTTCCTTACTTCAGTTCTAAATCAAATGAGCCAAACAGGAAACCCCCTTAACCACTTGCTTATTCTATTCTTTTTGAAATTGTTTATCTAAGTTGTGTTACAAGCAGGTTAGATCTGTAACAAAATACAAAACTAACTGTATTTAGCGCTATACTTGAAAAACAAGTAATCCGATCATATTTAATGAATATATATCTTTCAACACTTATTATTGGTGGAAAGGTTTCCTCACAAAATGTAATCTCCATTACTAAAGCTCAAACCTACAGAAATCATCACGGAACAGTTTTCTGTCCTTATCACTTAATTGTCTCAATACAAACTACAAAGCGTTGTGAAAACTCCCACTCTTGAGAACATCTCAACACTTTATTCCATCTGAGCACGAGTGTTTGACAGACACGCCCTATTAATCCAAAACGGTCTTTAATGGTATCAATTGTGAACTTCCTTAATATGAATTGTAAATGCAACATATGTTCTCTTTAGAACACAGATATGACAGTAGCTGCTGAAACTGGTCAATAGCAGTTTTCTGTCAACCTAGTTAAGCATGTTGTTGTTATATCTAGTAAATATATTTTTATTTCATGTTTACTCACAAAACAATATGACATTATTTAGAAACAAGTTTTACTCTCTCTGAACTCTTACCAATAGAGTTGTTCATCAGTGAGTTCAACAGATGCAGCCACCCCCGCTTGTCCCATAAATAAATTGGTTGTGGTTACGTCCCACATGGACATAGCCACCTCTGCGTCATATGCATATGCATAACTTTGGTCGTCTTTTCTATCATAATTTAGCGTTATATGGGGAGGGTCTGGAGGGGAACCATAAGGCCTGAGGAGGTTAATCCATGGCTTCCATTGTTGAAAAATGGAAAATAGTCCTGGCGTGTTGTCCTGGGGCCGGTCTAGCAACCCCCAGTATATAGTGGCATACTGAGTTGCATCTGCTTCTGTAGATTGACCCAACAACATCTGAGAACCTGACTTTATGGTGGGTATTGAACAATTGAGGCGAGTACCGTCTGGAAACGATATTATCAGTCCATCGGGGGAACAGAGGATGGAGGCATTAGCTTTGATAAGAACATCCCGTCCCATGAGGTTAGCCGGACTTCGCGGTGCCAGAATGTACTGCTGGAAAAATATCTGGCCTGCTATTTTGGTGGTTAATGGCGTGGTGAGCGGTACTTGCTCTATTTCTCCCGAAAACCCTATGACTGAGACTTCATCACTTGAAATGGACGTGTTGAACTTGGGGGAGTTGATAGTTGAATATCTTGCTCCTGAATCAACAAGGAATGGTAGCTTCGAGTTGTGTACAGTCATGTCTATGTAAGGATCCGCCAGGCCCGTACATTCTGGGTTCCCTGGGCGACCTCATTCTGGTGGGTAATAGTCTTGTCCGTATGGCACAAACTGGCCATAGGAGGCGGCCATCGCATTGGGTGCAACGGGCTGCACAAACTGGCCATAGGGGGCGGCCATCGCATTGGGTGCAACGTGACCCTGGACTTGGTGTTGGGCCTGTGGGGCTGCCTCATGGGGTTTCTGGACATGCTGCACGTCTGCTGTGTACCCTTGTCCATGCCCTCTCTGTCCCCCTTGTCCCCGCCCTCTCTGTGGTGGGGGCCCATATGGGCATTGCCTGAACCAGTGGTCGGCCTGTCCACAGGTGAAGCACCCCTGCTGTGGATTTTGGTTCTCTCCTGGAGCTGCTACAAACCCTCCTCTACCTCTAGCTCTGCCTCTGAACCCGCCCCTCTGTTGCTGAAAACCATTATTGTAGCCATATTGGGGCTGGTTATAGGACGGACCTTGGTTGGGAAAACCCCCTTTTTGGTTTGGCTGCCTCGGTGCCTGCTCTGCTGGCTCCACGGGATGAACAATCAGCTGTTTGGTACACTTTTTGTCATTTTGAACTGTTTTACGGGCTATTTCAAGCTGAGTACGGAGTAGTTGCACTCTCAACTCTTCTTCCTCGGTTTTATTCTTCGTGAGTTGTTTGTTAAATTTGCCTAAATGATGGGCCAAGTGACGCTCCCATGTCTGCGTGTTTAGGTGATCTGCCTCTGGGTTGTCCTCCATGAGAGCTTTAATCTCGGCAGGTACAGCTGCCATTATCGCTTTACGAAACATCTGCACATTTTGGTCATTATTTTCGGGACTACAGTCAGTAGCTACTGTGTATTGTTGGCGTGACCTGAGCAACATGGTTGCTGCGGCCTCTCCAGGTGTGAATGTGAACGACAGTGACCCGTAGCCTCCTCCTGTCTGTGGGAAATGTTCTCTCATTGCCTTGCTCAGCAAGCTGTGTATGTCTTTGGAAGAGATAGGCTTGTCATCGCTCATTCTTCCTGTACCTGATCTTCCCTCAACTCTCTCTACCTCATAGCTGGAAGTCTGTTGTGCTCATATCCTCCTGAAATCTCCAAGGCAGATTGTTTGTCCTACTGACATATCCGCAAACTTTCTCATCCACTGTCTCCCTCCCTCAGTAGGCAGCGGCATTTTGTCAACCAGTGCATGTATGTCCCCTAGTGAGAATGGGTGATAAGTCATATCCCCACTGGGGAGAGCCACTAAAGGAGCTTGTAATACTGGGGCCAAAAAGGCATGAGATGTGGGGTTGTCCGAGGTGTGATGGGATCTTAACATCCCCCGGGGGAGTCCAATAACCTGTTCATTAGTCAATTCAGTGATTATTCCTTCCAGAGATATGCTCTTAATCTTTGTCCTGTTCTTCCTGCCTTTGTCCTGTTCCTGCTCTGCTCGCCTTTGCTGAGCAGTGTCCTGATAGCTATCTCCATACCCTGTGTGTTCTGCCTCAGAGTGAAACTTATCACCATCATCTCCAGATGCTCCTCCCCTGCTTTTTGGTTTATAGCTGGTCTGGACTTTTCTACTTCTAAAAGGATCGTCACCTGATTTTTCTCCCTCCGAGGAGCTGTCCTCTGCTCTGTCTTGTCTGTCTCCTTTTGCTTGTCTTCTTTTTCCATTTCCCTTCTGACTCTGTCGTTCCTTTTCAAATTCCCTTGATTTTTTCGCCCCATTGTGATAGCCCCACTCTCTCTCCTGACTGTCCCCACTCCCCTCTTCCTTCTTATCACTCCCTCTCCCCTCTTCCTTTCTTCTCTTCTCATACTGCCTTCTTTCATAGTCTAATCATACTCTATCCTCTCTCTCCTTCTGCTCTTGGCGTTCTACAATGGCGAGTAATTCTTCCTCTGTGGGGCTGTCTTCACTTCTATTAATAGAGTGACTCCTTAAAGGAGTCAGTGAAACATTTCCCCTGATTGTAAAGTTACCCCCCTTATCACTTGTTTGTTCTTGGTCTGATCCACAGGCCCCTGTCTGTGGCATCTGTAGATTAGACATGGGGTGTGTGTTTGGGACAGGGGGAGAGTAAGGGAGAGGTTATTTACGTGGATTGAATAAATCCGGGTAAATGAGGGGGGAACTGAAGGGGAGAACTGGATCCTCTGTAGGTCCTGGCTGAGACCTCTCTTCTGAGCCAGCCTGTTGTACCGTGCACATGTCATTTACAGCACTGCTGAGAGTTTGCCTCCCCATGTCTTCCCTGTGTGTGGCAGAGGTTCCCTCTGTATTCATACTCCCATAAGCCCTGACACCTTCTGCAATTAAGTGAAGTATTTCTTCCTGTGTAGGTGGTTTTGCTGGCACGTGCGTCCCTATACTGTCACTAGAGCGTTGAAACTCCTCTCCCTGGGTCGGGGTTTGGACTGCGACCAGGACTGGGGGAGTTTTGGCCGTGAAGGGGGTAACAGCTACTCCGTTCATGGCGAGTGCTGCATTATGACAAAGCCTCCGTATTTTATCTAACTCCTCCTTTTCTTTGTTTAGTTTCCTCCGGCCTACTAATCCTTGCTTTTTTTGGTTTAGGTCACCCAGTTTTTTTACAAGTTGTCGTTCATAAACATTTAGAGCTGAGCTTAAATTTCCTAGAGCTTCATCTTCTCCCACTCTGTCTTCTTCTATCATTTTTTTATGGAGGAACCCAAGGTCGGCACAAGCTTTTTCCTTATCTCCCTGTTTGAGTCCACTGAGAATCAATCTCTCAGTCTGTCTCCATTGCTCTCGGAAACTTCCGGGAATTGGGACGTGTAAATCTTTATTTTCAAACTGTCCCTCCATGGTGATTATATCTTATTTATCTGACTAGGTTGCTATGTATTCAGTGTTATTTATTAATATAATGGACAATACTCGTCGTTACTCCTAACGTAGTTAATGTATTTATTTAACTGTCCTGCCCTTAATTCAAATGTGTAACTATTTTGAGTGTAAAAAACTGAAGTATTACACCCCCACTTTGAATGATGTATATTTATATATATATATATATATATATATATATATATAATATTAATCAAGAAGTACAACCATAAGCACTTATAATGCCATTAACGGACTGGCTTATCGAAAGGCAGTTGAGTAGTACTTGAAATGTTTTGGCTCTATTAACCCAGATATATTTCAATTATCCTGTGTTGTTATTTTTTATTTTCCTAGTCTAACGCACTTATTGTGAGTCGCTTCGGATTAGAGGCGCCAGTCAAATGGAATGTAATAATGTAAGACGTACTACAAAATACCTCCACCAGATGGCGGCACCTCACCAGTTCCACCTCACTTGAGGGCAAAGATGCTTCTGAGAGCAACCAGCTTAAACTTTGCGTATTTGTCTGACCTTTTCTCCCTTATTTATTCGTAGTTATTCACATAAAATTATTCCCCGTACAGTCTATCGAGCTTTTTTTGTGCGATGTTTATTTCAACAGATAATGCGACCTTAGAATGCGCTTCGACACGGCTTTTCAGCTATGTGACATCCTCATGGAGCCGAAACCCAGGTCAACAGAATCCTTTATCGTCACGTTTAGCTTCTTAGATTAATAACCCCACAGAACAAGAGAACGAGATTCCGTTCGTTTCAAAATGACTTTTTGAAATTTGCGTATCTCCTCTTGGATTGGTTTACATACAATACACTCCAGCGTCCTATGAGGCTGAAGAAGTATTATTCAGTTTCGTCCTGGGTGGATATCATTTCTTATGAAACCCACTGGACTTCCCCGACTGGAATTGCCGACTTGATTTCCCTAAAACCAACGGGGCCTTTCACCATAATCTTACACTTCTCTGTCGCTTCACGTGTAGCATACCCCTAGGTCCTTAACCTTTGCTTTATCATCATGTAGTAGTCCAAAGTTACCTACTTTATTCTATATGTATTGCATAATTATATTACACTTATAGTCCTTCCTTACCTATCTATATTAATGTATGCATTACACTATCTTATGAGATCAGTAGCCAATTGTTACTTTCCTATACTAATATATGTATCGCATTATTTTATTATAAAGTCTATGACACTGAGAAATATTCCTGACAACTCTAAAAAATTTGAATATATCCAAATCACAGATTTTGAGTGTAACGGGTATCTGTGCTTACCTGTATTTTTGTATAGAGCTCTGTTTTTAGTTGTCAGAAAGTATTTCGAGGTGCCGCCCTGGACTGCTTCGTCCGCTGGCTCCTGATGCGACTCCCTTTGAACTCCCACTCGCTAACGTCGGGTCACCACTTGTTGCGAGATTGGGGTTTTTTCAACCCAACTCCTCACCGCGTGTTGTTTTGACGAGTCCTGCTTGAAATCATAACAGGGAGGGAATTTAGAAGACACCAGGATACCAGTTAAACAATAATCCATTTTAATTAAACAAAGTAGTAATAATGCAATACGATATACAATAATACATTACTATACAATTCAAAGAATCATATAAGCAACGTGTGGAGTACTCCCGCCCTTTATTCACGCACTGCGGACATCCTATCGTCTTGTCAGCGCATGAAGAGAGAGACCCAACAACCAGAAAACATTTCCCTAATACAAAGAAGGGGTGGCGTTTCATTGGGGAGATCCCAAAACGCTATCTCACAGGGAAATCAGCGTCTGGTAGCTTTTGAAAGCCACAGGTGGTGGAAAGGCACCTCATTAAAACTCAACGAAAATGTCCCTCCCCATTTGTAAAACCTCTCGATGGTTTAACCCAAAAAACATTATCAGGGATAATCTTTACACTCCAAACAGAAATCACCATTAATTCTGCATCTTCCTTCTTCACAAATAGCTTAAAACACTCTTTTGATAAACAGGTAAACAGTCAAAGAAAAAACTATTGTGCTCATCTATTCTAAGAAAAAGGGAACATTGTTTCAGAAATCTATAAAAAAACCTCTCTATATTTGAGAGGAAAAATGTACCTTTTGTTCCTTCAACTATTAACACACAGGAATGTATAAACTCACACATATACTTATTCAAGATACATAGATTTCCTTAAAACATGGCCTGCCAGAGATCTCAAACAGAATTTCCTCTCCCCACACCACTGGGTTGCATACCTCGACCTCCCCCACTGCAATAAAACTTATTTTACAGCCCTTTGTCTCTCTCCATTTCAGTCCTCCCTTGTAGGAAAGGATAAAAACAGAGAAATCACTATAAAACACAAACACAGGTATTGTTTGAACAGTATTCACTTAACTGCTACTATTGAAACTCAAAGGACCTCTTTTAGTGTCTGGCAATTGCAACAAGACTTTGCCATTTTAAATGTAACACACTTCTTTGGTACAATATCTCACATCAATTTCCACAATCTGTATGCAAATTACTAGGGATGCACGATAATTATCGGCCCGATATTAGGAATTATGACGTCATCCCTATAAACCGATAACAGTATTAATAGCCCCGATAATATAAAATATATTTTTTGGGTAATACTGCGGTGTGGGTGGATTGGGATGAGGGGCGCTTGTTTTTCACTCGGCTCCTCCCGTTTTGCCAGTGCTGTGGTGTTAGTGGTTTAGGAAGAGGGGAGTTCTTCACAAATCCAGCGCTCCCTAATACTTCGAACCTGATCAGTCACCTGAAACATCGCCATCGCTACGATGGTGTGTTAAAAGCATACGAAGACAATAATACAATACAGTGTGGGTGTGTGTGTGTGTGTGTCTGCGCGTGTGTCTGCGCGCGCGTTGGAGCTATGTGCAACTCAAGGCATATGCTCGAACCGGAGCTGCTGGACGTTGCAATCATGTTTCTGAGTGTGCTGACTTTTCGTACAATGTCCCGCTGTCTGCTTCCTGCATCAAGTCAAGTGCTCGGCGCAGTTGTGTGGATAGAGCGCTCCTCTGTTTTCATTTAAACAGCTCCTTATATCCGTTAGCGCAGCTAGCTAGCACCATATGCTAACAACAACAATGCACGTAAGGTCTCTCTCTTGCTCGCTCGGACCACACGCGCACACACACCCTCCCGGTCCTCCAGATGGCCAGTCGGTGCCTGCCGGTGAGCGTGGAAGTGTGGTCTGCCACAAGCGGGCGGCAGGAGCGGGGCTGTCAGCACCAGCTTGTAGATGGTATTTTAAAGTCGATGCGCTCTGAAGCTACGGGGCGGCCGAGGAAAAAAAATACACATGCGTTAATCGCGTTAAAATAATTAGTGGCGTAATTTTAATTTTTATTATCGGTTATCGGTATCGGTATCGGTCTTGAGAAGCAGGAAGTTATCGGTATCGGTATCGGTTTCAAAAAAACAATATCGTGCATCCCTACAAATTACTCACCTTAGAGCACTGTTTGGTGAGATAAGTAGCTCAAAAGCTTAAAATGTTACATCCGATTTTCGAAAAATCTTCAAAACTCTTGTGAAAACACAAATTTACTCATGTGATCGAAATGTTTTGGTGTTTTAGATTTGGTTACCAAAGTCTTAGGATCACAAAAGCAGTGCAATATTTGAATTACACTGTATATAAATGTGTAATTCATGTAAAATGAAAACAATTTAATTCGAATTTTGAGTAAAACAAGTGTTTATCACTCTATTTTCACCACAGCAGGGACTGAGATACATTAGGACTGAATAATGACTTCATATTACATACCAAGGTTCATGTGCTGTGTAAAAATACAAATTGAGCATTCAACCTTTTTTTCAACCAACAATTTATTATAAATATGTTTTTTTCAACCAACTATTTATATAAATATAAGAAACTGGAAAATCTAACTTTTTACAATATTGAACATCAGAACGTTCAACCAACTATTCATTATAAATGTTAAGACAGTGTCAAGGTCTTTGTCTGTCTTCCAAGACAGTGGGTCTGGCTGCTGTGTAGGTGGGGGTGATGATGCATGGGCTGCTGTGTAGGTGAGGTGTACAAGTGCTATACGAGACCTCCACGAGACCTCCTGGCTGGCTGGGTTGAAGGTGATGGCTGTGGTGGAGCCTTTGTGCCGAGGTGTATCTTGACCTGGTGGCAGCTGCAGATGGAGGTGGAGGCAGCTGTAGTGATGCTGGTCTGCTGGTCCTTGGTGGTGATGGCTCTAGTGAAGGCCCTTGAGCCACAGTAGATCTTGACCTGGGGGCCGGCACAGATGGATGTTGTGGCTGCTGGATAAACGCCGCCTGTGGGCCACTAGGCCCAGACAGCTGTGAAACATCTCTGTAAAACAAATACAAATATAGGACAATAATTACAACAAATTTCATTGAAATAAAGTTCAAGTAAAATGTTGCTCAAGCACAAATAACAATGCACACAAAAAGAAAGTTTGGGAGGTTGGAAAAGGAGTCTCTCTCGATCTCTCACACACACCCACACACAGGCTACATCTGATTTCAAAGTCTCATCTGTACAGGACGGTAAAATATTAACAGGCACACATAAATAAATCTATGACAGTCTCATCTGTACAGAACAGTCTGATAAAATAATCGATGGCAAAAACATGTCACTGTAAATGTCTCTGTTGTGGGACGAATAAATGATTAATTTAATCATCTACACATGTAATCACTGCTGCTAGCAAATACTACACATAATCAGACACATTTTGCAGCCTTTTTGCATATTAGAAACGGAGTTGGCGACACTAAAACTGCAATATAATGTTTGTGTAGCAATAATACATGACATATTTTTTACATGCCTCCAGTACCGATAAAAAATCAGATAACTTCGGAGCTTAACGTTACCATGGCCTTTAATCATTCAGCTCCGGGGCCCGTTTAATACCGGGGCTCGGTAAAAAAATGAAATAAATAACTTTTATATTGATAAAATGGATCTATTGCTTTTGAGATTAAAAAAAACGTGTAATGGATTTATTGCATTTTGGGAAAAAAATATCATCTTTTAAAATAAGTCTTTGAAAATTCAAATCTGGATTTTAATTTCTAATTATTGTTATTTTAACCTCAAGATGCTCTGTGAAAGTTTGAAACAGAAAATAGTAGTTTTCACTTGCCACTTTTCTTGGTAAAGAAAACATTTTTACTCAAATTAATCAAAATGGATTTATAGCGTTTTGGAATCAAACTCTTCAAATTGTCGCCCACTTTTAAGTCCCGTCTGAAAGCCCACCTATTTTCCCTCGCTTTCGAGTCAGTTTGAGCTATGTTTTATCGATTTTTATGCTTTTATTGTCTGTCCGTATTCTTTACAGTATGTGCCTTTTATCTATTCTTATGTATGCCTTTTATCTATTATTGTAATGTTATGTTTGCTTAGAGGGATATGAGGCATGGCTAGAATGGGTGATCCTTTTGGTATTTTGAGCAAAATACTTCATAGACATGTTTTTAATATATTTGTATAGATCTGAGACCTATGCTATTGCTTAAAAATAGCATGATAGGTGACCTTTATGTTGGGAGACCAGTTTTTGAAAGTCAAGAATAGCATTTTCCCCATTAAAGGTAGGGTAGGTAATTCACTTCAGAAACACTTTTTGTTATATTCCATTGAATGCACTTAAAATCCCGATAGCAATGAATGCATTAAATGCTTTGACAATTAATTCATAAAACAATTTAATCTGTGGAAGCCGTGGTGCTGTAAAAAGCACGACCAATCATCTGAGCCGGCCTGGCTAAAATAACTGGATGGCCGCCTGCCTACCTGCCTGTCAGCCTTCCATCTCGTAGACAAGCTTTTCTCCTTTGCCAGTTCCGTCCAGGACTTTGTAGAAGGTGTTCCAGATGCTGCACTCATCTTGCATCTCACTGAGAAACTGAAGCATTTTTTTAACATCCTCAGAGAATGGCATAAGAGTGGGAACATTCCATTTTGATTCAGCAATGTTCCTGAGAGCCGTTGAAGAAATCATCTCGTTCCATTTCTCACTGTGAACTTGTTGAAATTCTGTGGCCTTTCTCACACGTTCATGATTGTTAGCTATTAACCCATGAGCTTTCAACAGTTTGCTGACATTGACCATCGCATTACCAAGTTTGTTTGCGAGGGATGGAATCTGAAATGTTCCAGTTCCACTATCATAGCCACAAGTGACCTTAACAGCTCTGACCGTTTCCAAGTACTTCTTAGGATTAATTCAATCCTCCAGACTGGTGACCTTTCTGCCATTGTGAATTAACTGTCCCAATTCACTCATCTTCTCCCTTACATTTTGTTTGTTTTTGTTGGAATTCCCACCTTTGTTCAACAAGTGCTGCCCAAGATCAGTGATGACATGGTCACTATTAATGATATTTGTGATGGGATCAGGATTCATTGAACAAATCACTCCCCACAATTGTTTTTTCCCTGTCGATCGCGAGATGTGTCTAAAAATAGAACAACAATATTCTGTTTTGTAATTAATGTCCTATAACATAATCTTCCCGTGCCAGAATAATGCACTTGAACGCACCAAAGCTTTGTGATTGGCCGGCGTGACCCCATATGTGGGGGCGTGGCTGGTGGGCAGTGGGCACTATTTCGCTGACTTTGTCCGTGTCAACAGGTGTGACAGTCCGCACACACACAACACAAGACCGCAATTATGGCAGAAGCAAAAAAGCCCAAAAGATATCATTTTCACTCTGAGTGGGAAGATGATTATTTTTGTATCTATTCCAATTCAAAGTCCATCTGTCTCATCTGCAATGCAATGCGAGCGTGGCTTTATCGAAGAAGGGTAATTTAGGAGCGGCATTTCAAAACAGTGCACAAACGCTAGGAGATGGAATCCCCTCCTAATTCTGCCCTATGCTCCAAAAGGGGAGGGACCTGAAAGGACAGCTAAATGCACAGCAGTCCATTTTCACCAGGCCCAACAACAAGAGCAAGGCTGCTACCATAGCATCTTATCGGGTCAGTCACGTTCTTGCGAAACACATGAAGTCAAAGACGGCGAAGTTGTGAAAGAAGCATTACTGGAGGCTGCCGACCTTTTTGGGGACAGTAAAAATAACAGTAGCATTTCCACAGGTTTTTGATATGATAAAAACTCAAGTTAGATACAGTTATTAATCAGCTGTAACTTTTAGTTTGTTTAAACTTATTAATTATAATTATTGTACAAAATGGTATAATAATGCAAACTTAAATTGAGTATAGTCTATCATCAATTTAGCTTAAGAAACTAGTGTTGCTTGCATCCTATTTTTTTAAAGGCATTTCCTTTTATACTCTACTAAAATGCAACAACAAAAGGGTTTGATTCTATTAATTTTGTCTTTTTTATTGCACTTTGGCAGCAGATTCCTGAGTAGCTTCAGATCTGAGTTGTCTTATTAGTAAGCCTCATGTATACATTTGTAGCAACACTATTTGTATATACAGATGTAGCACTCCAGATCAGACACACATGGGTGTGACCCAGTCAAAAGCCCAGCGGATGCCAGTGGCTGGGGGTGTTGCCAAATTGCTCGAGGGCGTTGCCCAATTTCCCCATTTGTTCAATTACAGGATTTAACCATGAGATGGCGCTTCATTCACAAAATACACAAAGACAACTGGGTGTTGTAGAACTTAGTCTGTTTGCAATGTTTGCAGCTCTGCAGTTGTGTTTGCTGAATACTGTAGCATTTAATCACTTATTTGTTACTGTATGGTTTTCACAAGCTACCATCAATATTTTAGATCAAATCAAGTAAATAGTTTGCTTTATGCAGTATATTTCTTGTAATATTGTTGGGGTGTTTTTACACAGTACAGTAGATTGAAGTAAATCAACTTATACATTAAGATAAGATAAGATGGACCTTTATTAATCCCGTGGGGAAATTCAGTAGTTCAAACAGCAACAGGGTGAGAGTGAAAAACAGGACCGCACAGATTCACACAGATGAATAAAATCAAAAATAAGATGAGCGATAAAAATAATAATAATGAGAAACTATGAAATAAGAAATGAATAAAACTAAAATGTAAATATCCTATTATAATGTATTGTATTATTAAGTAATATCATACATTAACCCCATTATAGCAGATGCCACATTGAATGGATGAACACATGTATGCATCAATAATTACAACAGAGTATTTCTAAATACAAGTTGTAAAAATACTTATGTATTTAATATTAACCCTTTGGAGTCGACCGTCACGCCGGCGTGATCAGATCACATGACCTGTTCAAGCCGGTGCCGCATAAAAACAACAGTCCGGACAACATTGCCCTGTGTTTATGTCGAAAGTACTGGCTTGAAACTATATCCCAGTCTTTGTTTCATGCAAAAAGACCCAGTAAACACGGAGATACGATGATATAAAGTTAATACATTTCAAAAGTATGAAAAATGGAAGCACATATTTGAATATCTTCGCCATATTTGATCATTTTATCAAACGGAAATTCTGGAAACTGTAAATCATTCTCAACAGGATGTATATGTGTATTTCTGTCGAAAGTACTGGCTTGAAACTATATGCCAGTCTTTGTTTCATGCAAAAATACCCAATAAACACGGACATACGATGATATAAAGTTAATACAGATATATTTCAGGAGTATGAATAATGGAAGCACATATTTGAATTTCTTCGCCGTATTTTTTACGAAACGGAAAATACTGGAAACTGTAGATTCTGCTCAACAGGATGTATTTACCAGGGAGGGGGTGAGGTAATCAGGAAAACAGAGTGATACGAGACAAAGAGAGACGGCGGGAAATGGAGAGAGACAGTGTTGTAGTCAAGTCACCAATTCACGAGTCCAAGTCACCCTCGAGTCACCACTCTTCGAGTCCGAGTCCAAGTCCGAGTCACCCAAGGAGTGTCCAAGTCGAGTCCGAGTCATCATTACCTGTGTTCGAGTCCAAGTCCGAGTCACTTAAGAAGAGTCCAAGTCAAGTCCGAGTCACAAGTCTTCATGTATTAATCTTCGTGGATATATGTTTTGAAATGTAGCTGCTCCTCTACATTGCTGTTATCCTGTCTATTGAACTGCTGTGAAGCGAGTTTGGCTACAATTCTTGTAATAGGTGCTATACAAATATAAAGCTTATTTCTAATATTAATATTATTATTATATATAAATAAACTATATTTAAAATGAGTTACCTTTTAGAGAAGTGATTATATGTGTATGCCAATATTTTTCTATGGTAAAGTTTTCGTTTTGCACTTTTATTTTGATAGTAATAAGACCGGGACTCTTATTTTGAAGGAACTTTTACCAGTTAAATCAGTTTACTGATAAAGATTTATCCCCAGAAAGCACATGGCTACTTAGCATGCAAAATTACGTCATTCTGCATGTTAAGTATGTGCTTTCGTTATCGGCTGAATCTTTATTTATTGATTAGATCACGTTACTCTGATGATAGTGTTCAAGACAGCCTATATGTCTGAACTCGATCCTTAGAGTAATGTGTTACGGAGCCTTCTCTTCTATATTGTTTCCACATAACGAGCATTTTGCGCTGCTCTTTTCCAATGTGGAAGCAGAATGTGTGAAAGCATACAGCATGATGCGGGGTGTGTCTGTAGACATCTCTAGACTGGAATAGCGGGGCCCAGTACGTGAACTCGCCATACAGGATAGAGGACATCAGACTCCAGAGAAAATGTGCTCGAGTCCAAGTCGGAGCGTCAATGTACGAGTCGAGTCCGAGTCATCGTGGGGGGGGGGAATTCACGAGTCCGAGTCCGAGTCCAAGTCATCCTGTGCGAGAATTCACGAGTCCAAGTCCGAGTCGCGTCAATCAGTGCGCGAGTCCGAGTCGAGTCACGAGTCCCGAAAATCGGCACTCGAGTACTCCATCTCTGGAGAGAGACGAAGATATACGAAGACAGGCGGCGGGAGACGAAGAGAGGCGGCGGGAGACTGCGATTGAAGTAAAGTAACAGACAAACATTGAGAATTTAGATATAGGTAGATTTAGAGTTTTGAAGATTCAACTATGATGAAGAGAACTCTGAACGTGAGTCAAGCTTTAAGCTTGTTTTTTGATATGGAGCAGGAGGAACCTGTGAGCCTCTGTGTCGTAGTTGACAGAAACCGCTTTGAAGCGTGGCACAGATAAAGACAGAAAAAACAGATTTTTTTACATAATGTTTATATAAATATATATATATATATTTGTATTATATTTATAATAACACTTTTGCCTTATCAGAATGAAATCCCATGCTACCTCAATCAAACTTTCACATTATCATAGTGACATCCCATGTATTGAAGGGTAAAGATAAGGCAAAAGTAAATCCTATCATGGAAACGCTAAAAACATTGAGCTGTCTGAGTGGAAAAATAACGTGTTAAAGTTTACTGCTGGCCGGCTACATCCTGTTATCTTCAAGGACTAGAAAACCATGGTACGGTATGTGGGGTCCCGACCTTCAAAAGGCGCAACCGTCTTGTGAGAAAACCAGTTAAAACAGGTAACAAAGACACACCGAATTTAGGAAAAAGGGAGTAGGGCCCTGGGCGTGACCTGAGCTAAAACTGTGTGTGGCTGGGCAGAAAAGGCAGATTGCAGCACAGAGAGCATCAAAGGTGGGGGCTTCACAGCAAATACTATAAAGAACAAGATATATTCAGGATTCGAGACTCACTTCAACTGGGATCTCACACTGACGAGCTTGTCACGGTGGGAACTCAAGAAGGAGTCCAAGGCGCTGGCGTTTTGTGGTATAGTATGGATTGATATATCTTTGTTGAACTGTGTAATAAAGTGCATATTTGAAGAAACAATCCCAATGGATTGTTTCAAAACTAGACTTTGCACTCCAATGAGTGCAAAGTCTAGTTTTGTACAGCTAACAGAGAATAGTGTCTTGGACACAATTCCTTTTCCCTCAGAACTAAGAAAGGTCATCGGCGGATCCGGACGGCGACCCCGCTCTGGCCATATCCAAACGATCTGCGCGGAGGACGGACCTGGTCCGGTAGACTCCAACAGCTTGGTGACCCCGTGACGTGATGGTCTAGAGCGGGTAGTCTGGACACCGATGACCTTCTGAGAGGACACCAAAAAGTTTACGGCTTTTACAAGAAACCATCTCACACAATCAAAAACCCGGGTAATTCAGAATCAAGGTAAGCATCTGCCTGTTACAACAAATAGATGTTTGAAATACCACTACATTTTAGGATTGTGTGAAAATGGCAGAAATAATTGTCTCAGCTAAAAAGTAAAGATAAAACGTAAATAAAATGGTGTGCACTAAATAGATCAACAAGGGTATAAACAAATCTGTGATGAGAAGCGGGTGAAACCCGTAATTTATGAGGATCCGCCACGCTCCAAAGGGAAGGTGTCAAACTACTAAAACTAGTAGTCATAAGTACAGTGTAAAACGAGGGGAGACTCTAGTATCTAAAGGGAAGGTGTCAAACTAGTAAAACTAGTAGCCATAAGTACAGTGTAAAACTAGGGGAGACTCTAGTATCTAAAGGGAAGGTGTCAAACGAGTAAAACTAGTAGCCATAAGTACAGTGTAAAACTAGGGGAGACTCTCGTATCTAAAGGGAAGGTGTCAAACTAGTAAAACTCGTAGCCAAAAAATAAATAAAAAAGGGGGGGGGGTGTTAAGGAGGAATAGAAAATGGAAGGCGAATTTGCGCGAGAAGAAGCGCTAGGCTTCAAAATCCCAGATGTACGTCGCGAGGTTTGGAAAGAATGGGTGGTAGAAGGACAAAAGGAAGTTGAGAAAAAGTATCACAAAAAATGGGAAATTAAAGGAGTAGTATTGATCTGTTTGTTGATTGTTCTGTCTGTTGGTTGTCATTGTTGATTCATAAAGACCTTGTTTTATGTTGGTAAATGTTTTGGTATACCAATAGTTTGTTGTTAGTTGTTGAAAGAAGCCCCCCTTCTCTTGAAAAGGCTGAGAGCTCCAGCTGGAGCCAGTATTTGTACTTTCGGATTCTGTAGAAGAGTACTCTTTGTTTCAATCAGAAAAAGAGCAAGCTATTCATCACAATTGTATTTTTAGGTTATGAATAAAACAAAAAGTAGTAGCCTAAGTGATAAGCAGGAGGGTTTTTGAACGCTTGTCAGTCAGAATAATGTTTGTATAACAGGGGAAGCTCATTTGTGGTCAGCTGCCCTCTGTTCTTCAATATTCTGTGTTGCTCCACGGACATTCAAATAAATAAGAATAAGGACATTAAGAGTAACGACAATATTTGTCCAGTGTATTAATAAATACAAGTGAACACATATTAACCTAGTCAGATAAATAGATACGAAGTCATTCTTATTTCAAGGAAGCCCCCCTCCTCCTGGAATGCCTGTTCCAGCCGGGGTGTCTGTGAGAGTACCCGCACCCCCCTCCTTCTTTTTTCTCTCTCCTGTTTGCTCTCTTCTTAAATGCATGAAGAAAGAGCATTGAATTTAAAACAAGGAGTGAATAACATTGAAAATTAATAGATCAATGTGGGAGCTCAAGTAGTAGATATTGAAATAAATAAGAAACTATAATTTGCTGTTTTTAGCATAGTTTTTGTAGGATACAGTTACGTCACTTTGTGGTTTTATGAGGGGTTTTGAGAACTGATTGGTACCATTGCATTACATTGTGAATGTCAATCAATCAATCAATCAATGCTTATTTATATAGCCCAATATCACAAATGTTACATTTGTCTCAGTGGTCTTCACAGTGTGTACAGAATATCAGTATGACAATATGACACCCTCTGTCCTTAGACCCTCACATCGTACAAGGAAAAACTTCCAAAGAAAACCCAGTTTAAAGGGAAAAATGGGAGAAACCTCAGGGAGAGCAACAGAGGAGGGATCCCTCTCCCAGGACGGACAGACGTGCAATAGATGCCGTGTGTAAATTGAAAAGATAATACATTTGCAACATAGGTAGTCCAAATGTTTGGAAATGCATGTGTGTATAATAGGAAGATGAATCCACGAGGATATCCATCCAGGACCTATGATCCAGGACAACAGCCACGACTCAAGATCCAGTGCTCGCGATCCAGGACACAGGACCGCAGGATCATCCATGACTCCGGATCCCAGCATATATAGATCCCAAAAAGAAAGACATTTGGGGAAGCTGGGTTAATCGGAACATGAGAGTACACGGGTATAGACAGAGAGAAGGAAGAAGTAAGATGTCCCACGACAAACTAAGCCTATATCAGCAAAACTAGGGGCTGAATCTAATCAGCCCTAACTATAAGCTTTATCAAAAAGGAAGGTCTTAAGCGCACTCTTAAACACGGATAGGGTGTCTGCCGCCCGAACACAAACTGGAAGCTGATTCCACAAATGTGGAGCTTGATAAGAAAAGGCTCTGGCTCCCATTGTACTTTTAGAGACTCGAGGAACAACCAACAACCCTGCATTCTTGGAACGCAATGCCCTAGTAGGACAGTAGGGTATAATCAGTTCTTTAAGGTAAGATGGCGCCTGCCCATTAAGGGCTTTGTAGGCGAGAAGAAGAATTTTAAATTCTATCCTGTGTTCTATAGGGAGCCAGTGTAAGGCAGCCAGAACAGGAGTAATGTGGTCCCTTTTCCTAACTCTGGTTAGTACACGAGCCGCAGCATTTTGAATCAGCTGAAGCGACTTGATTGACTTCTTGGTACTCCCTGATAGTAAAGAGTTACAATAATCCAGCCTAGAAGTAACAAATGCATGGACTAGTTTCTCTGCATCGTTTTGAGGCAAGATATGCCTGATTTTTGCAATGTTACGTAGATGGAAGTAGGCGGTCCTTGAAATTGATTTTATGTGGGCGTTAAAGGATAAATCCTGATCAAATATAACACCAAGATTCCTTACAGTCTCACTGGAGGCCAAATGAATGCCATCCATAGTTAGTATATCTTTAGATAATTTGTTTCGTATATTCTTCGGGCCAAGTACAATAACTTCAGTTTTGGTCGTGTTTAACATCAAAAAGTTTAAGGTCATCCACGTTTTTAAGTCCTTAAGGCAGTCTTGAATTTTATTTTGATGATTAATTTCATCAGGCTTAATTGATAAATATAGTTGAGTATCATCCGCATAACAATGAAAGTTTACAGAATGATTCCTTATAATATTGCCTTACGGAAGCATATATAATGTGAACAAAATAGGTCCGAGCACTGAGCCCTGTGGCACTCCATGGCTAACTTTGGTTTGTGTGGAAGATTCATCGTTGACACGTACAAACTGAGAGCGTTCAGATAGATAGGACCTAAACCAGCCTAAAGCAGTTCCCTGTATGCCAACCAAGTGCTCTAGTCTTTGCAATAGGATATCATGGTCGATAGTATCAAATGCAGCACTGAGATCGAGCAAAAGAAGAATAGAGACAAGTCCCTTGTCTGAGGCTATTAGAATATCATTTGTGACTTTAACCAGAGCTGTCTCTGTGCTATGATGTGTTCTAAAGCCAGACTGAAAATCTTCAAAGAAATCATTGTTTTTTAAGTAATCACAGAACTGTTTTGCGACTGCTTTCTCAAGAATATTTGAGAGGAACGGAAGATTAGAAATAGGTCTATAGTTGGCTAAAACCTCTGGATCGAGGTTGTGCTTTTTAAGAAGCGGTTTTATCACTGCTACTTTGAATGATTGTGGAACATAGCCTGATAATAAAGACATATTCATAATATTTAATAAAGAAGTGCTAATTAATGGAAAAACTTCCTTCAACAGCTTGAATTGGGTTGCAATTGGGTCTAACATGCACGTTGATGGTTTAGAAGAGAGAATCATTGAATGTAATTGTTCAAGGTTAATGGCTGAAAAGCATTCTAGTTTACTATCTAGTGTAATATTAGAACTTACGATTCCGGGAGCTGTTGATTTCACTATACTGGTCGAAGGCAAGAGGTCATTAATTTTGTTTCTAAGAGTAACAATTTTATCGTTAAAAAAGCACATAAAATCATTACTACTGAGTGCTATGGGAATAGAAGGCTCAATGGAGCTGTGGCTCTCTGTCAGCCTGGCTACAGTGCTGAAAAGAAATCTTGCATTATTCTTATTCTCATCTATTCATGAACAGTAGTATGCTGCTCTCGCTTTACGCAGTGCTTTCTTATATTCATTGAGAGTAATATGCCAAATTAAACGAGATTCTTCAAGTTTAGTGGAACGCCATATCCTTTCAAGTTGTCTAGACTTTTGCTTTATTTTACGGGTTTCGGCATTATGCCATGGAGCTAATCTATGTTGCTTTATTTTCTTCTTTTTCAAAGGAGCAACAGAGTCTAATTTTATTCGCAGCGCATCTATAGCACTATCAACAACATGATCAATTTGGGGTGGTGTACATTTTGTATAAGTTTCCTCCCTTACATGCAGACATGCTATCGAGTTAAGTATTGGTGGAATCTCTTCCTTAAATGTGGCTCTTGCACTAACGGATAGGTTTCTGCTGCAAGAGCTTTTGACTAATGCTTTGTAGTCTAGTAACAGTACTTCAAAAGTTACTAAGAAATGGCCGGATAAAGCAGGATTATGCGGTTCGACTAATAGTTGCTCAATTTCAATACCATAAGTCAGAACAAGGTCGAGAGTGTGATTATAACAGTGGGTTGGTTTATTTACACTCTGACAGAAACCAACATAATCTAATATAGAGTTAAATGCAACAGTAAGGCTATTTTTATCATCGTCAACATGAATATTAAAGTCACCTACGATAATTACTTTGTCTGTTTTAAGAACCAAAGTTGATAAAAACTCAGAGAATTCTGATAAGAATTCCGAATAAGGACCTGGTGCACGATACACTGTAACAAATAAGATTGGCTGCAAAGTTTTCCAGGTTGGATGCGTAAGACTAAAAACGAGGTCATGGTATTTGTCATTAACTAAGGATTGTACTTGATTATATTTCAAGGAAAACAATTATATTACATACAGTAACGTTAAGGGAAAGTAAAAAGTGGTTCACGTTAAAACAGAGCATTGGTGGCATTTTCAGTTCATTGCTTACTTCCACACGCCTTTTCCCCTCCTTGTCTCTTTCATGACTTTAGTTAATGCATAAGAACGTTTGTTATCGTAACTTTCCGTGTTTCTAGAAGTCAAACTCACTGTGTGTTCACATTACGGAGTATATTTCCGGAACGGCCTTTCGAAATAAAAGCCACAGGCCGCTGTTCACCAGAGATGCCTTCACAATAAAACGGTAATTAGCTTAACAATATATTTAACTTTTATTACGTCCTTAAACATTGATTCTAATTCATTACAACTTTCAAATACGGCGCGGATTGAATACAGTTATTTGTGTATTCTGTTACAACATCACCATGCTTGTAACACAACTTAGATAAACAATTTGAAAAGTAATAGAATTAACCAAGTAGATAAAAGATTAGTATAGTGGTTAAGGAGGGTGTCTTTGTCTTGCCTATTAACTTAGAACTGAAGTAATAAAGAATAGGCACACTACTATCATTAGTTTGTTTTAACATTCACATGTTTCAGCATTCCTGACCTCAGCCGTTTTATTTTTCAACCCGTTGGGAGAGAGATTTAAATTGAGTTTTTCTCAGTGGCTGGATGTGATTACAACAGCATTGGATAGTTCTGCACCACCTTTTGGGTTCTCTGAATCAGTGTGTTGGTGAAGAGTTGCTCACTGCGAACAGAAGAAGTGTGCAAAGAACGCATAGGAGATATTGACATTATGCTTGTGCCTCGTTGTCAAGGCAACAGTGGTGTGAAGAGGTACTGCGGTTTTGGGGGATTTCTGCTGTACAGCCGACAACGTGTGTCTGCCAAGTGATTCCTTCCCTCATCCCAATGCCAGGGAGAGTTTCCGTGGAGCCCACTGACCAGGGCCGGTCCTAGCTTTTTGGGGACCCTGCCACTGACTACAGCTGCATCACTGACTGTGCTCATTATGACAAGATCTTGAGACATGCTTGTCTCAGATTATTCTGGAGGAATGATGCAATGATTTTACAGCATAATTGTGCAAGAGTTTCCCGGTTGGTGGTGTAGAAACCTTAATGCTTAGTGTTTAGATAAGAGGCTGCTTGTTTAAATGATGGTCTGGAATGCTGAAAAGATTAAAGTTTAATATTCTTGTTTAGCAAACAAGACATCTGATTATTATGTCACACATAATAATCTTGTTATAGAAACTAGCTATGGGTAAAACGTGTGGTTGTTATACCATTGTTATCATGAACAAAAGATAAATAAGGAAATAGTATCTGCTTAAAGATGAACGGATTTCATACCCTAGAGAGGATTAGTTATTGTGAATACTCCACAAGGTATCTACTAATGTATTATAAAGAACTTGAATTGACTTGATAAATAAGTGAAGATAAGAAGATGTATTAACCATGAATTAATCAATTGGTAAATTAAAAATAGCGGTAAAGAGGAAAATGATTAAAGTGAAGTGAAAAATCATCCTAAAACACACTGATGGAAAAAGTGTGTGGGGGGGGCATGATGGAAGTATGCACTACACTTTAATTAGTGAGTGTTTGGGAGTTCGGAGTAGAACCATATTCTTCAATCTTTTCATCATGTTTACAAATTATTCTTTTAGAGTTTTTATTCAAGTGTGAATTTGGTAGTGTTTTAATTTGTTACAGTATTGATCAGTTCAAAGGGAGAGTTTTAGTAACAGCTCTATAAGATCAGACAAATATTTCTTTATATAGGTCATGTTGAAGGGAAAGCTGGTTCTAAACTAAATATAGTATTTCAATTTGAGGTACTGGTTTCACCATTGTGGCATAGTTATTACCATAGGAGGGCTTTCGGATGGACATACGAAATGACTTCTGTTTTTAAATCCTTGATAAAGTAGGGAGTAATTGTTGCATGTTCGGACACCCAAGGTTCCACGCATTGTTAAAGAGGGTAACATTGTTCTTTAAAGGAATGGTCCACTCATTAGATAATTATTCCAAACTTCAGTATTGAGTGAAACATTATGTTTAAATCATACCATGAAGAAACCTGCGATATTCCCCGGTAAATAATGATTTTATAGCTCTTTTTTATCAAAACCTGTATATTCCGTCTGGCCGCCGCCATTTTTGCCATTTTCAGTAGTCACGTGATGGTCGTGACGTCATCCATGCGTTCACTTTGTCAACACACGGAAACATAGCGGAGTATTTGAGTTCGAACTGGTCAGCAGAGGAAGAAGTTTTGACCAATGTGAAGAGATTGGATGGGGGAATTCAGCCATACATATCAGTATGACAATACGACACCCTCTGTCCTTAGACCCTCACATCGTACAAGGAAAAACTTCCAGAGAAAACCCACTGTTTAAAGGGAACATGGGAGAAACCTCAGGGAGAGCAACAGAGGAGGGATCCCTCTCCCAGGACGGACAGACGTGCACGAGTTGCCGTGTGTAAATTGAAAAGATAATACATTTGCAACATAGGTAGTCCAAATGTTTGGAAATGCATGTGTGTATAATCGGAAGATGATATAAGATCCAAAATGTATGCATGTAGTACCACCCTTGCTAGCGATTCCCTCTCTAGTTTAGCATACTCAGCTTCGTTGTCCCTGGCCATAGAATCACGATTTTATGGGGCCGGAAAAAACTGGGGGGAAATACACACTAGCCGGTACTACGCTATATGGAAAGGACACCGAAAACTGTCCTGGCCTGGACGCTAAAACGGGGCTAGCCG
The DNA here is from genome assembly GCA_036324585.1 of Champsocephalus esox. Taxonomy (NCBI): domain Eukaryota; kingdom Metazoa; phylum Chordata; class Actinopteri; order Perciformes; family Channichthyidae; genus Champsocephalus; species Champsocephalus esox. The sequence continues at coordinate 52,415,318 of CM070479.1, read as the reverse complement.
CTGCAATGGTAATGCGCTATAACATACCTTATTCTTACTCCGAGCACTACTTCTGCTCCTCCGTCGCTTCACACTTGCAGAGGGCAATTTCTCAACGGGCCGAACTGGTGTCCTGGTCGGTGATGACACCAGAAAGACCGATGGTACTGCATCTCCATTAAGTAATGGTTGTTCCATAAATCCCATGTTATGTGTTATCATAATCTCAGAGTAGTCGTCCGGAAATTTGAAATGTTCGCTGCATACATGAGCCTGTGAATCTCTCGGTTCGGGCCGAGCACATTTCGCTAGCCACTGCCTCCGAATGTACTTCTTACGCTTACCTTTTGGCAACAGATGGAACCGAGCATTCCGTGGATTGTTCCTATCAGAATTGTGGCAATATTCTGCGATACAGTGAGGCATATTTGAAGAGAGAAACTACAGTAAATAACATGGAGATCAACGTGTCTTCGAAAACGCATGGTTGACGTCACGTCCGGAAAATGGCGGCGCCCACAGTGTTGATGTTATTTCGGTATATAATCAGTTTAAAATCACTGATAATGTCATCGGATAGAGACACTGGCAGAGACTGGTCTGTTTTATCGGATGATAATTATTTAAAAATGAGTGTCATGAGCATACCATTCCTTTAAGTGCACCAGAATTGAAGATAAATTAATATGAGTTATGAAATAAATAGCAGAGCTTTACAGATCCTGATAATGTTTTGACTAAAGATAATAATTATATGCACAAGTTTCTAAAATAGATCTATTAGACATTTTAATGTAGATTAGGTGTTAATGAACTGCAGTAGTAGTACTATAAGGAAGTGAGTTGTGTACCAAGTTGCAGGGAATGTGGGAAACGGCTGTCCCAATGAAAAGTTAGAGATATCTTGAAAAGTATAGTTGTTATCATGAATTAATTAATGATGGCGCTCCATATATACAGATGTTTGTAGACGAAGGATACTGGCCTATGCTGACATGTCAAAGTCTCTGCAGAGCACGACACATGGCCAAAAAGACTGAGACCAACTGACCTTTGACCCTGACCGACAGTGTAACTTGAGAAGGCACTGACAATGACTGACTCTGGGGTGATCCTGACCAAACTTGACTTTACAACCTGACAGTGTGAGTGTATGTCTGCATGTGATCAGTGCAACTGCATGATTTAAAACAATGACTAATCAAGCATGCTTTTGGACTAACACATTATTTCTGGGGCTCTGTGGGAAATGAGAGGTTTCCTACAATTCCACAGAATTGGAAAACCGCACTTGTGACCCGTTTCTAATCTATTTGATGATATTTCACTCCCACAGGAGGTGGCTGTTTGCAGAATGTGAAACTTAAACTAAAACATGAAGATTATGTTTCTTTTAGGACTTAAAGATGGAGAGAAACACTTACTGGAGTGTTTACTGTGGAAAATGATGGATGTACATTTGTGAATAATGTTTGGTATTTTCTTATAATGCATTATGACCTGAAGGTTTTCTTCCCATACAGGATTTTGTTACACATGAGTTCATGTGTAAAAAGGGGGAGTGTAAACTTCACAATCTACATTTTTCAATCTGACCATTGATTGACAGTTTTAGAATGAACCTGCTCCATATTTGGGGATAACACACTGTTTGATGGATGTTGCCATTTTTCTAATATTGATTGAGTTATAACAGGTAGCACAGATGCAGAATCAGTGGCCAAGGGGCTACTGTGAGAGATGTAATTCCAGAATGGAATACTGAAGAAGTTGACCTGTGATAATGCAACCATTTTGTAATATTTCAACAGGTATTAAAGTAACTGAGGTTTGAAATGTAGAAAGAACATATGACAGTTAAAGCTAAAACATAGTAATGTAATGACACATAATTTAATTTCGACAACATCATGTAACTAGCCTGGTAAAGAAGTAAAAGCCATATATTTTATTGTTTAGGTCATTATGGGGATATACATTTCATCTAAATTCATAATAGAAAGACATTTGATGATAGTTTGTTGGAATTCTGTATTCATACGCAGTGGAGGATCAAAAAGCTGAGGGCCCAGGAGCTCTGATCGTAGGCTTGAGGGATTTGTATCAGATTTCTCCACACAGGTTGCTGGCGCCAAAAGGGGGACCCAGGAGGCCGACACAGCGGAGTTCGTCTGGCTGAAGGTCATCAGGACAAAGTGGCTCTCCGGCCCCGACCGAGTGACCCAGCGGACCTCTCATGCCGTCCGCATAGGAGGAAAGGGGGACAGCTGGTGCCAGTGTGCGGCGGGGGGAAACCACCTGCTAGGACCAGGGACGACATCAGGACGGACGGGGCCCTCGCAGAGGAGGTCGACTCGGAAGGAGCCATCAGTGGACCGGAGAAGGAGGATCTGAAAGACATCTCTCTAGCAGGCAGCCCAGAAGCCGCAGTAAGCGGATCGGGGGGACAAAGACACGGCAAGCCAGGACGGCCTAAAAGGGGCCTACGCTGTGAGTTCGCGGACGAATCCACAGCAGCTAGAGCCAAAGAACACACAGAGGAAGCTGAGGGCAGCAGGGACGCTGAATATGTCCGCCTGAAGACGATCAAACCCAAGTGGTGTGCTCCAAGGTTCTCTGAACCACTCAAGGTAACCCAGCGAACAGATCATGCAGTCAGAGTAGACGGAAAAGGAGACACGTGGTACCACTGGAGCAGGTGTGTGGAAGCACCAGCACCTACCAGGACCCTCACTGACACCATCCAGGACCTTGGCCAACTGAACATCAGGCAAACAACCGAAGCCCCCCAACCCCCAAGTGTGGACATCGACTCAACTTCCGAGGAGGAGGAGACAACAGGAGAACCAACGGCAGCCCAGGAGATAACAGCCGGCGAGGAGGCACAACAAGGGACCGCTCCCCCAAAGTAGGCGGTACACCACACGCATCACATACACACACCACACAAGAGACACTCACCTACACTGATACACCAAAGAACTTTGACAAGAAAAACGAAGATGAAGAAGAACTCGGGACCTAACCAACACCTCTATTGCTTGGCCTTAACACTTTGTTTTTTCATCATTGTTGGAATAATCATTATCATAGTGGGTGAAAGGGGGAGGCAAATCATTGACCAAAGTAATAATCCAAATTCCCCACAAAATGAAACTACACAAGATATCAATGGCCGTGTTTGCAGCAATTTTGACCTTGTGCGGGTGCTGCTGCATCCCATGTATCCGCTCAATGGTGGACAAAATAATTAGTACCGCCATAGCACCTTCTACTCCCCTGGGCCAACAACTCGCCTTGCTATCCTTAGAAAACAACCCAGACATTGAAGAAGAAGAAGCAGCAGCAATGGACACTTTCCATTGTGTGTGGCTGGGCAGAAAAGGCAGATTGCAGCACAGAGAGCACCAAAGGTGGGGGCTTCACAGCAAATACTATAAAGAACAAGATATATTCAGAATTCGAGGCTCACTTCAACTGGGATCTTACACTGACGAGCCTGTCACGGTGAGAACTCAAGAAGGAGTCCAAAGCGCTTTGTGGTATAGTACGGATTGATATATCTTTGTTGAACTGTGTAATAAAGTGCTTATTTGAAGAAACAATCCATTGGAGTGCAAAGTCTAGTTTTTGTACAGCTAACAGAGAATAGTGTCGAAGGACACAATTCCTTTTCCCTCAGAACTAAGAAAGGTCATCGGCGGATCCGGACGACGACCCCGCTCTGGCCATATCCAAACGATCTGCGCGGAGGACGGACCTGGTCCGGTAGACTCCAACAGTACACACCTCTTCTATATGTGCAAGGCATAGCTTACTGCAGTGCAAGATTCTGCACAGAGTACATTACACTAACGCTAAGCTGGCCAGGATATACCCTGACAGGTCTGACACATGTAATAGATGTAAACAATCTCCGGCTGACTACATGCACATGTTTTGGTCGTGCCCTAAACTATCGGAGTTCTGGTCTGCAATATTTGATTCACTTAGGGAGGTCTTAGGTGAGACAGTGGACCCTAGCCCCCTCACTGCCCTTTTCGGAATTCCTCTGATGCCCAATGCACCCATTACCTCAAAACGAGTTATCGCATTCACCACTCTGCTTGCCAGGAGGCTTATTCTCCTTAAATAGATACATTCCTCCCCTCCCACCCATAATAGATGGATTCATGAAATCCTGTATTGCGTCAGGCTTGAGAGGATTAGGTTCTCCCTTAGGGGCGCCCTGACGACGTTTCACGATACCTGGCAGCCTTTTCTGGACCACATTGACACCCTTACTATTGGTGAAGAACCCAATACTTAATTCTCAGCAGAGCATCCCCCCCCCCTTTTTCTTTGAAATACTATTTAATATTCACCCTTTATTTAATTTGTTTTTATTTCCTTGCCCCCTCCCCCCCTTGTATGTCTGTGTGAATGAGATTGCGGGGTATTGGGGTTCGTGTTTATTTGTCAACTGTACTAGGAAAACACAGTATTTTACATGTAATGTCTTGAAAATGTCCGTTTGATATCTGTGCGAAAACTAATAAAAAGATTTATAAAAAAAAATTTGACTTTGACTTATTAGAAGCTTTGACTTCTTCATGCATCTCCCCCAGTGTAATAGGTGAGTCCATAGGTTTGGTGTCATCTCGTGATAACGTAGGAAGGCATAACCCACTAAAAAACTTGGTTAAGTCTTTTTCAGAAGGAACCAAGCTACTTGTATACAGTTATTGAAAGCAGTTTTTGAATTAGTAATTTATCTCCTCTGTAAAAGATACTGTTCTACGTATATTCCATCTAATTGCTGGTATGGACCTTTTAGCTTCTTGTTGTTTAAAGAGCCTGTGACATAAATTTCCCACATCATCCAAACCCATCAATTTGAGTAAATATTGTCCCCTTGAAAACCGTTACTGAACTGATTTTGGATATTTGTACTTTTGATAACCCTTCAATGTTGACCATTTTCTGGATCTTCTCTGGGATTCTTCAAGTCCCGCCAAATGATGTGTGACGTCATTGTGGGCACAGTGCCCCAGCTGCACCGTTAAGGATCCCAGCATCTGCATGTAAACGCACGATGGCGCACACAGCAGCAAGCTCAGACAGCGATGACAGTTTAATTTTGAACGTGTCTGACAGCTCATATGAGGCTGAAGGATTCGGTTTATGTTGTATCTGTTAGAAGTTTAGGAATGAGGTGCGTCAATATGGGCGATAATACGGTCATGTAGCCAGTGGTGGAATGGGACTAAAAATCAGCCCGGGACTATCGACCGGCACACTTCGGTACCGCTCGTAAATTGTCAACGGGGCGAGTGGGGGATGTGCTAGTGACTTATCCGACCGGCCCACTTTGGTACTAGCCCATCGGGATTCGTCCCGATGGCCAGTCCGCCACTGCACCCATATAAACTGTCAACGGGGGGAGCCTCGCTGCGGGGAAACGGTGGACCTAGTGTCCCGATCGGAGTAGGAATAATAATCATAATCCGTGCATTTTATCCATTAATTTCCCCAACATTGTGGTAAAAAAACCACACGTTTAATCCATGTTGGTGTACTACAACTACAAAAAGCATCGGGTTTGTTTTCCCATCAGGAAATGCAGACCGGCTCAAACAAACGATTTGTAATCATCATCCTCACGATCATTTAATGTATCATATGTTCGCCGAATTGACATGAAAGCACTAATAAATGTAGTTTAATCAACTTGAGTTTACAACTACAAAAATAATCGATTTGTTTTTATATCACATCCGACGGGAGGAAATTCAGCAGCTCTCACTACCGATTTTTAATCCTAATGTAATCATCATCTTCACCACGATCATTTATGTTTATGTTCGCCGAATTGACATGAAAGCACTGACAAATCTGAATATACTGTATTCAACTTCATTATAACGTTATTAACGTGCCTAAACTCAGTAATTCACCATTTCTACACATGACAACACACTTTGTCCGTGTTTGGCTCTCTCGCCGCACAGTGAAGCATTCCCGCATTGACGTCACTTCCGGCTTCCCCCAAAACTTCAAAATGAGTCGAAGGAATTTCCCCCGCGATGTTTGAAATTATTGATATTTATCGAAACGGTATCGCAACTTCTTTTTTAAACTGACGGTTCGAGATGACTAGTAGCCCAATATTTCATTGCACAACAGTTGTTGAGAGGCTGTCACAGGCTCTTTAAGCTTGGTCTGCTGCACGCTGCATAATACTTGTTGGTTATATGGATCATATATTCTGCCCTCTGTCTTAATAAATCAATAAGTTTGCGGCGAGACACCCCAGGTGAATAGGGTACTTTTTTTAACTTAAAGGTATCAGCTAGAAATTTCTCCAGTTAATTACTTACAGTAAGGCAATCGTCCTTTGTATTACAAGTTTTCTGAAATAGCATGTTTAAATATGCAAATTATCCATTATCTCATTAAATATGCACATATTTTAACACATTTCAAGAATAGAAATCTGAACTTTGGATATAGCCAGATTCAAAATGCTTGTTTCATTTTGTAGTCATATTAGTATCTAAGGCTTTTACAGAAGGGATATTGGATATCTCTTTTTATCACTCCATAAATCAGAAAATACTGTCAACAGCCCTAAAATATCAATTTTCGCCATGTTTTTTAGGTATACAATGTTGTATAATTCAGGCTATGAATTATATATGAATAAACCCTTCTGTAAAAGCCTTCATAATATTGATAGGAATATAACTGGAAGGTTTGGTGTCTCTACATGCTACCGGAGTTGAAATATCGAACTCAGAGAAGGAAAAAATAACTAATTTTGAGAAAACGACCTTTAAAGATTGCAGTGAGGCGCTAGCTAAACCCTCCTGTTCTTTGGATGACAGCCTGCGCATCTACGCACTCCGTGAAGGTATTTCATGTTCGGGGTCATTTTATTTTGTATAACCTTGCTTAGTGCAAGTGACAATTGTTGTCGTCTTCTCTGTGAATGTTTTTTTCGCCGTTCTTTTGGCATTTTGAGATTTCAATTTCTAGCGGAAAGCTAACCAGGAACACCACGTGACGCATCTGAACGAATCACGTTGTCAGAAATTGACACCAGCCAATTCGATTTTGTTTCTTGGTTTAAGACCCCTTTTTGCTTTCACGATTGGTTGCTGATACCAAGGAAATGACCATATTTGGATCCGATGAGATTGTGCAGGAGAGACACAGCTTTCCAGCGATACCTCTGTTGACATGGTGCACACAGCGGTCGCGGTACTTTATGTTACGTTAGAATGCTAACTTTTGGTGAATTTAGGAGAAATCTACAGACGCAAATTGACAAACTATAGTAAAATAAACACTTAAATGTGTATTTTGTACGTTTTCCTTCCAAAATGCCTGAAAGAAAACATGTTATGGAATCAAAATAGCACAAATTCTCAAAATTGACCAGTACTTGAAAAACGATGTTTTTGCCTGCCGTGTCTCGCCTTAAAGTTCACTTTCTTTGTTTTGGTGTATCACTTTTTTTGTTATTTTTTTTTGTAGGTGGGAACTGAATCATATGGCATTATTTCATATTAAACAAGGTTATATATTTGGAAAGTTTTAATCTCAACTGTGACATAAATGTGTTGTTATTTAGAAGGATTGTGTTAAACCTCCATCTAGTAGCCCCATTTTTTATATTTCCATCAATAAAGTTAGCTAAGATTGGGTTGTGATCCAAGAGATGTCTGGGTAGGAACTCAATTGACTGTATCGAAGGCAGCAGACCAGAGGATACAAGAATGTAGTCTATTCGAGAGAAGGTTTTATGTCTCGTAGAGAAACAGGTATAGTCTCTGGCAGATGGATTATGCATCCTCCACACATCAATTAAAGGAGACTTATCATGCTATATTTAAATGATATAGTGTATGACCATACATTTTATTTTTCAAAATACCAAACAGATCATTTTTTAGACATGCCTCGTTTCGCTAATTTTCGCTCTATTCCAAGCCCGTCTTTGAAAATTCTGAGCAGCAGCTGACCACGCCCCCCTGCAGAAGAGCAGGCATGAGCCGGCGAGAGTCATGTTACCATATGCTTGCTGTGATTACGAGTGTCGAATAAACATGTCATCTCAGAGCAATGCATGTGTTCAAGCATATTATCAATTTGATCCAGAAACTGACCCTGAAGCAGCGGAGGTTTTGGTGGAGGTGCAAAAATCTCGGTTGCAGCAGGACGTTTCTGAATGGTTAGCTGACAAGCTGTTGTCCCTATTTATTTTACTCTGTTACGATGCTTGCTCCTTATTCCGTTCATATTTTGGCTAATTAGCAAGAATGCAATGTGTACAGTTTGTAACGCAAAAACAGCGATATATATATATATTTATAAAGGGACACATTCATATTTTCAGCATATATACGATGGCCTCATTGCGTTTATTCAAAAAATAAAAGGAACTCACACACTCACTCGCACACAAAAGTAAAAAGTTTCACCATATCACTGTATAGTTTAATAGTTTACAGTCCTTTTCTTCCAACATCGTGCAACAACCGTTGGAAAGTTGAATAACTTAGGATGATAAAAAGTATAACTCCAACAACACCTCAGTTGTCAGCAATGTGTGTAGTTTCATGTGTTTTTAAAAGCTCAGTTATTGACTTCTTTGTGCAAATTGCGCCACGATGCCTTCTGAACGGAGAATGTGTGCTGCATGGAGATACCACAGGTAACATTTTTGATAGCTTCACTAAGTTGTCTGTTTAGAGAATACATTTTTCACATGTCATTCAATATGTTTATCACAATGTGTCAAGACAGGTGCAGTAACTTGAGGACTCTGTAACCTGTATGGTGGACCATCCTGGATTGGAGCCTGTGTGCCTAAATATGTTCTCCCTGCAAAATGCGTTGAATATTTACAGAGCTGAACATAGACAAATAGAGCAGTGAGTGGTTTGTTTGTTTTGACTGAAATTGTAAAATGAATGCTAATATTGTTCATGGAAATAAATACTGGTGTATATGGCTTTATGCAATCTTTCATTCTGTCATTGTACATGTACTATTATATTATATACTACACAGCAATGGCATAACACACCCATGTGTACGACAAAAAGGTCCACACAGAAATCAGAATATTCTTTACCCATCCAAACATGAATAATCACGACACATTTTGATATCAAACGGAACTTTATTGTCAAAATCAACGGTTAAAAAAACCCATAAAAAAAAACTAAATGTAGCCTATTTGTATTTTTACAGAAGCTTTGTGAGCTGGTGCTGGGGCTTCCTTGGACGAAGGATCAGAGTGGTGATTCCGGCCTGCGTTGTCCTCAGGATACGCAGGGAGTTTCCTGATCCGTGAAATGTCGATGTTGGGTTCAGACAGCAGCCAAATTTAACCGTGTAGCATACCCGGCGATGACCTCCTCCCTGTCAGGTCGCTCATAATGGTGCAGGGTCCACAAAGACTTGGTCGAAGATGAGGTCCATCAAGTTGGCCACGTAGGGCTGTGCAATGGTAAAAAAAGCACAACAAAAAATGTGGTTTAGATTAGTATATGCATGTAAAAAAACTGAAACTTCTTTCTAATTTTTTTATTTTATATTTGTAAATAGTTATATAATAAATATTTTAAACACTTACGGAATGTGGGGTCAGTCTTTACTGGTTTTGCTCTGCATTCTCCCTTCCTGGCCTTTGGGAACTGTAGTTTATACAGAGGGTTTCCAGTGGATGTAGTGGCTTGTGCACGCTCAGCGTTTTCATTGTAGTGCAGGGCTGCCAGGTACAGTCTTTAATTTCCGCCATGATAAAAATGTTTTTAAATAATAGCAAAGGATGTACAAATTGTCACCAATTAGTAAGTATGTGAGGTGCTGCCCTGTAAAGAAGAACACATAGTTAGAACAAAATCATCTCAACTTAGTATTCAGGATGAGAAAATACTATTTGGATAAATATAGTCTGAAATCCCAAAAGATGGGGCTAAAACTCTCTATTTAGCAAAACTCTCTATTTAGCAAAGCTCTCTATTTAGCAAAGCTCTTTGCTGAGCCTTTTCCAATCTGAGTTAGTTTTGAACCGTAACGTGCATGCTGTGTTTCTGACTCAATGCAGGTGATGTGTTGGAGAGGGGCTGAGCTCAGTAGACTGACTGTAATGAGTGCTAGCCACTAATTAGCCTGTTGCTAGAGGTAAGGCCTTGTCAACTACAACAGACCAACAGGGCTTTAGCTCAGTTTTACTCGTGGTGTGTGTCCCCGCTCGCATACATACACAGTGTTGTATCCTAACACACCCCCATTTATATTCATGTGCGCAAACAAGTAAACACACAAAAGCTTTTACATATAACGCTGCAAAAAACGGCATGTCTCATTAGCGTAGCGTAGCTTACAGATCGATGATATCTGATCGTTCTTACAGACTACAATCACAAAAGCGTTTACATATAACGCTGGAAAAAACGGCACTTGCCTACAGAAGATTACGTTTGTTATTATAACTTACTCAATATGATTGTAGAGGATACAAAATACTGATAAATAGGAGAATAAATACTTGTGTTATCGCCTAGGGCGTGGCTTTACAGCCTTCACACAGATCGCCATTACGGCAGTATGTGTCACAGTCTTAAGGAGAAACCAAATGCAGCACTCGAGAAACCAAGGACATTGGTAATATACTTTATTGGAGATTCCATGCCATGTTCCAAACCAACCACAACCCAACCAAGCACAACATCAAACAACACACACAACAAACCCCAACCACACACCATACAACAACAAAACCAAACCAGGACCCGAATCACACCCACACAACAACCCCATACACCCACACCCAACCCACCCACCACACCCCAACACACCACCCACCACCCCACAAACACCACCAACAAAACCCAACACAACCAACACCACACCACACGTCAAGCCCCCCCCCCACGCACCCCCACACCAACACACCCACACCCCCACCCCAACACCACCCACCCCCCCAACCAACCCCCACCACCACCACCCCCCAACCCCCCCACCACACCACCACACCCCAACACACAACCACCACCCCCAAAACCCCCCACACCCCACACACCCCACACACACACCACCCCCCCCCCACCCACCACACCCACACCACCCCACACACCAAAAACCCCACCCCCACCACCCCCACCCCCCACCCCCCCACACCCACCCCCCCCCCACCACCCACCCCCCACCCACCACCCCCCCCACCCCCACCCCACCCCCCCCCCACCACCCCCCCCACACCCCCCCCACCACCCCCCCCCCACCCCACCCCCCCCCCACCCCCCCACCCCCCCCCACCACACCCCCCCCCACCCCCCCCCACCCCCACCCCACCCCCCCCCCACCCCCCACCCCCCCCACCCCCCCCCACCCCCCCCCCACACACACCCCCACCCCACCCCCCACCCCCCCCACCACCCCCCCACCCCCACCCACCCCCCCACCCACACCCCCCCCACCCCCCCCCACCCCCCACCCCCACCCACCCACCCCCCACCCCCCCCACCCCCCCCCCACCCCACCCCCACCCCACCCCCCCCCCACCCCCCCCCACACCCCCACCCCCACACCCCCCACCCCCCCACCCCCCACCCCCCACCCCCCCCACCCCCCCCACCACCCACCCCCCCCCACCCACCCCCCCCCCACCCCCCCCACCCCCCCCCCACCCCCCCCACCCCCCCCCACCCCACCCACCCCACCCCCCCCCCACCCCCCCCCACCCCCCCCACCCCCCCACCCCACACACACCCCCCACCCCCCCCCCACCACCCCCCACCCCCCCCCCACCCCCACCCCCCCCCCACCCCCCCACCCCCCCCCACCCCCCCCCACCCACCCCCCCCACCCCCCCACCACCCCCCCCCACCCCCCACCCACCCCCCACCCCCCCCCACCCCCCACCCCCCCACCCCCCCCCCACACCCCCCCCACCCCCCCCACACCCCCCCACCCCCCCCCCCACCCACCCCCCCCACCCCCCCCACCCCCACCCCCCCCACCCCCCCCCACCCACCCCCCACCCCCCCACCCCCCCCCACCCCCCCCCCACCCCCACCCCCACCCCCCCCCCACCCACCCCCCACCCCCCACCCCCCCCCCACCCCCCCCACCCACCCCCCCACCCCCCCCACCCCCCCCCCACCCACCCCACCCCCCCCACCCCCCCCCACCCCCCCCCCACCCACCCACCCCCCACCCCCCCCCCACCCCCACCCCCCCCCACCCCCACCCACCCCCCCCACACCACACACACCCACCCCCCCCCCACACACCCCCCCCCCACCCCCCCACCCCCCCCACACCCCCCACACCCCCCCCCCACCCCCCCACCCCCCCCCCACCCCCACCCCCCCACCCCCACCCCCCCCACCACCCACCCCCCACCCACCCCCACCCCCCCACCCCCCCCCCACCCCCCCACACCCCCCCCCACCCCCCCCCCACCCCACCCCCCCCACCCACCCCCCCCCCACCCCCCCCACCCCCCCCCCACCCCCCACCCCCACCCCCCCCCCACCACCCCCCACCCCCCCCACCCCCACCCCCCCACCCCCCCCCACCCCCCCCCACCCCCCCCCCACCCCCCCCCACCCCACCCCCCCCCCACCCCCCCCCCACCCACCCCCCCCACCCCCCACCCCACACCACCCCCCACCCACCCCACACCCCCCACCCCCCACCCACCCCCCCCCACCCACACCCCCCCCACCCCCCCCCACACCCCCCCCCACACCCACCCCCCCACCCCCCCCCACCACCCCCCCCACCACCCCACCCCCCCACCCCCACCCCCCCACCCCCCCCCACCCCCCACCCCCCCCACCCCCCCCCCACCCCCCCCCCACCCCCCCACCCCCCCCACCCCCCCCACCCCCACCCACCACCCCCCCCCCACCCCCCCCCCACCCCACCCCCCACCCCACCCCCCCCCACCCCCACCCCACCCCCCCCACACCCCCACCACCCCCCCCCACCCCCCCACCCCACCCCCCCCACCCCCCCACCCCCCCCCACCACCCCCCCCACCCACCCCCCCCCCACACCCCCCACCCCCCACCCCCCACCCACCCCCACCCCCCCCCACACCCCACCCCCCCACCCCCCCACCCACCACCCCCCCACCCCCCCCCACCCCCACACACACCCCCCCCACCACCCCCCCCACACCCCCCCACCCCCCCACCCCCCCCACCCACCACCCCCCACCCCCCCCCACCCCACCCCCCCCACCCCCCCCCCACACCCCCCACCCCCCCCACCCCCCCCCCACCCCCCCCCCACCCCCCCCACCCCCCCCCCACCCCCACCCCCCACCCCCCCCACACCCCCCCCACCCCCCCACCCCCCCCACCCCCACCCCCCCCACCCCCCCCACCACACCCCCCCCCACCCCCCACACCCACCCCCCCCCCACCCCCCCCCACCCCCCCCACCCCCCCACCCACCCACCCCCCCCCCACCCCCCCCACCCCCCCCCACCCCCACCCCCCCCCACCACCCCCCACCCACCCCCCCCCCACCCCCCAACCCACCCCCCACCCCCCCCACCCCACCCCCCCACCCCCACCCCCCCACCCACCCCCCCACACCCCACACCCCCCCACCCCACCCCCCCCACCCCCACCCCCACCCCCCCCCCACCACCCCCCCCCACCCACACCCCCCCCACCCCACCCACACCCCCCCACACCACCCCCACCCCCCCCCCACACCCCCCCACCCCCCCCCCACACCACCCCCCCCCCACACCCCCCCCACCCCCCCACACCCCCACCCCCCCCCACCCCCCCCCCACCCCCCCACCCCCCCCACCCCCCCACACACACCCCCCCCCACCCCCCCCCCACCCCCCCCACCCCACCCCCACCACCCCCCCACCCCCACCCACCCCCCCCCACACCCCCCCCACCCCCCCCCACCCCCCCACCCCACCCCCACCCCCCCACACCACCACCCCACCCCCCCCCACCCCCCCCCACCCCCCCCCCACACCCCCCCCCACCCCCCCCACCCCCCCCCCACACCCCCCCCACCCCCCACCCCCCCCCACCCCCACCCCCCCCACCCCCACACCCCCCACCCCCACCACCCCCCCCACCCCACCCCCACCCCCCCCCACCCCACCCCCCCCACACCCCCCCCACCCCCACCCCCCCACCCCCCCCACCACCCCCCCCCCACCCCCCCACCACCACACCCCCCCCACCACCCCCCCACCCCCCCCCCACCCCCCCCCCACCCCCACCCCACACCCCACCCCCCCCCCACACCCCCCACCCCCCCCCCACCCCCCCCCACCCCCACACACACCCACCCCCCCCCACCCCACCCCCCCCCACCCCCCCCACCCCCCCCACCCCCCCCCCACCCCCCACCCCCCCACCCCCCCCACACCCCCCCCCCACCCCCCCCCCACCCCACCCCCCCACCCCCACACCCCCCCCCACACCCCCACCCCCCCCCACCCCCCCCCCACACCCCACCACCCCCCCCCCACCCCCCCCCACCCCCCCCCACCCCCCCACCCACCCCCCACCCCACCCCCCACCCCCACCCCCCCCCCACCCCCCCCCCACCCCCCCACACCCCACACCCCCCCCACCCCCCCCCACACACACACACACCACACCCCCCCACCCCCCCCCCACCCCCCCCCCACACCCCCCCCCACACACCCCCCCCCACACCCCCCCCCCACCCCCACCCCCCCCCCACACACCCCCCACACCCCCCACCCCCCCCACACCCCCCCCCCACCCCCACCCACCCCCCCACCCCCCACACACCCCCCCCCCACACCCCCCCACCCCCCCCCACACCCCCCCCACCCCCCACACACACCCCCCCACACCCACCCCCCCCCACACACCCCCCCCCCACCACCCCCCCCCACACCCCCCCACCCCCCCCCCACCCCCCCCCACCCCCCCCCCACCCCCCCCACACCCCCCCCCCACCCCCCACCCCCCCCCCACCCCCCCCCACCCCCCACCCCACCCCCCCCCACCCCACCCCCCCCACACCCCCCCCACCCCCCCCCACCCCCCCCCCACCCCCCCCCCACCCCCACACACCCCCACCCCCCCCCCCCACCACCCCCCCACACCCCCCCCACCCCCCCCCACCCCACCCCCCCCCCACCCCCCACACCACCCCCCCCCACCACACACACACCCCCCCCCCACACCACCCACACCCCCCACCCCCCCCCCACCCCCCCCACACACACCCCCCCACACCCCCCCCACACCACCACACCCCCCACACCCACCCCACCCCCCCCACCCCCCCCCCACCCCCCCCCCACACCCCCCCCCCACCCCCCCCACCACACCCCCCCCCCACCCCCCCCCCACCACCCCCCCACCCCCCCCCCACACCCCACACCCCCCCACCCCCCACCCCCCCCACACCCACCCCCACCCCCCCACACCCCCCCCACCCCCCCCCCACCCCCCCCCACCCCCCCACCCCCCCCCCACCCCCACACACACCCCCCCACCCACACACCCCCCCCCCACCCCCCCACCACCCCCCCCCACCCCCCCCCCACCCCCCCCACCCCCACACCCCCCCCCACACCCACCCCCCCCCCACCCCACCCCCCACCCCCCCACCCCACCCCACCCACCCCCACACCCCCCCACCCCACACACACCCCCCCCCCACCCCACCCCCCACCCCCCCCCCACACCCCCACCCCCCCCCCACCCCCCCCACCCCCACCCCCCCCACCCCCCACCCCCCCCACCCCCCACCCCCACACCCCCCACACACCCCCCCCCACACACCACACCCCCCCCCACCCCCCCCCACCCCCCCCACCCCCACACCCCCCCCCCACCCCCCCCCACACCCCCCCCACCCCCACACCCCCCACCCCCCCCCACCCCACCCACCCCACCCCCCACCCCACCCCCCCCACACACACCCCCCCACCCCACCCCCCCACCCACACCCCACACCCCCCCCCACACACCACCCCACACCCCCCCCCCACCCCCCACCACCCCCCCACCCCCCCACACCCCCCCCCCACCCCCCCCACACCCCCCCCCCACCCCCCACACCCCCCCCCCACCCCCCCACCCCACCCCACCCCCCCACCCCCCACCACCCCCCCCCACCCCCACCCCCCCCCCACCCCCCCCACACCCCCCCCCCACCCCCCCACACCCACACCCCCCCCCACACACACACCCCACCACACCCCCCCCCCACACCCCCCCCCCACACCCCCCCCACCCCCCCCCCACCCCACCCCCCCACACCCCCCCCCCACCCCCCCCCCACACACCCCACCCCCCCCCCACCCCCCCCACCCCACCCCACCCCCCCCCACCCCCCACCCCCCCCCCACCCCACCACCCCACCCACCCCACCCCCCCCACCCCCCACCCCACACCACCCCACCCCCCCACCCCCACACACCCCCCCCCACCCCCCCCCACACCCCCCCCCCACCCCCCCCCACACCCCCCCCCCACACACCCCACCCCCCCCCCACCCCCCCCCCACACACACACCCCCCCACCCCACACCCCCCCCCCACACACCCCACACCCCCCCACACCCCCCCACCCCCACCACCCCCCCCCACCCCCACACACCCCCACACCCACACACACACACACCCCCCCCCCACCACACCCCCCCCACACACCCCCCACACCCCCCCACACCCCCCCCCACCCCACACCCCCCACCCCCCCCCACCCCACCCACCACCCCACCCCCCCACCCCCCCCCCCCACCCCACCCCACCCCACACCCCACCCCACCCCCCCCACCCCACCCCCACACCCCCCCCCCACACCCCCCCCCCACCCCCCCACCCCCCCCCACCCCCCCCCCACCCCACACACACCCCCACACCACCCCACCCCACCCCCCCCCACCCACCACCACACCCCCCCACCCCCCCCACACACACCCCCCCCCCACCCCCCCCCCACCCCCCACCCACACCCACCCACACACCCCCCCCCCACCCCCCCACCCCACCCCACACACCCCCCCCCACCCCCCCACCCCACCCCACACCCCCCCCCCACACACCCCCCCCCACCCCCCCCCCACCACCCCACCCCCCCCCCACACCCCCCCCCCACCCCCCACCCCCCCCCACCCCCACCCCCCCCCCACACCCCCCCCCCACACCCCCCCCCCACACCCCCCCCCCACACACACACCCCCCCCCACACCCCCCCCCCACCCCCCCCCCACACACCCCCCCCCACACCCCCCCCCCACCCCACCCCCCACACCCCCCCCCCACCCCCCCCACCCCACCCCACACACCCCCCCCCACACACCCCCCCCCCACCCCACCCACCCCCCCCACCCCCCCCACACACACCCCCCCCCCACCCCCCCACCCCACCCCCCACCCCCCCCCACACCCCCCCACCACCCCCCCCCCACCCCACACCCCCCCCCACCCACCCCCCCACCCCCCCCACCCCCCCCCCACACCCCACCCCACCCCCCCCCCACCCCCCCACCCCCCCCCCACCCCCCCCCACCCCCCCCCCACCCCCCCCACCCCCCCCCCACACCCCACCCCCCCCCACCCCACCCACCCCCCCCCCACACCACCCCACCCCCCCCCCACACCACCCCCCCCACACCCACCACACCCCCCCACCCCCCCCCCACCCCCCCCACCCCCCCCCACCCCACACCCCCCCCACCCCCCCCCCACCACCCCCCCACCCCCCCCCCACACCCCCCCCCCACACCCCACACCCCCCACCCCCCCCCCACCCCCCCACCCCCCCCCCACCCCACCCCCCCCCCCACCACCCCCCCCACCCACACCCCCACCCCCCCCCCACCCCCACACACACCCCCCCCCCACCCACACACCCCCCACCCCCCCACCCCCCCCCCACCCCCCCCCCACACCCCCCCCCCACACCCACCCCCCACCCCCCCCCACCCCCCACACCCCCCCCCCACCCCCCCCACCCCCCCCCACCCCCCCCCCACCCCCCCCCCACCCCCCCCCACACACCACCCCCCCACCCCCCCACCCACCCCACCACCCCCCCCCCACCCCCCCACCCCACCCCACACACACACCCCCCCCCCACCCCCCCCCCACCCCCCCCCCACCCCCACACCCCCCCCCACCCCACACCCACCCCCCCCCACCACCCCCCCCACACCCCCCCACCCCACCCCCCACACCCCCCCCCACCCCCCCCCACCCCCCCCCACCCCACACCCCCCACCCCCCCCCACCACCCCCCCCACCACCCCCCCCCCACACACACCCCCCCACCCCACCCCACCCCCCCCCACCCCCACACCCCCCCCCACACACCCCCCCCACACCCCCCCCCACCCCCCCCACACCCCCCCCCCACACCCCCCCCACCCCACACCCCCCCCCCACCCACCCCCCACCCCCCCCCCACCCCACCCCCCCCACACCCCCCCCCCACCCCACCCCCCCCCCCACCCCCCCCCACACCCCACCCCCCCACCCCCCCCCCACACCCCCCCACCCCCCCCACCCCCCCCCACACCCCCCACCCCCCCCACCCCCCCCCACCCCCCCCCACACCCCCCCCCCACACCCCCCCACACCCCCCCCACCACCCCCCCCCCACCCCACCCCCCCCCCACCCCCCCCACCCCCCCCCCACCCCCCCACACACACACCCCCCACCCCCCCCCACACCCACCCCCCCCCACACACACCCCCACCCCCCCCCACCCCCCCCCCCACCCCCACCCCCCCCCCACACCCCCCACACACACACACCCCCCCCCCACCACACCCCACCCCACCCCCCCCCACCCCCCCCCACACCCCCCCCCACACCCCACCCCACCACCCCACCCCACACCCCCCCCCACCCCACCCCCCCCCACACACCCCCCCCCCACCACCACCCCCCCACACCCCCCCCCCACACACACCCCCCCCACCCCCACCACCCCACACACCCCACACCCCACCACCCCCCCCCCACCCCCACACCCCCCACACACACACACCCCCCCCACCCCCCCCCCACCCACACCCCACCCCCCCCCACCCCACACCCCCCCCCCCCCACCCCACCCCCCCCACCCCCCCCCCACCCCACCCCCACCCCACCCCCCACCCCCCCCACACCACCACCCCCCCCCCACCCCCCCCCACCCCCCCCCACCCACACCCCACCCCCCCCCCACCCCACCACCCCCCACACCCCCCCCACCCCCCCCCCACCCCCCCACCCCCCACACACACCCCCCCCCCACCCCACCCACACCCCACCCCCCCACCCCCACCCCCCCCCCACCCCCCCCCCACCCCCCCCCCACCCCCCCCACACCCCACACACACCCCCCCCACCCCACCCCCCCACCCCCCCCCACACCCCCCCCCCACCCCACACCCCCCCCCCACCCCACACCCCACCCCCCCCCCACCACCCACACACCCCCACACCCCACCCCACCCCCCCCACCCCCCCCACCCCCCCCACACCCCCCACACCCCCACCCCACCCCCCCCCACCCCCCCCCCACACCACCCCACCCCACCCCCCCCACCCCACACACCCCCACCCCCCCCCACACCCCCCCCACCCCCCCACCCACACCCCACACACACACCCCCCCCACCCCCCCCCCACCCCACCCCACCCCCACCCCACCCCCCCCACCCCCCCCCCACCACCCCCCCCCACACACACACACCCCCCCCACCACCCCCCCCACACCCCCCCACCCCACCACCCCCCCCCCACACCCCACCCCCCCCACACCCCCCCCCACCCCCCCCCACCCCCACCCCACACCCCCCACCCCCCCCACACCCCCCCCACCCCCCCCCACACCACCCACCCCCCCCACCCCCCCCCCACACCCCCCCCCCACCCCCCCCCACACCCCCCCACCCCCCCACCCCCCACACCCCCCCACCCCCCCCCACCCCCCCCCACACCCCCCCCCACCCCCCCACCCCACCCCACCACCCCCCCCACACCCCCCCCCACACACACACCCCCCACCCCCCCCCACCACCCCCCCCCCACCCCCCCCCACACCACACACACCCCCCCCCACACCCCCCCCCCACACACCCCCACACCCCCCCCCCACCCCACCCCCACCACACCCACCCCCCACCCCCCCCCCACCACACACCCCCCCACCACACCCCCCCCACACACACACCCCCCCCCCACACCCCCCCCCACCCACCCCCCCCCCACACACCCCCCCCCCACCCCCCCCACCCACCACCCCCCCCCCACCCCCACACCCCCCACCCCCACACCCCCACACCCCCCACCACCCCCCCACCCCCACACCCACCCCCCCCCACCCACCCCCCACCCCCCCCCACCCCCACCCCCCCCACCCCCCCCCACCCCACCACCCCCCACCCCCACACACACCCCCCCACCCCCCCACCCAACCCCCCCCCCACCACCACCACCCCCACCCACCCCCACCCCCCCACACACCCCCACCCCCACACCCCCCCCCCACCCACACACCACCCCCACCCCCCACACCCCACACACCCCCACACACCCCCCCCCACCACCCCCCCACCACCCCCCCCACCCCCACCACCCCCCCCACCCCCACACACCACCCCACCCCCACACCCACCACCCACACACACCCCACCCCACACCCCCCCACCCCCACCCCCACCCCC